>CM051274.1:14540014-14902514 GCA_027921565.1 Artemia sinica
GCTCCGTGGAAAGTGAGAATCTGCAGGGCAATGTATGTTCAGTCATATATATATATATATATATATATATATATATATATATATATATATATATATATTATATATATATATATATATATATCTATTTATATATATATATATATATATATTACGTATTAACATTAGGCGTAATATATTATATATTAACACCATTCTCTAAAAGTGTATCAGATATAATACCAGGGGACCGAGCTTGCTTGGCGAAACGAAAGACATTTTTTTTTTAATCTCTTTCGCGAAAAAAACTTGAAGTTCTTTTTATTTTATACACTGTAGAAAGTAGAACTATTAGGATATTGGATAGGTTTTTTGACGTTATTCATGTGGAAAAGAGTTTTTCAGAATTAAGGTCCAAACGAATTTTCCGACATTGTGACCTATCTAGATCGTTTTTTCACAAGAACAGATCAATTATCATATTACGAACTATCTTACTAAATTAAAAATCATTGTATATGTGTGTCACAGGTTATATAATTATCCAGTATGATCATTCTCCATCTCACCCATTATAAGAACCCGGACCGGGGTGGCGAGTGCTCCGGAGAACGTTTTTGCAGATATAAACATAAGCGAAGTCAGATCTTTTCATGGGTAGACAAGTCAGACTGTGATCTAATCGGAAACAAGTGGAAACCCGCTATTACGAATAATGCACTTTGTTAGAAACAATCGGAAACAGACTAACCCGCATTCCCGCTAATGCAGAAATAAGTGGGAGGAGCTTTTTGTTCGCCACCGAGAACGAAGACCAGAAATGATCTGCGATAAACTTACTGGATAATTCTATAAACTGTAATGTGTGTACTCGGTGCCTTGATATACAAATTGTTATTGTAATTTTTCTGCCACAATGCGTTGCATTTAAGGCGAAGCAATTAAGAATCCGATATTCACTTCACATCTCTCAAACGGGAATTTATTTCTCTAAAAGCTCAAAATCAATTAATTTGCCAAAAAGCAAAATTGTGTTTTGAAACTTTTCCTATTATGCTCAAGGCTTTCAACCTTCAAGGGGTCTTTAATGTCAGACAGCAGAGGATCTATGGAAAATGGTATCGGGGCTGGGAGTAGGAAACGGAATTTTTCCAAAGTCTTGGCCTATTTATATCATTTTTTTTAACGGGAAAAGTCGGTAGTATACCTGAAAAAAATTATATTTCCCATTTTTGAGAAAAAATTTGCAGATGTGCAGTTATTGCGCATTTAACATATTAAGATATATTATTGTTACTTATTGTCTTAGGAATTTTTCAAATGAATCTTAATTTCTCAGATGTAACCCTGACTCGGTGAGGTTTGAATCAAACCCTGACTGGTTTAATTTCATTTTAAGGGGGTAAACAGACGGAGCAAAACTATCAAATATTGTAAGGGTATAAGGTATCAGATTTTTTTTTCTGTAGAAATTTGAATTTTTTACGAATAAAATATATTTGATTTAATATTAACATAAACATTTTCCTTGCACATCTGATTGTTTATCATTGAAAGTAGGTTCTTCTAAGGAGGCTTTCCTTAGAATAAGAATGGTTCTTGTAGAGTACGAAATAACTTATTGAGTATTTAATTGCTGTTAAACTATTTCAGGCCTTGGCGATGCGTGGGGTGCGGCACCTCCTATGCACAACCCAAGAGAAATGTGTATCCGAGAGTTGGGATCACATCTGCTTCAGGTAGGTTTTCAACTAACTTTTGAAATTTAATTTACAGTTGAAATGAATATAACAGAGCGTTTGTATACATTTTAAATAACAAGTACAGCCCAAACTATTTTTGTTTGTTCCGACCAAAAAAAAAAAAAAAAAAAAAAAAAAAAAAAAAAAAAAAAAAAAAAAAAAAACAAAAAAAAAAAAATGCAATTATTTATAGTTTTTTTTTTATTTTTTATTGATTTGTTAGATTTTTTTTATTATGGGGGTACAAAGAGGGTCTGTTTCCCCTTCAGCTTCATAGGGAGAATTTTTTCCTATATGTTACATGTCCTGATTACGTGGTGTAATGGTTTTAGTCTTTGAATGTTTTTTTTACGATGTGTTTTATGTATTTGGCCCCATTTTTTGACGATATTACCACTTTCACAAAAAGCGAAAACAATTTATGTTTTATACCTTAAGCGAAGGTGCTAGATGGTCAAAGTTTATATTAAAACTTCTTTTAACAATGTGTTTTTAGCCACTTTTTTTGACCGATTTTTACATTTTTATAGTTTTTTTTATCCTTCCAGACGTTAGATGGCTTTATATTTGTCGTGGCACCGGATGGAAAGATAATGTACATATCAGAAACAGCCTCTGTTCATCTTGGTTTATCCCAGGTAATCTGCCCTTTTTTTATGACACCGCTAGAAATAGAAAACCTCCTCCGTGTATTACTACTACTACTAACAACTCACTGCAGCACCAAGGCACTTGTGGCCAACACAGCTGCGCACACTTCTCCTTCGCCCCAGTCTATTCAAATCCTCTACCCTTTTCCCCCATGATGTATTTCTGGGAATTACTACGTATTTGCTTTTTCTTCACGTGCAATTTTAAACCCGTTCTTTACCTATTCCCCCTTGTTGCATTTTGTTTCAATTATTGCATTTGTTTCAGTCGCCATTAATCAAGAGCAAGTCAGAAAGATAGAAAACTCAATATTTTTCGAATTTGTTTTTTGCTCCTTTTTCCTTCTTCTTTGCTATCCTCTACCTCTGTCCCCTACAACGCATTTTGTGAATTCCTGCATTCGTATTTTTCCATCACGTGTAATTTTAACGCCCTTCCTTACCTATCTCCATTTGTTAGATTTTGTTTCAATTATCTTAATTGTTCTCTTATTTCCTAAAATAAGATCTAATTTTCTCTCTTTTTAGCTGTTTTTTCTTCTTTTTTACTGTCCCCTAACTTTCTCTCCTACAATCCATTTTTGAGAATTCTTCGCGTTTTTCTTTCCAGTGTAATTTTAACGCCCTTTTTTTTTTACATATTTCTTCTTATTACATTTTCGTTTAAATTATTGCAATTTTCATTTATTTCCCTTATTTAAATTAGCTTTTTTTTGTCGTCATTAATCAGGAGAAACAAGAAAACTCAATATTTTCCAGATTTATCACCCTTGAAACAACTGGATTTAGAAGCTTGAATTAACTGGTCATAAATCAAGAGTTAACTAAAATTTTTATGGAACGAATTTGCTAGTTTGCAATCCATTTTAAGATCCGGAAATCCGACCCTTAAATTTAGCGGGTTTCATGTGCCACTGAATTGAACAGTTTACTATGCCTCTAATCTCACGGCTAATTTATATGTTTAGAGTGCCAAGGCACGTTTAGACTTTTTAATAATTCATGCGCTTTTAGAATTTTCCAGCTTCCTGCTTAAGCCTAGAGATTTGCTTGTCAACCATATTGATTCAACATGTATCAATGTTTTCTATATCATTAAATATAATCAGACAAAGACACAAGGCATGAACGGAGTAGGGGCTTAATTTGCTATGGGACAGGGGGGCACCTGTCACCTCCAGACCCCAGTTCCCCCTCCAGACCCCAGTCCCCCCTTCAGTTGGAATTTAGTTTCTTCAAAAATCTTGTTAAAACTAAGATGAGCCTACATAATTCAAGCATCCAGAGAAACTGGTCAGCTTTCTTTCGTGCATCTTTTCTTTTTGGTACTGTATAGCTCATTTTTCAATTTTCACTATCATTTTTACTTTATTTGGGAAAATTGGCTTCAGCTTTACCCCTTTCTCAGGATTTTGACGAAATTACACCACTAAACGAAGGGGGATATCTCCCCTCTCCCCTGAAGTCTTTGAGTGACTTTTACACTACGTGCATAATTTTCTATGCTAGCGGTAAAATAAATAAAGTCATATTGAACAACAACAACGAACAACAAATATCCATAATATTTGGACAACAAATCCATAACGAACAACAAAAGCACGAAGAACAACAGGGTAATCTTTTTGCAAGACAGTGAAGATAATTTGAATGAATATTTCGGCCCTATGTTCAAGGGCCGTCCTCAGCAAGACAAAAATATATAAAAGAAAAAAGACTCACAACAACATGCGACCAATAAAACAAAAAAATTAAAAAAAATTTCTAAGCAGTCCCAGCATCCTTACTTCAGCGAATTTCAACCAGGACTCTCAACCTTTTCCTGAAGTAAGGATGCTGGGACTGATTTGAATAAATTTATAATTTTGGTTTTATTGGTGGCATGTTGGTGTGAGTCTTTTTTTTATATATATTTTTGTCTTGCTGAGGACGGCCCTTGAACATAGGGCCGAAATATTCATTCAAATTATCTTCACTGTCTTGCAAAACGATTTCCCTATTGTTCTTCGTACTTTTGTTGTTCGTTAAATAAAATCATTATTATCATCATCTAAACTGATCACAATCATCATAAGCAAACTATTCAAAAATTGAGAATTCGGAATTTGGATGAAAATTTAATTTGGAATTTGGCTAAATCATTTAGACGCTCCTAGCCCATAGTCTATCTAAGGTACGTTTAAGGTTTACTAACGGCCGCTTAATACTGAACACCAACATTGCAATCGCTAATACTATTTGACAGACACCTTTGACGTTTGCAAAGGCCCCTTCATCTCCGTGTTTCATATTTAATTCTAACAATATTAAAACTAAACAATATTAACAATATTAAACAATATTACTTGCTTTTTTTCAAGGAATTACGATGAAGATATGGGAAAAATGAAATTTCGGATTCAATTTGCCTATACTCACTACCAACACTGTACCCTCAACTTTATTATAGTAGAAATAAAATTCCTAAAAGGTTATAACTATTGGATCGTTTATCTAAAATTTATAATTTTCTGCGCCCGGGACAAATCCCCCCTCTGCTCTCCTAAAACTACCTCTGTGATAGCTTGACAGGCTTTCACGGCCAAGTGTGAAAGAAGCATCACGATTTCCTCCATGATTTTGCGTCTTTTATATTTTTACATTTTTTTAAAGTACCCTTACCCCCCTCCAAACCGATGCCTCTTTCGACACATAATCTGAGATACATCTGTGACATTTTCTTTGGGAGGATTTTTACCTTAAAACTTGGCAGCGACGTCAATTTGCTTGCAGTAACGTCAATTGGGGAGGGAGAGCTATGCCTCCCCAAAGATTTTTGCCCCTCCCTCCTTAGGTTTTGAAAAATAACCTTTTAGGACATTTTCATTGAATAATCCCCTTTTTTAGTATGTTCGTTGAAAATATTGAAGAAACGACAGACTTGCTCCACTCCTCTAGATATTAAATAACACATTTTGCCTTCTCCCCTCTACATTCTCATGAATTGACGCACTGTGTGCCTAGACTACAGGAAAGTCATATTTTTACATCTATTTTAAGAAAAAGTTTCCTTTTCACAAATATTTTCTGATATTTTGTAGAGGGGGTAACCACTAGTCCTTCGCCAAATCGATAATCCCAAAGATTTTTTATGATTTTTGTTTCAAACTTGGGTTTTTAAAGTCATTTCCCCTTGAGTTTGGCACACTCCATACATAAGCTCAATCTGTTTTTTCCCGTATCAACAAGGCCGTACCCAGGATTTTTTTTTTCGGAGGGGGTTTCACTCAAAGATTTTTTTTCGGGGGGGTGGGGGGGGGGGTTTTTACACAAAAAGCCTCAAAAACGCATAAAAAATTTATTTATATCCATTTTTGTTACGTTTTTACGAGTCAAAAAACATTTCGGGAGGGGTTCAAACCCCCCTACCCCCACCCCCCACCCCCCTCTGGGCATAGCCTTGCGTATCAAGATACGTATTTTGCAAAGTCTGTTATATCTTCTTGCCTCTCTTTCACAAGAAACTCATAAAATGTATATAATAATAAAAAAAGGAGAAAAGATTTTGCATAAATATCCCCAACCCTCATTCTCAAAATGGCTTTCTATGGATTGCTGAAATGGGCTTTTCTTCTTGGTTTTTATACTTAGATTTATATTTTCTAGGTTGAGCTGACGGGCAACTCTATCTATGAATATATCCACCCCGACGACCATGAAGAAATGGCAACAGTGCTGAATCATATCCCAAATTTCCCCGTGAGACATGCGCAAATAGGACTGGGTAAGAGTCAACTGTAGCTAATTCAAGTTTGTGTTTACTCCTCAAAATTCAATGTTGACGTTTAGCAGAACAGTTTTTATTACTTTTTTTTGTACGATTTGATTTTTTCCTGTAACGGTTTTGACATTAAAGATTGGGCAAAATGCTGACTTTTTTTCTCTTTAAAGTTTATATGCACTTTAAAGTTCTACAGAAGAAATTTTAATTTTAAGAAGAAAGAAAGAGCCTGCTAGTCCTCTTTTCCTAATTTTACAGAAGAGCGAAATGAAAATGAAAACGCACAATCAAAAAATTTGTCTCAAAAATCAGAACTTAAGAAACTTAAAAACTTTAAAGACTTATTCCTACTTAATTTTTCAATTGGAATTTGTTGGAAATTTCCAAACTACGGAATTGTTTGTTACTTAGAAAATAAGTGACTTACGCCCTTTTGGAACGATTTTTAAATCGGTCCAGAATTAAAGACACTCCTATTTTGAATGACCAATCGATAAGTCTCTTCGAGCTCTTTATCTTTAACTCATTTTTGGAAAAAAAGGGGACTTGGGCCCTTTTGGCAATCCTCGAAACTTTGGGATAACACAACCCTTACCAATGGGCTGTGCTACCTTTTGTTAAGATTTGTAAATCGGTCAGAATTAAAGACACTCCTATTTTGAATTGACCAATCGATAAGTCTCTTCGAGCTCTTTATCTTTAACTCATTTTTGGAAAAAAGGGGACTTGGGCCCTTTTGGAAATCCTTGAAACTTTGGGATAACACAACCCTTACCAATAGGCTGTGCTACCTATTTGGAGAAGACGTGCAATGACAAAGGAGGGTTTCAAAATATTCGACTGCTGCCAAAGCCATTTCCTTTTTAAGTGTCAAACGCCGTCTGCTTGCTTCTTTCCTTAATTAACTGAGTCTGGAATTCCCTTTCTCGTTAAATTTGACAGAATTCCGATATTGTCACAAAATTGGGGATGGACCGATAATACTACGCTAGTTCCACGAAGAACCGAAATTTTTCTCTGTATGTAGAACAGCTGCATTTTGGATCATTCCCATCTTTCTGGCTTTAGGATCAAGCCATCATTCTGGCTTTTGGACCATCCTCCCATTCCCAATTTGGTGAACCAGTTACTAAGTCTGAGTTTCCACCAGTCTACATTTTACTATATTTAGGGCCAACCCGCTTTCCTGAATATGATTAAAGCCTTCCTCATACGGCTCACGTGCTCCTTAAACGAGTATGAAAATAATGACATCATCAAGGTAGAATTTTGCGTACGGTAATGACTCCAAAAGACAGTCTACTACTTTCAAGTCAGTCGACTGACACCCCTTTTAAGTCCTAGTGAATATATTTGAAGGGATTGAACTTAAACTGCCTTATCAATCAGTC
This sequence comes from Artemia sinica, assembly GCA_027921565.1. Classification (NCBI taxonomy): domain Eukaryota; kingdom Metazoa; phylum Arthropoda; class Branchiopoda; order Anostraca; family Artemiidae; genus Artemia; species Artemia sinica. Next base: position 14,547,534 of record CM051274.1, read on the forward strand.
TTCAAGATGCATTTCTACTTACTGTACCTTCGTTTAAAATATAACATCGAAATAAATTTGCTAAGCCTAACAGATGGACTATTTCATCAATTGTTAGCATTGGATAAGCGTCCGTCAAGGAAGTGGAATTAAGCCACCTGTGGCTCACACAGAACAGAATGAATCCGTCTTTTTCCGGAGCCAGGACGAGCGGCACCGCATATTCCTAGCTGGATGGCTCTATGATATTCATTCTTCTGTGGTGTTTTGTAAAAAGGGCCTACGTCCACTTTTCCTAATTTTACAGAAGAGTTAAATGAAAATAAAAACCATAATGAAAAAAATATTGCTTTTTTCATAAATTTCTTTCTTCTTAAAATTTTAAAATTTGTTCCTTCTTAAGATTGTTTGTTCTTAAATCTCTTTCTTCTAAATAAATTAACTTTTGTTTATTACTATATTTGTCTTAAGATAAGACTTAAATATATTTTTTCTAAACAGAAATCCTCAAATAAATCTATTTATGAATATTTCCACCTTGACAACCACGAACAAGTGGCAACAGTGCTGAATTCTGCGCTAGATTTTCTTGTAAGGCCTGCTCTAGCCGGATTAGATGATATATTAAGTGTTTTTCTCAATAAAATATATGCGTACCTCTTTAAAAAAAATTCGATATTTTATATAACAAATTTTATAATTGAATTTTTCTGAATTTAAGATTTGACTTTTTTGTAATTGAAAAATGCTGACATAATGTTGTCACAATCTTAATTGGAAAAGAAATTAAGCCAATTTCAGAAACTATTTGTAATACCCAGGGGTGGATCCAGGATTTTTTTAGGGGGGAGGGGGCCCAAAATAGGTTGATCTGATAAACTTGCGTTAAGAGCAAGTTTAATTAACGCAAACTTGCGTTAGTTAAGTAAATTACACAACTTTAGACTGCAATAGGTGGGTGTGCGCCCCCTCGCCCCCCTTTGGATCTGACACTGGTAATACCTGTTTCTACCCAAGACCGATTTCCATTTTGCCTATAAGATAGTTTATTTTATGTTAATCATTTGTAAGTTTAATAACAAATAACAAAAGTACGAAGAACAATAGGGAAATCTTTTTGCAAGACAGTGGACATAATTTGAAGGAATATTTCGTGTGGTCTTCGTCACTATTTTTGTAAGTTTAATATTTTTATATGTGGATCAAAAAAGAATTTTTCTGAAATTCTTTGCCAAACGATGCTACAATAACGCTGTGTAGACAATTATCATGTTATATGTGAGGATAAATATCCTCCAGAGCCATTGCTGGGGCATAGGCGCTGTATTATATAGGGCATAGGCACTTACTATATTATAACTGGTACCACGAAGGGTTAGCCATGTATAGGGCAAGGTTTACAAAGTAGGTATGAATCCCTGGTAAAATTTTTCTAAGGTACCAAGACTGGCTTGTGAGGAAAAAAAATGCCATTTGTTGCTGATTCAGGAATAGTAACTATTATTTCAATTACTCTTTAATAGTAAAATGTTACTTTTAAACCAAATTTGAGGGAATTCTGAGAAATAGCCTGAAACCCCTAAAATACGGTGTTGGATTAAAACAGAAAATATGCCATTGGAATTACCATGGTCGATACTCGTATATAGGGAAATTCCCTTCGGGGAGTAGTCCCCTGATTATCACTTTCCTGTCAAGGAGTATCACTCTTTTGCATAGATGGCACTTGTGTGTCTTAGTTGTTCCTTTTTTTTCCTCCATCGCTAAGGGGGCGCTGGAATGCCATGTAGAGCTATTTAAGGGACTTTTTTAACGCTACATCTGCGAGTATCTGTAATTAACAAACATAATGTTAAAATGAAATCTATTTTATGACAAAAACTGCATCTTTTTATACCCGATCAGGAATGATGTCATAACCTTAGGTTTCAATCATAAATGATGTCATAGTAAAGTTGCATAATAACATCAGTTGTAATGACGTCAGTACCCATATAAAACGTTAACTAATCCACTCAACTTAACAGTTAAAGTTTGTAAATATTTAGCTAAAGATAAAATGAAGATTGTTATGTTTGTACCATTTGTGCTTATTTTTGTTTGTACTCTTTGTGCAATGCCTCTACTTGGCAACAACGATGGTAAAGAAGAATCAGAAGAGTCAAGGATGCTATTTGACATTTTACTACCACCAATACTATTAATAATTGTGATTTCAATTGGCACTGGTGCTGCTCTTCTCCGACTAGCGAAAAAAATTAACGCCCTTCAGAGCCAACTTGAACTCTCCGTGAAAGACATCAAAGCTCTGAATAACGAAAAAGCTTCGATCAAAAAGAAGAAAATTACACTTCAGGAAAAATTGTGTGAAAATGCCGTAACTTACTTAGCCTGCTGTAATTCACTGAAAAGCAAACAAGAGGAATTAAGATCTGAAAGGGATTTGTTCACGAGAGAAAAGGCAATCTGTGACCACCTTCGGTCACAGAGGCAATCATTATTTAGAATATCTGACGAGCAAAGTAAAGTGATTGAAATTTTGAAGCAAAATTTTTGTGCTAAAAAGCAAGAGAGTGACGCTTTCCAAAAGGAATTGACTGATTATAAAATTAGATATCGGACGATTGAAATCGAACTAGCAAACGCCTTGGGAAAAAGTAGATCAACTTGAAGCTGCTGAGACCGAGTGCTCACAGCCTACTAAAAAATGCAATCTTCAGGTTGCAGCCCAATCTTTTGAAAATGAAAAATTGAAAGTAGAATCTATCCCTAATGATGAAAAGTTGAAAAACCTGCCCCTTAAAGCCCAATTAAGTAAACTCCAGTCGATCAGAGGTTCTGTGCCTGCAGGTCAAATGTACGCTCTGCTTGATGCAGAGAAAATCAGAACAGAAATAAAAATTACAAAAGAAGAGTGTGATGCTCTGAAAAAGCAATTACCTGAAATGCAAAACTCACATTCTGCGTTGCAAAGAGTAAATGAAGAATTACAAAAGAGATGTGACAGTCTTGAGAGCCGCTTCACCATTGAACTTGCAGAAGAAAAGCCGACAATGTATAAAGCTGCATCTACCTCTATAATCAAAAGGCTTGAGCAGCGGCTGGACCACGTTTGGACAAATGAGGTAACACTCAACCGAACCATCAAATATTTACAGTATCAAATTCAAGACTGCTACCAAAGGAATAGACGACTGAAGTTGCTAAATCGGGAATTGCACAGAGAGTGTGCTGCTTTAAGAAACAAATTGAATGAGATGGCTTCCAAGTGAGACACGCTAACTCTAACGTCCCTGACCTTGATGTACTTAAATTTATTTTTTTTCCCTTGCTGCCGTACTCTGGCCGTCCTTTGGCCCCTGCACTTAATTTACCTTACTGTGACGACCGAGGACCTGCAAATTCCATGAGAGCCTTCTCGCCTCAGAGTCAAACACCACGCCAGCAGGCAGAAGCATCACCCAGCAGCTGTGACGACCGAGAAACTCCTAATTCCATGAGAGCCTTCTTGCTTCAGAGTCACCCAGAAGGCCAACAGACAGAAGCATCACCCAGCAGCAGACAGAAACTTCATTTTACACGGAAGTAGCTTTAGTGTTTATACCATGAGAGAAATGCATGAGAGAGGGAAGAGCTGTACTTATTTTCCACGAACCCAAGTTGAGACGATTCCGAGAATTTCTACTTCTGCTATATATATATAATGGGCAAATTTCAGTATAGCGTATGGTGACTCTGCAAATTGGAAAAATTAAAATTCCAAGAAAAATTCAATACGTAAAGCTTAATCTACAATTTTATAGCGACAAGCATTAGTTTTAGAATATTTGTAATAATAAATTAATATATAGGTTTAAAGCTGAATTTGTTTGTGTTGTAATTGATCTTTATTTTCAAGAAATATTTTAGTAAAAATTCAGTCTACATAAAGGAAAAGCACGTGACTAAAGCTCCTAGCCAGTGACTTCCTCTTGTCCCAATCTTTGATGCACTTTTTAACTTCGTCTCTATGGGTTATTTGATAGAGACTCTCAGATGTCTTAACTTCTTCTTGATTGCTTTCATCACTCCCGTAGGCTACTTACTCACTATTCAGCTCGTTTTTGCTTCTCGATAGCTCTGGTCTATTGAAAATTTTTCCTTTTCTCTGCCATTTGTTGCTTCGCTAGAAAACTAGCCATCCTTATTGATGCTAAATTTTTTTAAACAACTTTTCTTATATTCCAGAATCAGGTACGAATTTCCAGCATTTTTATTTGGGGAGGGGGAGGGAAAGGGGTCCATATCTGGATAGTCAAGGGCATGGGCTATATAATAATTTTTCTCCAAATTATTGGGGGAAACCCTTGCCCCCCCCCAAAAATGTCCCTGTCTAGAACGTTATATTTATTTTGGGTCTAGTGCTGTTTTCTTGCAGTAGATATTCCATTTGCTCGGTTCTGATACTTTTCTTGTTTTTTTTTTTTTTTTTTTTTTTTTTTTTTTTTTTTTTTTTTTTTTTTTTTTTTTGCTTGCTCTCTTGACATCAAGAGCGGATCCAGGATTTTTGTTGGGGGGGGGCTACCCGATTTTTTTCCCGAGAACTTTGTCTAACATCCTGCGTAAGCTGATTTCAATCCTCAGCTTACGCTAATTTTCGACTTGGTCAAAGATTTCGGGGGGGGGTTCAAACCGGGTAAACCCCCTCCCCTGGATACGGCCTTGCTTGAAATGTTTTTAATTTATATTTTACCCTCCTCTTCCCATAAACCCCCCCCCCCCCCCCCCAATCCAAACCTATTGACGACGTGCCTGTAGTGAGATATGAGAAAACATTAGATAGCTTTCATTTTAATGGTATCAAGCTTATGGCATTGCTTTTTAGTGAAACAGAAGTATGACAAAAATAAAAAATATAAAGTTAAAAAATAACCGAGATATAGAGGATACTATCAGCAAGTGAACAGAAAAGGAGCGAAAAAGAAAAAAAAATCAGATATTTCAGCAAGGACCTCTGCCAATATGTTTCTTCAGACCTGGGTAGGAAAGCTGTTCTTCTTTTCTTTGAGTACTGAAGGTTGATTGGCGGAAATCCTTTCAGAAATATCTGCTTTTGTCTTTTCGCTTCTTTTCTGTCCAAGTGGCTGATATTGCCTTTGTTTTCTGGATTATTTTTCTAACTTTTTTTTTTGTCAAACGTCATATTTAACCAATGTGGTCTTGCGATGTGTTTAAACTAAAGTACCAATGTCAAAAATAGCAATTATAAACTTTGATTTTCTTTTTCAGATATAGAAATTGAACGGGCTTTTTTTTCTTCGCATGAAGTGTGTTCTGGCTAAAAGAAACGCGGGACTGACCACTGGTGGCTATAAGGTAAGCTTCTATGATGAATTTTATTGGTTATAAGGTAAGCTTCTATGTTGAATTTTATGGGTTATAAGGTAAGCTTCTATGTTGAATATTATTGGTTATAAGGTAAGCTTCTTTGTTGAATTTTATGGGTTATAAGGTAAGCTTCTATGTTGAATTTTATGGGTTATAAGGTAAGCTTCTATGTTGAATATTATTGGTTATAAGGTAAGCTTCTTTGTTGAATTTTATTGGTTATTAAATGAAAAAAAAAACAAGTTTTTTTTAACTGAAAGTAAGGAACAACGTTAAAACTTAAAACGAACAGAAATTATTCCGTATATGGAAGGGGCTGTCCCCTCTTCAACGCCTTGCTCTTTACGCTAAAGTTTTTTATTGTTTAAAAAAATAAGAGTTGTGAGAAAGTCAAACTTTAGCGTAAAGAGCGAGGCGTTGAGGAGGGACAGCCCCTTTCATATACGGAATAATTTCTGTTCGTTTTAAGTTTTAACGTCGTTCCTTACTTTCAGTTAAAAAAACTTGTTTTTTTTTATTTAATTTTTGAACGTTTTTGAATTAATGCAGGTTTTGATTTTGGCTCACCGTACATGGATAATTAAAACAAAATTTGCATATTAATTTTACTTTTATTTGGTTAAATGGCTTTCTCGAAACTTGTTTGATTTTATTTACGAACGTTTTTATTAGTAATAAATATTCGTATCTTACGAATTTACTTACGTAACGAACTTCTATATTAATATATTTTTGATACGTATATTAGGGGGCTCACCCCCTATTCAATACCTCGCTCTTTAAGCTAAAATTCGAATTTTGTTCCAATTCTTTAAAAATGACCCCTTAATCACAAAGGCCGTTAATTAGAATAAATAGCTCTTATGAAAGTACTAAAAAATCTTTGGCTTGAAGAGCGAGGTATTGACTAGGGGGTGAACCCAATCATACACTTAATATTTTTTGTTCGTTTTAAGTTTTCATGTTACTCCTGATTTTCAGTTGAAAAACTATTTTTTTATATTTAATTTCTGATCTTTTTTTAAATAATGCTGGGAAATCCGACGCCCCCTTCATAGCAATGTCCCTTCCCCCATGAAAACTCATCTTCCCACATAGCCCCCGACCCATCCACCCCCCTACTACCAGAAAAAATCCCCTTTGAAAACGTCTGTATACTTCCTAATAACCAATACTATATGTTAACATTGGGTAAAGTTCATAACTTTCAGCCCTCCCCCGGGGACTTCGGGGGATTAAGTCATCCTAAAGGACATAGATATCATATTTTCAATCATGCTGAACAAAATGGTTATCTCAAAATTTTGATCAGGTGACTTTGGGAAAAAAATGAGCGTGGGAGGGGGCCTAGTTGCCCTCCATTTTTTTTTGGTCCCTTAAAAAGAGCACTAGAACTTTTAAATTCCGTTCCAATGAGTCCTCCCACGATATTCAAGGACCACTGGGTCGATACGATCACCCCTGTGGAAAAAAAAAACAAAAAAAAACAAAAACAAACAAACAAATAAACACGCATCCGTGATCTTTCTTCTGGCAAAAAATGCAAAATTCCACATTTTTGTAGAAAGGAGCTTGAAACGTCTACAGTAGGGTTCTCTGATACGCTGAATATGATGGTGTGATTTTCATTAAGGCTCTATAATTTTTAGGGGGTCTTTCCCCTTTTTTTCGAAAATCAGCCAAATTTTCTCAGGCGCGTAACATTTGATGGGTAGGACTAAACTTCATGAAACATATATATTTGAATTCAGCATTGAAATCTTATTCTTTTGATGTATCTATTGGTATCAAAAACCCGTTTTCTAGGGTTTCGGTTACCATTGAGCCGGGTTGCTCCTTACTTACAGTTCGTTACCACGAACTGTTTGATAAGGTAAGCTTCTGTGTTGAATTTTATTGGTTATAAGGTAAGCTTCTATGTTGAATTTTATTGGTTATAAGGTAAGTGGATGTTGTTATGAAAAATGGTTTTACAAGATTATTATGAGGTAAGCTGTTGACCGGCTGTAATGTTTTGATGGTGAATTTTATTGGCTTTAAGGTATGGAAATGGTGGCTATAGGGTTGTTATAAGGGAAGCGGTTAGCGGTTTTAAAGTTTTAATGCTGAACTTTATCCTTGTATCTTAATATCATTACTTGAGTGACATATAAAAAAAGCAATATAATTGTATAAATAAAAATATTTAAATGTCGTAGTCCCATTAGATAAGAAAGTTCTTTTTACGGTACAGTATCTGACGGTTGAAATAACATTTTAGTTTTTTGTTGGGACGTTATAGGCTCATTGTTTTGAGCTGCCATGTTTTCAGGGGGAGGGGCTTTATCAGCCAATGGAGAATTTGGAGAATCGCTCTCAATTTTTAATGGTTGGAATTAATATATATTTTCATTTTATGCTCATCTTTTCACCCCTCAGCATATATTAGGAATCCGCCTAAAACTCTGTACCTCGATCTAACCGGTCTAGGGGAATACCTATTTCCTTTTTCCCTTTCAAAGGCTTCTTTCCCTTTCAAAGACATTTAGAAGATCTAAAGCCGAACTCCCCTGCTATTATATGTCTGAGGGGGGAGGGAGATATATAATATAGTCCACGGGAGTGTAAATGTTTGTGCCACCCCTCAACATATATTAGGAATCCACCTAAAACTCTGTACCCCGATCTAACCTGTCTAGGGGAATAGCTATAACCGGCTTAGAAAATGTAACTCTCTTTATTGGCCAAAGTGTCAGACCAACATAAACTTGAACTCTTAGCTAACTTATTTGAATTTTGACATACGTGAACTCGGACTTGGTATTTTTTAAACTTTTTCTCACAAAGGACCAACTATAAAAAACTAAAAAACAAGTAAAGAAAATTTGTGTCTCTCGTGGTTCACTGGAGACTCTAACCAATCAGATGAAGTATTTTTCAACAATCATCTATAACTCAAATTGAGAGTATCAGGAAAAGAAAATCAACGAAGAAAAGTTTTGTCAGCTAGTATGATAACTCAGACAGAGATATTGAAGCTCTAAGGCTCAAAACTCTAACTCAGTGTTTTTTGACCATTCTGATTCTAATGGTACATTTTTATTTCAACCCACTGCCATTTTCAAGGAGTTTTAAGCTCTTTTTCAAAATTCTCGAAAACATATTTTCGAAATACACTTCTACTATCAAAATAAACCCATATAATAGTTAAAATTCCAGAATCATCTTTCAATAGAAAATTTTTTTCGTTTGTTTACTATACAAATTTTACTATCGCTATTTTTTTTTACTATCACAAATGTTATTTTTTACTATCAAAATAAACCCATATAATAGTTATAATTCCTGAATCATTTTTCAATAGAAAATTTTTCTTATTTTTTTTACTATCACTATATCTACTATCACAATATTTTTTTTTACTATGACACATTTTTTACTATCAAGATAGTTATAACTCCTGATGCATCTTTCAATAGAAAATTTTTCTCAATTTTTTTTACTATCACTATACTTTTCTTTACTATCACAAATTTCTTTACTATCAAAATAAACCCATATAATAGTTATAATTCCTGAATCATCTTTCAATAGAAAATTTTGTGTCACCTTTTCTTACTATCACAAATTTTATTACCACAATATTTTTTCAATATCACAATATTTTTTTTTACTATCTCGGTTTCTTTTACTATCAAAACAAACCCATGTAATAGTTATAATTCTTGAATCATCTTCAATTGATTTTTTTTTGTAGAATGCGTTATTTAAAATTTTAAAAAAATAGGTCGCAATTCACTCTTTACTAGCCATGATACGGATCTATCTTTTCAAATTGTACGTAGAAGAACTATTGTAACTATTTTTAAATATAAATTCTTAATTCAATAAGGTTATACACTGTTCTGGCTATGTAAAGTTAAGAGGTATTCAAACAGACAACCCAATGGATTCTACAATGCAACAAGTTGGTATGGTTGCTGTTGGTCACTCACTACCTCCTTCTGCAATTACGGAAGTAAAACTTCACCAAAATATGTTCATGTTCCGTGCGTCTTTAGACATGAAACTGATCTTCCTTGATGCTAGGTAAGAGATTGGCTTTTTTTCTTTTTTTTTGGTTTAAGCAGGTATAAATTAAATCTCTCATTGTCGTGTGCATTTGTATTCTTGGTAAAGTACGACTTCGCCATTATATGTTCATGTTCCGTGCGTCTTTAAACATGAAACTGATCTTCCTTGATGCTAGGTAAGAGATTGGCTTTTTTCTTTTTTTTTTGTTTTAGAAAGTATAAATCAAATCCCTTATCGTGTGTGTGTTTTTCTTTGTGAATTAAGATTTCACAATAATATGTTCTTGTTCTGTGCGTCCTTTTACATGAAACTGATCTTCTTTGATGCTAGCTAAGAGGTTGTCCTGGATATTTTTTGTTTTATCAAGTATAAATTAAATTCCCCATTGTCGTGTGTATTTGTATTCTTGGTGATGTAAGACTCCGCCAAAATATGTTCATGTTCCGTACATCATTGGACATGAAACGGATGATTTTCGATGCTAGGTGAGAGGTTGGCATGTTTTTTGGTTGCTAGTATAAATTAAACTCCTCATTTTCGTGTCTATGTGTATTCTTGATGAAGTAAGATTTCACAATAATATGTTCTTATTCCGTGCGTCCTTTTACATGAAACTGATCTTCCTTGATGCTAGCTAAGAGGTTGTCCTGGATGTTTTTGTTTTATCAAGTATAAATTAAATTCCCCATTGTCGTGTGTATTTGTATTCTTGGTGGTTTCAGACTTCACCAAAATATGTTCATGTTCCGTGCGTCTTTAGACATGAAACTGATCTTCCTTGATGCTAGGTAAGAGATTGGCTTTTTTTCTTTTTTTTTGTTTAGCTAGTATAAATAAAATCCCTTATCGTGTGTTTGTGTATTCTTTATGAAGTGAGATTTCACAATAATATGTTCTTGTTCTGTGTGTCCTTTTACACGAAATTGATTTCCTTGATGCGATGTAAGAGGTTGTCCTGGATATTTTTGGTTTTAGCAAGTATAGATTAAATCTCTCATTGTCGTTTGCATTTGTATTCTTGGTAAAGTAAGACTTCGCCATATGTTCATGTTCCATACGTCTTTAAACATGAAACTGATCTTTCTTGATGCTAGGTAAAAGATTGGCTTTTTTTTTGTTTTAGCTAGTATAAATCAAATCCCTTATCGTGTGTGTGTGTATTCTTTGTGAAGTAAGATTTCACAATAATATGTTCTTGTTTTGTGCGTCCTTTTACGTGAAACTGATCTTCCTTGATGCTATGTAAGAGGTTGGCCTGGATTTTTTTTGGTTTTAGCAAGTATAAATGAAATTCCCCATTGTCGTGTGCATTTGTATTCTTGGCAAAGTACGACTTCGCCATTATATGTTTCATGTTCCGTGCGTCTTTAAACATGAAACTGATCTTCCTTGATGCTAGGTAAGAGATTGGCTTTTTTTCTTTTTTTTTGTTTTAGCTAGTATACATCAAATCCCTTATCGTGTGTGTGTCTATTCTTTGTGAAGTAAGATTTCAAAATAATATGTTCTTGTTCTGTGTGTCCTTTTACATGAAACTGATCTTCCTTGATGCTAGCTAAGAGGTTGTCTTGGATATTTTTGGTTTTAGCAAGTATAAATTAAATTCCCCATTGTCGTGTGCATTTGTATTCTTGGTGATGTCAGACTTCGCCCAAAATATGTTCATGTTCCGTGCGTCCTTTAGACATGAAACTGATCTTCTTTGATGCTAGGTAAGAGATTGGATTTTTTTCTTTTTTTTTGTTTTAGCTAGTATACATCAAATCCCTTATCGTGTGTTTGTGTATTCTTTTTGAAGTAAGATTTCACAATAATATGTTCTTGTTCTGTGTGTCCTTTTACACGAAACTGATTTCCTTGATGCGATATAAGAGGTTGTCCTGGATATTTTTGGTTTTAGCAAGTATAGATTAAATCTCTCATTGTCGTTTGCATTTGTATTCTTGGTAAAGTAAGACTTCGCCATAATATGTTCATGTTCCATGCGTCTTTAAACATGAAACTGATCGTTCTTGATGCTAGGTAAAAAGATTTGCTTTTTTTTGTGTTTACCTAGTATAAATCAAATCCCTTATCGTGTGTGTGTGTGTATTCTTTGTGAAGTAAGATTTCAAAATAATATGTTCTTGTTCTGTGCGTCCTTTTACATGAAACTGATCTTCCTTGATGCTAGCTAAGAGGTTGTCCTGGATTTTTTTGGTTTTAGCAAGTATAAAATCAAATTCCCCATTGTCGTGTGCATTTGTATTCTTGGCAAAGTACGACTTCGCCATTATATGTTCATGTTCCGTGCGTCTTTAAACATGAAACTGATCTTCCTTGATGCTAGGTAAGAGATTGGCTTTTTTTGTTTTTTTTGTTTTAGCTAGTATAAATCAAATCCCTTATCGTGTGTGTGTCTATTCTTTGTGAAGTAAGATTTCAAAATAATATGTTCTTGTTCTGTGCGTCCTTTTACATGAAACTGATCTTCCTTGATGCTAGCTAAGAGGTTGTCCTGGATATTTGTGGTTTTTAGCAAGCATAAATTAAATTCCCCATTGTCGTGTGCATTTGTATTCTTGGTAAAGTAAGCCTTCGCCATAATATGTTCATGTTCCGTGCGTCTTTAAACATGAAACTGATCTTTCTTGAGGCTAGGTAAGAGATTGCCTTTTTTTTGTTTTAGCTAGTATAAATCAAATCCCTTATCGTGTGTGTGTCTATTCTTTGTGAAGTAAGATTTCAAAATAATATGTTCTTGTTCTGTGCGTCTTTTTACATGAAACCGATCTTCCTTGATGCTAGCTAAGAGGTTGTCCTGGATATTTTTGGTTTTAGCAAGTATAAATTAAATCTCTCATTGTCGTTTGCATTTGTATTCTTGGTAAAGTAAGACTTCGCCATAATATGTTCATGTTCCGTGCGTCTTTAAACATGAAACTGATCTTTCTTGAGGCTAGGTAAGAGATTGCCTTTTTTTTGTTTTAGCTAGTATAAATCAAATCCCTTATCGTGTGTGTGTCTATTCTTTGTGAAGTAAGATTTCAAAATAATTTTTTCTTGTTCTTTGCGTCTTTTTACATGAAACCGATCTTCCTTGATGCTAGCTAAGAGGTTGTCCTGGATATTTTTGGTTTTAGCAAGCATAAATTAAATTCCCCATTGTCGTGTGCATTTGTATTCTTGGTAAAGTAAGACTTCGCCATAATATGTTCATGTTCCGTGCGTCTTTAAACATGAAACTGATTTCCTTGATGCTATGTAATAGGTTGACCTCGATTTTTTTGGTTTTAGCAAGTATAGATTAAATCTCTCATTGTCGTTTGCATTTGTATTCTTGGTAAAGTAAGACTTCGCCATATGTTCATGTTCCATACGTCTTTAAACATGAAACTGATCTTTCTTGATGCTAGGTAAAAGATTGGCTTTTTTTTGTTTTAGCTAGTATAAATCAAATCCCTTATCGTGTGTGTGTGTATTCTTTGTGAAGTAAGATTTCACAATAATATGTTCTTGTTTTGTGCGTCCTTTTACGTGAAACTGATTTCCTTGATGCTATGTAAGAGGTTGGCCTGGATTTTTTTGGTTTTAGCAAGTATAAATGAAATTCCCCATTGTCGTGTGCATTTGTATTCTTGGCAAAGTACGACTTCGCCATTATATGTTCATGTTCCGTGCGTCTTTAAACATGAAACTGATCTTCCTTGATGCTAGGTAAGAGATTGGCTTTTTTGCTTTTTTTTTGTTTTAGCTAGTATAAATCAAATCCCTTATCGTGTGTGTGTCTATTCTTTGTGAAGTAAGATTTCAAAATAATATGTTCTTGTTCTGTGTGTCCTTTTACATGAAACTGATCTTCCTTGATGCTATCTAAGAGGTTGTCTTGGATATTTTTGGTTTTAGCAAGTATAAATTAAATTCCCCATTGTCGTGTGCATTTTTATTCTTGGTGATGTCAGACTTCGCCAAAATATGTTCATGTTCCGTGCGTCTTTAGACATGAAACTGATCTTCTTTGATGCTAGGTAAGAGATTGGATTTTTTTCTTTTTTTTTGTTTTAGCTAGTATACATCAAATCCCTTATCGTGTGTTTGTGTATTCTTTTTGAAGTAAGATTTCACAATAATATGTTCTTGTTCTGTGTGTCCTTTTACACGAAACTGATCTTCCTTGATGCGATATAAGAGGTTGTCCTGGATATTTTTGGTTTTAGCAAGTATAGATTAAATCTCTCATTGTCGTTTGCATTTGTATTCTTGGTAAAGTAAGACTTCGCCATAATATGTTCATGTTCCATGCGTCTTTAAACATGAAACTGATCGTTCTTGATGCTAGGTAAAAAGATTTGCTTTTTTTTTGTTTTACCTAGTATAAATCAAATCCCTTATCGTGTGTGTGTGTGTATTCTTTGTGAAGTAAGATTTCACAATAATATGTTCTTGTTTTGTGCGTCCTTTTACGTGAAACTGATTTCCTTGATGCTATGTAAGAGGTTGTCCTGGATTTTTTTGGTTTTAGCAAGTATAAATCAAATTCCCCATTGTCGTGTGCATTTGTATTCTTGGCAAAGTACGACTTCGCCATTATATGTTCATGTTCCGTGCGTCTTTAAACATGAAACTGATCTTCCTTGATGCTAGGTAAGAGATTGGCTTTTTTTGTTTTTTTTTGTTTTAGCTAGTATAAATCAAATCCCTTATCGTGTGTGTGTCTATTCTTTGTGAAGTAAGATTTCAAAATAATATGTTCTTGTTCTGTGCGTCCTTTTACATGAAACTGATCTTCCTTGATGCTAGCTAAGAGGTTGTCCTGGATATTTGTGGTTTTAGCAAGCATAAATTAAATTCCCCATTGTCGTGTGCATTTGTATTCTTGGTAAAGTAAGCCTTCGCCATAATATGTTCATGTTCCGTGCGTCTTTAAACATGAAACTGATCTTTCTTGATGCTAGGTAAGAGATTGCCTTTTTTTTGTTTTAGCTAGTATAAATCAAATCCCTTATCGTGTGTGTGTCTATTCTTTGTGAAGTAAGATTTCAAAATAATATGTTCTTGTTCTGTGCGTCTTTTTACATGAAACCGATCTTCCTTGATGCTAGCTAAGAGTTTGTCCTGGATATTTTTGGTTTTAGCAAGTATAAATTAAATCTCTCATTGTCGTTTCCATTTGTATTCTTGGTAAAGTAAGACTTCGCCATAATATGTTCATGTTCCGTGCGTCTTTAAACATGAAACTGATCTTTCTTGAGGCTAGGTAAGAGATTGCCTTTTTTTTGTTTTAGCTAGTATAAATCAAATCCCTTATCGTGTGTGTGTCTATTCTTTGTGAAGTAAGATTTCAAAATAATTTTTTCTTGTTCTTTGCGTCTTTTTACATGAAACCGATCTTCCTTGATGCTAGCTAAGAGGTTGTCCTGGATATTTTTGGTTTTAGCAAGCATAAATTAAATTCCCCATTGTCGTGTGCATTTGTATTCTTGGTAAAGTAAGACTTCGCCATAATATGTTCATGTTCCGTGCGTCTTTAAACATGAAACTGATCTTCCTTGATGCTAGGTAAGAGATTAGCTTTTTTCCTTTTTTTTTTGTTTTAGCTAGTATAAATCAAATCCCTTATCGTGTGTTTGTGTATTCTTTGTGAAGTAAGATTTCACAATAATATGTTCTTGTTCTGTGTGTCCGTTTACACGAAACTGATTTTCTTGATGCGATGTAAGAGGTTGTCCTGGATATTTTTGGTTTTAGCAAGTATAAATTAAATCTCTCATTGTCGTTTGCATTTGTATTGTTGGTAAAGTAAGACTTCGCCATAATATGTTCATGTTCCTTGCGTCTTTAAACATGAAACTGATCTTTCTTGATGCTAGGTAAGAGATTGGCTTTTTTTTTGTTTTGGCTAGTATAAATCAAATCCCTTATCGTGTGTGTGTGTATTCTTTGTGAAGTAAAATTTAACAATAATATGTTCTTGTTTTGTGCGTCCTTTCACGTGAAACTGATTTCCTTGATGCTATGTAAGAGGTTGGCCTGGATTTTTTTTGGTTTTAGCAAGTATAAATTAAATTCCCCTTTGTCGTGTGCATTTGTATTCTTGGTAAAGTAAGACTTCGCCATAATATGTTCATGTTCCGTGCGTCTTTAAACATGAAACTGATCTTCCTTGATGCTAGGTAAGAGATTGGCTTGTTTTTTTTGTTTTTTTTTTGTTTTAGCTAGTATAAATCAAATCCCTTATCGTGTGTGTGTCTATTCTTTGTGAAGTAAGATTTCAAAATAATATGTTCTTGTTCTGTGCGTCCTTTTACATGAAACTTATTTCCTTGATGCTATGTAATTGGTTGGCCTGGATTTTTTTTGGTTTCAGCAAGTATAAATTAAATTCCCCATTGTCGTGTGCATTTGTATTCTTGGTAAAGTAAGACTTCGCCATAATATGTTCATGTTCCGTGCGTCTTTAAACATGAAACTGATTTCCTTGATGCTATGTAATAGGTTGACCTCGATTTTTTTGGTTTTAGCAAGTATAAATTAAATTCCCCATTGTCGTGTGCATTTGTATTCTTGGTAAAGTAAGACCTCGCCATAATATGTTCATGTTCCGTGCGTCTATAAACATGAAACTGATCTTCCTTGATGCTAGGTAAGACATTGGCTTTTTTTTTTTCTTTTTTTTTTGCTTTAGCTAGTATAAATCAAATCCCTTATCATGTGTGTGTGTATTCTTTGTGAAGTAAGATTTTAAAATAATATGTTCTTGTTCTATATGTCCTTTTACATGAAACTGATTTCCTTGATGCTATGTAAGAGGTTGTCCTGGATTTTTTTGGTTTCCCCATAATATTTTTTTTTGGCGTCATTGGACGTGCAACTGATCTTCCTTAATGCTAGGTTAAGGATTGCACGTATTCGCTATTCTCACATTGTAAAAACAGTTATTTGCTATCACTGCTAATCCATGTTCACTTTGAGATTACTCACTAACATTTATTCGCATATTTGTTTTCTTAACCAATCTATGAAGGAAATGTGTAGAAATATATATATACAAAGAAAAAAAGTGACATCAGAGCACGAGGCTAACCAACAAAATTAAAAAAAAAAAAAAACTTAAGTGATTAAGAAACTTAAATCACGAATTCGTTTATGCTCCGAGTCTTATATGTTTTCTATTCAATGACCGCTCTGCATTTATTCGTTGACGTTTATTCACATATTAACTACTCTTATCAAGTCTATGAAGAAAAGGCGTTGAAAATATATATACAAATAAAAATGTGATATCAGAACATGAGGCTAAACAACAAAATTTAAAATAAACAATATTTTTTTTTGTGATGAAATTAAAATCAGGAATTCGCCCAGGTTTCGAATTTTATTAGTACGACCTCGCTGTAGAAACTGCACATATTTAAAATTCTGTGTTCGCTATAGATTTACTCATTAAGGTTTGGTTGCATTTTCGCTATTCTTATCTAATCTATGAAGGAAAGGACTTGGAAATATAGATATAAAGGAAAACGCAATATCAGAACACGAGGCTAAGAAACAAAATTTAAAATGAATGCTATTTTTTTTATGATGAAATTTAAATGATGAATTTGCCCAGGTTCTGAGTTTCATCAGTAAGTCCATGCTGCAGAAAGTGCATATATTTCCTATTCTATGTTCGCTATAAAATTTCTCATTAACCTTTGTTTGTATATTCGCTATTCTTATCTAGTCTATAAAGGAAAAGACTAGGAAATATAGATACAAAGGAAAAATGTGATATCAGAACACGAGGCTAAACAACAAAATTTAAAATAAATAATAATTTTTATTTTATGATTAAATTTAAATCACGAATTTTTCTATGTTCCGAGTTTTTATCAGTACGTCTTTGCTGCAGAAATTACATAAAGTTGCTATTCTATGTTCGCTGTAAAATTGCTCGTTAAAGTTTGTTTCTATATTTCCTATTCCCATATAATCTATGAAGGAACAGATTTGAAAATATAGATACAAAGGAAAAATGCTATATCAGAAAATGAGGCTATTCAACATAATTAAAATAAATAGTAATTTTTTTGGTGAAACTTAAATTACGAATTCTTCGATGTTCCGAGTTTTATCAGTACGTCCACGCTGCAGAGATTGTACATATTTGCTATTCTATGTTCGCTATAAAAGTACTCGTTAACGTTTCTTCACGTATTCGCTATTCTTACCTAGTGTATGAAGGAAAAGGCGTGAAAATATATATACAAAGGAAAAATGCGATATCAGAAGATGAGACTAATCAACAAAATGAAAAATAAATAATATTTTTTTATGATGAAATTTAAATTACGAATTCGCCTTTGTTTGCTATATAGTTTTAAATAAATACTTTTTTATAATGAAATTTAAATCACGTATTCGCTCAGGTTCCGAGTTTACTACTACGTCCTCGCTACAGAAGGTATACGTATTTGGTATTCTATTTTCGCTTTAAAATTACTCGTTAATATTTATTTGTAAGCTCTTCTCCATTGAACTAAAAATTGGTAATGAAACTCAAGCGATCCAGAAACTTGAATAGTGAGCTAAAGGCTACTAAAATAACTAATTAAACTAATTAGAATGTTTATTACAGAGTATCAGTATTAACTGGCTACGAACCGCAGGACTTAATCGAGAGAACGCTGTATCAGTACGTCCACGCTGCAGACGTTGCACATATTCGCTATTCCCATCATATATGTAAGTATTTGTATATTTTTTTTATAAATAGACCATAATTTTAAAAAAATATGCAAAATCCTCTTCAAATACATATTTTGAAATTCTTCCTCTTTTCTTTCTTTTATCCTGTGGTATTTTCTTCATATTCAGATATTCTGGATGAGTATATTAGCTTTCGAGTTGCATTTGGTAGCGGACGAAGCTTTTTATCCAGAAAAGTTTGTCATTCGAGAATCTTCGAACTAGTTATTTTCATTTATTTATAAGGCCGCTAGTCTGCTATGCATCGAGTTTCAATATCCCAAAAAGGAGTTGACAACCTCCCCCCCCACTCCTGGAAAAATTGCTTATTGTCCTACGAAAATGGGCTTTTTCACTTCTGATTAATTTTTTTGTGATCTTGCGGCATTTCCGTTTTTAATTATATATGAATTTTTATCATTATGTTTTTTTTTCTTCCTTTTTTTAAAACTCTACGTTAGGATATTACAAAGTTAAACTATTATTACTATTATTTTTTACTATTTATTGTCATTATTACTATTATGAATAATTACTATGATTGCTATATTGTTACTCAAACTATTATTTTGATGCTAAAATTGCAAAACTATTTAAACAAAACAAAATTAGAAAGAAGCGAGGAATTAGAAAGCATATTGAGATTATTTTATGTAATTTGAAATATATATGCACCATTATACCACATTATACCACATATGCACCATAAACCACATTTTACTTCACATTTCTCAATACCTGTCAAGGTAAACGTCTGATGACACAGACTTCTATAATAATACTCAAACAAAACAAAATTACAAATAAACGAGGCATTGAAATATATTTTGCTATTTTATTGAAAATTCAATATTCTAATAACTGTCCCCAAGATCTATTTAATATCTCTAAAATTAGAACTTTTGAAATTTCACTGATGTCTTAGTTTGATGGCCCTAAGCTTAGTTATTAGCTTGGCTCTCATCAACATATAAGCTTTCATCCGATTCTAGCTTTTTCTATCAACCTTTTATAGATGTTTGATAATATATCACACAGAGAGAATGTCTTCGGCTTTTTCTTATCTAGAACCTAGTAAAGAACAAAACCACAGGAAATTAGGCAGCGGGTTCACTCATAAATCATCGTATCCCATGGACACCTCTTTTCAAAAGATACGTGGATTTCATAGTCCTGTCAAAAGATACGCGGATTTCATAGTCCTGTCAAAAGATACGCGGATTTCATAGTCTTGTCAAAAGATACGCGGATTTCATAGTCCTGTCAAAAGATACGCGGATTTCATAGTCCTGTCAAAAGATACGCGGATTTCATAGTCCTGTCAAAAGATACGCGGATTTCATAGTCCTGTCAAAAGATACGCGTGCCACTTTACCTTTTAAACGAAGTTGTCAAAAATTAGATTTTTTTTATTAATATTTTATTTTGTACCCTTTTTCTTCATCTATTCTCAATTGTAGGGTACTAAGCACTTAATGCAGATTAATATATACATATTAAAATATTAATAATTATTAATGCATATTAAAATATTAATAAAATTTTGCCTCTCATGGACGTATAACCTTTGTTTGATTCTAGTTTTCAGATTTGGCGTTTAATTAGGAAAAGTGATTCAGAGAAAAATGTGATTAAAGATTTGAATACTTTTTTTCGAACGCTGCATGGAATGCTTTGAAGTCCAGTTAATTAATTTGTATCAGTTTAATTTTTCTTGGCCAGTAAGGTTTATGTTCACCTTGCAAGTTTTTGGTATATTATTTTCGGCAGTCCTGTGGTTTTAACTGTAGTTTAATTTTTCAAAGCTGTGGTTTTAACTGTAGTTTTAATTTTTCAACGTCTATATTCGGATGTATCCATCTACTGAATTACATTCTTAAAACTTGCTTTACATTGTTTTGTAAATTGTAAAGAAGGTCGAAAATTGGCTGAAGTTAGTCGAAGAAAAATAAATTTTTCCTCTTTTCCAAGCAAGTTTTGAACACTCTCAAAGTAATATCATAATTCTGTACGATGAATGGACAGATCTGAAACTAATGATTCAAATAATTGAAGAATGTTGTCCTTTTGGTGAATGTTAAACTTTGGGCTTGTGGCAAAATCGTGTATTTCTGTCGGAATTTAAACCAATGATCGTGAAATAGGCCGTATCCAGGGGGTGAGTTTGAAAAACCTCCGCAACTCCCCCCCCCCTAAAAAGTCCTGTATATGCCGTTAAAAAAATAAGCGGGGTAGGGTAATTTTGCATACAGGATGATTTCACTGTCAGGACAAAGACTGACGTGTCGATAAGATAAAATTGAATATTTTATTTTAAGTGACAGAGGATCGCACAGAAGCCCTGCATAGTCAGTTCGAAAGAATACTATAAATTATACTAAAGTATTATAAATATTACACTCACATATTATGCTAGACAACATATAATTATGCTACATAATATATAAACTATTCTAAATATTGTAAATATTATACAAAAATATTAAACTAAATGGCAGAAGCTCTGTAAAATTTTGGCTTCTTACAGAATAGGATAATGTCGTGATGTTGAAACACAGTGAATGAATCAAACCCTCTACTGTCGACAAAATATGAATCAAACGCATTATTCTTTCATCTTTCAAGCGGTTTTACATGCATCAGCACATATTATGAAAATTTCAAAGATAACAATCGGATAAATTTCAAATAGACAAAAGTTTAAAAATTATAAATTTCAAAGAGTACAAAAATCTCAGATTTCAGTTAATACAATTTCAAAAAAATATATCGCGTTGTATAGAAAGAAAATTCAAGGTAGCGTTGGGGTCGAAATGGATAAACAGGTTCGCATACTGACTAAGCTGCTAGATAGTCGCACCCTTTAAAAAAAAATCTGAAAAATCCTGTTCTTCACTGATTTTAACGTCACATTTTGTGCCAACGAACTGGAAATTTAAATAGTTAGAGCGGAGTTTACTTTCTAGCGGGTATTATGCAATATAACAATATAGCAATATTCTACAGTATAACAATATAATATAAATATAATGGTAGTGAGAACTTAATTTATTTTCTAGCACGTATATCTGCTTATTTGGGAGTACTCTAGTTAAATTCTACCTGCCGGCTAAATATAAAAGATCTAGAAAATGTTCCAAAACTGCTTAGAAAAGTCTGTTGTCATGTTTACACATTCTCCTGTCTCTGTACAGTAGAACTAATGTCAACATTTGGTGTAATTTTCTTTTTGGATAATGATAACTTTTTGTTGTGTTTTCGTTAAAAAGAATCGTAAAAATACCGCAAATCCCCCCCCCCCCCTAGATTCTGAAACATGCTTTTGTTTTATTTTTATAGCTGGTATTATACGACCGATAAGAAACAGCGGTTGTCATTGTTTCCACATTCATTCCCTCTATGTCTTGAAATTAATGCCTCCCCCAAGGCCGTACCCAGAGGGGGGGATTAGGGGGGTTTGAATCCACTCCCCGAAATGTTTGTCTGACTCGTAAGAACTTAACAAAAATGGATATAAACAAATTTTGTAGGCTTTTTTTTAGTTTTTTTTGTGTAACCCCCCCCCCCCGTCCCGAGTTTTTTTTTAGTAAAACCCCTTCCAAAAAAAAAATCCTGGATACGGCCTTGGCCTCCCCCAAAGATTTTAATGAATTTCTCTTTGTTTTATTTCCATTAAAAAAAAAAACAATTAAAAACTACCCCCCTCCCCCCGATTTTAAAAAACACCTTTTAATTTCTATCTGGCATTCTTAGGACCCTTAGAGAAGACAGTTGTTGTAGTTTCCATCATCCCTCCTCTGTGTGTTGGAATTAATGCCCCTCTAGATTTCGAAAAATATCCTTGTGTTGTATTTTCTTAAAAAAGAATCGTAAAGAGAAACAACACTCTCCCCCTCCCCTCCCCAATTTCTCAAAAATTATTTTTTTTATTTTCTAGAAGATATTCTAAGACCATTTAGAGGAGACGGTTGTCATAGTTTTCAGAATCCCTTTCCCTGTGTGCTGGAATTATTGTCATCATCTAGGATACTTCTTCTAAGTGAATATTTATTTCAGTACTGTACAAAGGACAAGTTACAACGAAGTATACCGATTTCTAACTCGTGGTGGAGGTTACGTCTGGATTCAAAGCTATGCAACTATCGTCCACAATAGTCGCTCCTCACGTCCACATTGTATAGTATCAGTTAACTACGTCTTAAGGTAAACAGCCGTATAGTAATTATTATTAGAAGCAAACCCCCCGGGCAGACACGAAGGAATTTATTTTGGGAGAGGGGGCATTTTTGACGAAGGTGTAAAGCTTTCCAGCTATTGTCCACAGTGGTTGTTCCTCTCTGTCATATTGTATAGTATCAGTTAAATATGTCCTAGACGTGACTATTTATTCTGATAGATGTTTAGAATATAATAATATTTCTTGTTTTCCTACTCATTTTTGAAAACAATTGTGGAATACGCCCTCTTCTTTTGAGACATCTTCCGTTCTAAACAAATGCTTTCAAAGATAATAATCAATAATTAAAGGTTCTTCCACATTCAAAGGGGGGTGAATGTGCTGAAAGACTAGAAGACTAGCAAAATTAATCATGCAGTAGAGGGCGGTTAATTCCTCATTCAAACATTGTTGGGAATACTCCAGGTATATCTTATGTTTTGGATATTCGTTAGTTGTGTGAAATACCCCTTACCTAATATTCTTTATTTATGTTTCTCCGACGCTCAATCCTAATGAAATATACCGAAGTAAGATTAAAATATAACACTTTAAAAACAAATTTGGGTTACATATTTGCACATTAAGTGGGAGGGAGGGGGGGGTAAAGTATACGCTCAATCCTAATGAAATATAAAAAAATATCACGAAAATATGATAACCATATTAACAAAATTATGGAAACAAGAGAGGTACTCTACAACCCACCCGCCTCCACCCCTAATGTGCAAATATATAGCTCAAATTTGCTTCTACTTGGATGAAGAATATTAGGTAGGGGGTATTATTATAAAAGTATCGGAGATTCTTTCTATTTCGGTTGCACAGAAATGTGAGCCTCACATTTGATTCTTTCTGCTAAATCCAACATTTCCCAGTTTTTCTTTTCTTTTTCACATCTTATTTCTAATGCTCTCCTTTTCCAGTGAGGTTAAACGTGCTGAAAAGCACATTACTTTTTCTGTTACTCTTTCGGCTACATCTTCGTCTTTGGTAGCAAGTGCTTTACAGCGTATCCGTATCTCGTATGGTAAAATCTCGCCAAATAGAGAAAAGTATAGCCTTCGAGATTTATGTAAACTTTACCATAGTTTTTGCTCTCTAAAAATTCTGTTTCTTTCTGGTTTCCGGCCTTTAATGTGGAATAAAGACCTTCTTCAGTTAAGGAGATGTTATTTAAGTACTGTAAATTCTTATTATATTTACCAAGGTAGTATAGAAGCCAAAAGATTATTTCTCGTTTTTGCTGCTTGAAAACATCGCTAAATATCTAAGGGCTGATACTCCGAAAAAGATGAGTGCTAGTGATCCTCTCGGTCATTTTTTCCCTGGCATAGTGATGTGGATATAGTGGACATAGCGATGTTTATGTAGTGCTTTTATTTGTATTCCTTGCATGTTATATATTTTTACTTTTATTACTCCGCACTTTTTTTGCAATATTGCTGGTTATAGATATACTTTCTTACTTACTTAAAATGAGATGTTCGTAGAGTATTTAACTTCTAATGCTCTTTAGAGGGGGGTTAATATTCAGGTTTTATGCTTAGGAAGTTCGCTCTATCTCGATTGTGTAAAGATGTGAATCTCAAAGTTGGTTCGTTCTACAAAATTTGACATTTTTTAGTATTTTTCATTCTTCCACTTTTATTTCTAATGCTTCCTTTTTTTCAGTGAGGTTGAATGTGCAGAAATGGAAATGTCGGTGGAGCAGACTGTTCCTATGAATTCTGAAAGAGAGATTTCTGTAGCTACACCTAGTCCCCCTTGTTCAAATCAGACTTCAGTATCTGCAACTAGTCTCAAGCAACGGATCTGCAAAATTGGTCGAGCGAATAGAAAGTTAGCAGTTACTCCCTACTCAACGGGGTCAAGTCCTAACCAGGTCAGTATGAAGCGAGTTCAAGTTCAATAAGTTTAGTAGCAAGACAAAAGAGGAAACATTAGTGCTACCCTCGCAAATAAGTGATTTTCCTTGTTTTTCAAGTCAAGGGACTGTATGTTTCCTGTACAGGGTTTTTGGTTATGGCGATTCCAATGGTGTACTTTTTGATTCGATCCTTCGTTATATTTGAGGGGTTTTTGGCTATGTTTTGAAATCCCCATAAATTTGTTTTCAAAACAGCATTTTGATATCAAGACTATTTGGAGATAATAGTTACAATTCCTGAATCACATGAAAAGGAAAATTTTTCTCACTAGCCAAACGTGTTTGAATTTTTGGTGACTATGGGTCATTGATTCATTGCTTGCTGCAACTATTGAAGTTGCAGCAAACATTCTTTGCTCAACTAACGTTCTTTGCTGGTGACTATGTTTGTTCTTTGCTGCAACTATTCAAGTTGCAGCAAACGCTCTTTGCTCAACTAACGTTCTTTGCTGGTGACTATGTTGTTCTTTGCTGCAACTATTCAAGTTGCAGCAAACGCTCTCTGCTCAACTAACGTTCTTTGCTGGTGACTATGTTTGTTCTTTGCTGCAACTATTCAAGTTGCAGCAAACACTCTTTGCTCAACTAACGTTCTTTGCTGGTGACTATGTTTGTTCTTTGCTGCAACTATTCAAGTTGCAGCAAACGCTCTTTGCTCAACTAACGTTCTTTGCTGCAACTATTGCTGTAATCATGTTAAAAACCTAAATCTCATATAATCAAAATCCATAGTCCATGCCTGGACGCCAAGAATCACAATATATATACATTTATATACATATATATATATATATATATATATATATATATATATATATATATACATATATATACATATATATACATATATGTACATATATATATATATATATATATATATATATATATATATATATATATATATATATATATATATATATATATATATATATATAATATATATTATATATATATATATATATATATATATATATATATATAAATAACCTTGCCTCGCTTTTTTCGAAGAAAGTAACCTAATACCTTCCAGCTCATTAAACTTGTAGTCTTATTATCGTATAACATGTGTTTCGATTAACTAATGTAATTATTATAACCTAGACGAAACAGCGCTAAATAATATAGAAGTAAAAATTGAGAAAGAAAAATCATAAGAGAACGCATATAAAATATAAAGTAACGAAGAAACTGGATAAGACGGTGGTAAGGGGTAAATATGAATTACCTTCATTCTACAATAGATATTGACTAAATCAAGTTTGCCCATCGCTCGGAGGCATTTTATCTTATAGCGCGTTCGAGTATTCTGAGACTGCCGTTCCGAAAAATCCGATTACTTATCCTCTGTATTTCACGAAACGTAAGGGACTTCAGAATTCCGTAGGAATACTACTTACAACGGTCTGGATTAGTTGCCAGATAACTTACACCTGCTAACCCCAGAACAAACGGGATAAATGAGGATAGGGTGATGTCATATGTGAAAAAAAAATTAAATCTTTTCAAAAATGAAAAAAAAATATACTAAGTTGTATTCAGAGAACAATAAGGGACAGTAATTTTGAAATGAGGCACATGTTCAGGGATTTGTAAATAAGCTATATTTCCATTTTACCAGACGAGATTAATGCTTGTTAGGCGCCTAGTTGTCCATTAAGTTTCAGTTAGCCGGATAAGTGGCCGGATAAGTATCTGTTGCAATCTTTTACATCCGGCAAAATTAATTTGACCAGATAAGTCGGATAAAGATTGCTCGGACGCATTATTAGATCATTTGAAGTGGGGTTCACGAGAGACATAAATAATAGTTTATTTGCCTTTTGATTATGCCCTATTGCCCCTATCCCCTATGTTTCCACTGAAGACCGACCGAGGTACCGAAGACCCGGTTTTAGTGAGAATCTGGATTGTAAGAAACAGCTCCCTGCCTGGCAACTTTGCAAAGATCGACAACTTTGCCACGCGGTGTATAGGACTGTATTTATCAGAAGACAGCTTAAAGTGAACCATTAGACTTGAGTAAAGCACTGATGACAGACATATTCACTCCCCGTTTTGCTGCCAGAAAAAGCATGGCGGAAAACACCAAGGTGGCAAAATTGCCCCACCGTTCGCCCCATCGATGGGGCGAACGCCTGAAGAAAATTATGTCCAGCCTAAAAAGTGTTCAATTTGTATCGAATAAAACATTCCCCTCCGCTATGAGAGTGTCTGAATACCTTAGGCCTTGCTGAAAACTGCACTGGTATGGAGGGGCATAATATTTAAGCCTCAATCCATTAATAAACAACAGCTCAAAAAGATTGTAGAGAGTAGTAGACACTGCTATAGGATGGAACAAGGAATACTTAAGTTGTCGACTTTTCTTCCTTGGGAATAGGTGTCAAGCCACCAATATAGAAAGAAGATGGAGAAATTCTCTTCGTAAAAATCTTCTGTATTCAAACAGAAAGATGGTTTCGAAGTCGGATTCATTTGTTCATTCGTCAGATATGGAGCGTTAACCGTGTCTATTCTACAAGAAGCTTTCCGCCTTAGGTGCTTGGTCCTGCCCTCAGTGACAGAGAGGTAAATAAAAGAAAAGAGTAGACGATCTATATGTAAAAAAATTCAACCTGCTCTGCTCTTCATAATTCTATTTCCAATCGGGATCTGGGGCGGGAACTTAGCTGTATAATGTATGAGCCAATCAGACAGCGAAGTATCCACTGCTGAATTAGTGTTAGTAGAAGAAGCTGCTGAACGGGGAATTATTTTCCACAGTAGGATTGGATCTAGAAACATTTCTTCACAGTAGATTTCTTCAGGTCGAGTTAACTGAGTCCACTTTGTGAGTTTACCAATTAACTGAGTTTAACTTACTCAGTTTAAGTTTACTAGCCACTCACTGAGTGTACCATCAAGCGTCTATTTGAGTTTATAGTGTCTTTGGCTTTAAGAGTTGGGAGCACTATTGAGTACCTCTTTGAGTTTACTAGTTGAGTGTCTATTTGAGTTTATAGTGTCTTTGGGTTTACTAGTTGGGAGTACTATTGAGTACCTCTCTGAGTTTGCTAGTTTAATGTACTACTGAGGGTCTATTTGAGTTTATAGTATCTTTAGGTTTACCAGCTGAGAGTACTATTGAGTGCCTCTTTGAGTTTACTAGTTGAGTGTACTATCGAGCGTCTATTTGAGTTAACAGTGTCTTTGGGTTTACTAGTTGAGGGTACCTTGTAGTGTGTCTTTGACTTTACTAGATCAGCGTACTATTGACCGTCTATTTGAGTTTACAGTGTCTTTGGGTTTACTAGTTGGGAGTACTAATGAGTGTGTCTTTGAGTTTACCATTGGAGTGTAATACTGAGTGTCAATTTTAGTTTATAGTATGTTTGGGTTTACTAGTTGGGAGTTACTATTGAGTTTGTCTTTGAGTTTACTAGTTTAGTGCACTATTGAGCGTCTATTTGGAGTGCACTATTAAGAGTCTATTTGTCTCACCTAGATGAACAAGAAGGGTAGGATCTGTAATCAGGTCCCTCCCTCCCTCTCTCTCTTCCTTCATCTCCTATTCTGCTTCTTCTTTGCAAACTGATTATAGCCTATAACTCTTTATATTTTGGAAACAAGAGCTAAGCTTTACCATTTGTTGGTAGTCAAAGCCTAATATGTTTCATATTATTGAAAGGCAAGTTCTCACTTTTTGATTTTGTTTAACGAAAGAAAAAAGGTGTTCCTTTTCCTATGTGTTTGTGTACCTACCTACGGGTTTAAAAAATACGTCATTTTTTTTTTTTTTTTTTTTTTTTTTTTTTTTTTTTTTTTTTTTTTTTTTTTTTTTTTTTTTTTTTTTAACCTTTTCTTGTTTTGAACCCGCATTTGTGGCGTTCGTTTCAACTTTTATTTAATATATCGTGTTACCCCTAATGTGGTTTGTATGTTCATATTTGTATATGTACTGCCATCTTACATTTGTTTCGGTTTTTAGCTTTAGTTCAGTTTTTCCATCTCGGTTTCAATAAATTTATTGTAAGATAGATATTTACCAGGTTCCCTTCAAACTCTTATTGATCATATTGTCATTGTCAGCCCAAATGTGGCAATTTCAATGCCAGATTTATAAGTGTCCTATCGTCTTGCATTCAGTGGTGCTGATTAACCCAAAGCTGGGGGGGATATAGGTTTTAAATCTAGGGGAGCAATCTTATTTTTTTTTGTTTTTTTTGCAATTAAAATACCAAAAATGTATTTTACAATGTGAATACAAAACAACAACACATTTTTGAAACCTAGGGAGGGACGAAAAATCTTGGGAAGGGGTAACCCCCCCCCCCTTCTTGAAATTGGTGTCACTGCTCGCACTTATTTTGCTTTTCTTTTTTATTCATTTTACGTTTTTTTTTGTTGTTAGTGAGTCTGATGTAAAACATACATCTACCAAGAACAGCAGATCTATTATTTTTCATATATTCAACATACAACCCGCCATACACGCGGGTATTTTCATTACCACATTTAAGTATGCTAGAGTCTCGAAGTCAACTCATCTTTTTCCCGTAAACATTTCAGACCCATGCCTTTCAAACGGGTCTAGTGAAAAACAGATATTTACTAGAATCTGTAAAAACTGTGATTTGCCATATTTTCAGTGTTGTATTAACTATACTAGATTTTTTTGTTTGCCTGCTGACCAATGGTCTGCGTAGCACAGGTGGCGATCTCCTGATTCTCGGCCTTCGGCCGGGAGTCCGATGCGTAGTTGGAACCAAATCATTCGACGCATCCAGTGTTTTCCCCCAGATTTCTCAAGGTATCTATTTAGATCTGGGTAGACCCGGGCTAAGCTTACAAAGTCATGTTGGCTCCCGTTCAAATCCATATAATCAACAACCCCAGGACTCGAACCCTGTCCTTACGGACACAGGATTTTTAAATCTAGCGTGCCAACCACTCGGCGAATACGGTTTCTTGCTGTTTCCTGATCAGTTTCCTGATCACCATTAGTTTTTTCAACAGTCACATAAAATTTTTTCAGCCTTCTACGTGTGTATCTCATTATGGGTATGAAGCGGCCACTGATTGCAGCCACTACCCCTTTATTGGGAGTGATCAAGGTTATCCAGGGCATTCTGCTTTTGCTGATGAAATCCAAACCGAACAGCCTTACCATCCTTCTTATCAAGACGCTATGGCCTGTTATCAAATGGTACGTGATTTTGTTATTGTGACGTTATCGTTATCCTGACGTGTTGTAATCATTGTGCATGCTAAAGTGAAATAGGCGAAACTTTGAAGTGAAGTATGCCAGTCTTTGCCAGTCTATTCGAAATGACGAATTTTTTGAACAAAACTTGCTTATAAAATTCTGAAAAACAGCATAAAAAACAATTTAAATGAAGGCTCACATAATCAAACAAAGAAGGAGACTGACCTTTTGAATTTTATATTAGTGACTAGTTCAGAATATCTAATTTTACGTTATTACTAAATGTTCTATTTTTTCAGCAGAAATGTGGTGTAATGTTTTCTGCTGCTGCAGAAAAGTAGTTTTTGTTTCAACCTGCGGCTAATGTTTGCGATTCCGCCTCAACTTAAGCTGAAATTTTATTTCTTTTGCCTCCTTTAATTCTGTTTACTCCTATTCATTGCGTATTGAATACCTCATATGTCAAGCTTTTTTTAAAGAAAAAACCATAAATTATAACATATAAATCGTTTGAAAAATATATAAGAAACCCGTAAAAATTCCAAATAAACCGTATTAAACTTAGAACTGTGATATATGTCACCTGTTCAGAAAGCAAAAAAAAAAAAAAATAGAAAGAAAAAGCAATACTTTGCAGTTCATGAATTATTTTGATAATTCCTGATGTAATTCTTTACATCAGGAAATTACCAAAATTCCTGCTATTTCTAGAATTTTGCCACTCCTTGCGCTCCCTGTAAAATACTGTCTTTTGATTTTTATATTCATGCAATTAAAAGGAAATTCTTCTAATTTCGTATTTCTTATTCTGTTTCATATTTAATTCTTTTAGCTTTCTGTTTTCATTTGTTCATGTTATCTCCTGGTTAAGTACCTTTTTGAAGTACTGATGCTGCCAGTATTTATCCTAGATATTACTATCGCTTTTATCAGGAACTTTTGTTTTTTCAGGTTGCTAATTTTATCTTCTAATTTTTTTTTCTCCTAATCGATTTCTTACTTTCATCTTTAGTTTTCTATTTCCTTTTATTCTGATTTAATCCTTGATAGGCTCCCTTTTAGTACTATTTATGATTGTGGCATCTGTGATTTGCATTTCTTGATAATGAGATGGATGTTGTGTTCAGATGTCTATGCCGTTTCATGGTCTTTTGAGAATCTTTGCTACTTCAGTACGGGTTTGTTTTAGCCATGATGAAGTTGCTTAATTTTAGATGGCGTTGCTTGTTTTTTTGTCTTAGAGACAGAAAGCTTCAAAAAAAAGTTTAATTATAGTTTACTAAGATTCTGATTTTGATTATAGGTCTTGGTTAATTTGAATATAACCTAAAATTAGGTATATTGTGAACTTCATTTGTGAGTCATGAAATAATTAAGGCTAATTAACAAAGAGTTAAACAGCTTTACCAGCTATGCCCCTTTGCCAAAAGTAGTCCTTCTACCTTCGAACCCAATGCAAAGCAAAAGAAAAAAAAAAATACAGCTGGTACTTTTGGTTCTTATAATTAACTTTATGATGAAGTTGCAAGATTTATATGCTGTTGGTTGTTTTGTTTTCCAATAGTTCGCGGTATTTTCCGATGGGTCATCGTATCGAGCCAGTGGTCCTAGATGATCGGGAGAGGGCTCATTTGAACCAGAATAAAAAATTCTAGTGCCCTTTTTGAGTGATCAGAAATATTGAAGGGTAACTAGCCCTCGCCCCTTTTTCTCCCCAGAGACATCCGAACAACGTTTGGGATAGCCATTTGGTTTAGCATAGGTGAAAGGTTCAGTAACTATGCATCTGGGGATAACATGGCCTTCCGCTGCCCCACTGGAATGGGCGGTGAGTTATACAAGTTGTCCATTGCTTTCATATAGTATTTGTTATTGGAAAATATACGGAAATTTTCCGAGAGGAATTTTCTGCGGTGGGATTTTTCAGGAGGAGGAAATTTTCCGGGTGGAAATTTTCACGGAGGGGATGGAGGGATTTCTTGGTATGATTCGGAAAAATCGGAAATTAAATGAAAAAACAACTTTTTCAATTGAAAGTAAGTAGCACTATTAGACCTTACTACCAACAAAAATTATTTCAAGAAGACCGCTGAAACACAAGGGCTGTTGAATTGGAATAAGAAGCTTGTTTAAAGCACTAAACTTTACCATAACAAACGAGGGGCAGAGGCAGTGGTGGATCTAGGATTTTCTAAGGGGGGGGGGGGGTACAAAATAGGTTGATCCGATAAACTTGCGTTAGGAGCAAGTTTAATTAACGCAAACTTGCGTTAATTAAGTAAATTACACTACTTTAGACTATGTTAAGGGGGCGCGTGCCCCCCTCGCTCTCCCCCTGGATCTGCCACTGGGTAGAGGGGGCAGCCTTTCTAATATACGGAATAATATATATTCATTTTAATTTCTAACGTTGCTTTTTGCTTTTAGCTGGAAGAGCTGGTATCAGGTGTTTTACCTTATAGCCTACTGTCCTCTTATTTTCAAATTTCTTTAACAAATTTGTACACTTTTGAATTAACATCAATTAATTGATTCATCTCTTGCAGGCTGTACAACCAAGTTCTGATCACCCCCACCACAACCCAAGTCATCATCATTATCATCAAACTTCCACATTTGAACCAGTTTCTCCTGTAGATTCACCTAGTCACTCCCGGATTCGCTACTATCAAGATCCAGCTTCTGAATACAAATCCTATCATATACCAACCCCTCTTGAGTATGATCTACACCAGATAAACACACCCTATTATGATTCAACAGTGATTCCTTTAGCTGAGAAACCTGATCAGTTGGCACAAGTACCTGTAGCTGGGTATACATCTGTAATTGTAGATGCTCAACATTACCAGGGCCTGGCCCATAGTCTCGTTCACTAGGTTTTTTGTATTTTTTTTGTAAGTTTCAGACCAAAGGGTTTATCTGTGAAATTTTGTTTTATCTATAGAATCGAAATAAAAATATCATTAATTTTTTGATTAATTAATTCATTTTTTTTGTTTATTGACTATTATATTTGAAAACGGAGATGACAACTTCTTACCACTTAAATACAGCTACTAACAATTCCCTATTGCACCAAGCCGCTTGAGACCAACACAACTGCGCACGCTCATCCTCCATCCCAATCTATTCAAAGCCTCCCTCTTTACTCCCTCCCAATAAGTTCCTATTTCGTGCAAATAATAGTTTAAATAGGGATAAATCCTTTCATTAGACAGTAAAAAACAGTGATAAAAATTTTAGATATTTTGGTCATACACACAGCGATCGTCATCAGTAGATAAAGTTTATCTTCTGGTGACGGTCAATGTGTATGTGATTGAAATATCCAGAATTTTTTATCTTTGTTTTTCTCTGTCTAATAAAAGGATTTATCCCTATTTGAACCGTTATTTGTTCGTCATGGAAAGGCAGTGGGGTCTTAGGAAATACCTTGGTTCCTTTTTCTCTTTAATCTTTCCTTACAACATCCTCCCACCCCACTCGGGAACGACCTGCCGTTTGTTTTGTTAGACGGATAAAAAAGGATAAAAATCCTCCTGAGCCATTGCTGGCGCATAGGGCGTCTAGTTGACGTTTCAGTTGCTGGGTGTTTTTACAGGGACAAGTAGCAAGCTTGTCGCTCAACCTTGCTGCAGCGGGGATCGAACCCTGGTGCCCCACCCTAGACGGGTGACCACTTATAATTAGTTCTAATTAGTGTGCAAGTGAGCTCTTAAACATCTTTATGATGTTTCATCCAGCACAATCCAACGGAAGAGGATTAAAAATATATGTTTACGTCGACATAATGAAAATTTGGCGTGACAGAGCAAAACAGCTTTTGGATTCGTAATCAGTATGAAAAATGTCATTAGAAAGCTGAGCATCATGCCAGATAGCTATGGCTTATTATTGTGTGCAATATAGCAACAACAATCATCAGGCTATTGCTGTAGCTGATGGAGGAATATTTAGGACGAGGGTCAGTGGTGTGACTGTAAGCCCAAGGAGAGTTGACCGAGCTCCAAAGATGTGCCTTGAAAAATCTGGGCAAAAATCGGATATTTTCGAATAATTCCCCCCCCCCCCCATCCTAACCACGTATAGCACTCTCTGTCGATGACGCATAGCTTTCCCGATACCAATCAGAAGAGGGATACCTGCACTACGTGGACCATTTGTCTGCAAGCGAATTTTTTTTTCAAATGTGAGAGCAAGAGAAAAAATAGACCACCCAAATTAAAAATGGATTTTACCGAATGACTGATCATTCTTACTGACTGTTTTATAGACTCTACGAATGATTTGGGTAGAGTCGCGTCACTTGATGCTGCCATTATTACAAACTGATCACTGGCTTTGATTTAGTATTTCTCAACAAACAACTTCGTGCTCAACTGTCCCATAGAGGATTAAAAGAAAAGAAGGATGTCCCGGATTAGAGTTTGACTTATAAAAAGTGCCTAAAAGCTCTGGATATTTATTGGAAAGTTGCCAAAGATTAGTTGTAATCATCAGACATAAAAGTCTTGAGCTTTTTCAGCACATCAGAATAAAAAGTCTGGAGCTTTTTCAGCACATCAGGATAGTTGGGGATATCCACTTTATATTATAAGCTTCTTCCCTCGTCTCTATTCTTAAAAGGAAAACTCTGCCTTTATTGTTTAATAGTGGTGTTGGCGGTAGAGCTTTAACTAGTTTGCCCAACTAGGACCATGACTGGAAATAGCGCTGTAAGGTTACCATGAGGAATTGCGTCCCTTAGTAAATCAAAGCTTGGTAAACTATCCAGTGTTGCACTAGATTTAGATTAATGGATAATTATTAGATTTTTTTTTGGTGTAATCTTCTGGGCTAAATAACTTCCTTCTGGCCATGTTATTTATTATGAATTGCTTCCTCATTTTTGTATAATACTTTCAGGCATAACATATAATGAATTGAATTTAATAGGCTTGACAGTGTTTGTTCAGGATATTGACTCATCTGGATAGGGTTTCAATTTTTTTATTTAGTTCAGTTAAAGGTAAAAAAAAAACTTCCATCGGAGAGCAGGGCTCGTAAAGTTGGGTATATAATAACAGAACATATACTTATACATCTCGTTATAATCATAATAACGAAAAATAACTTAATCAAACTAAAAAAATGCTGGGCAAGTGTGGTGTGGGAGGCTACCCCAACGCGGGTACACTAAATAAACACACATACGAAAAACTTAATATTCTATCTATCTTATTATTATTGTAATATAATATTATATCTTATTATTATTTTAATATAATAGTATATCTTATTATTATTATAATATAATATTATATCTTATTATTATTATAATATAATAGTATATCTTATTATTATCATAATATAATATTATATCTTATTATTATTATAATATAATAGTATATCTTATTATTATTATAATATAATATTATATCTTATTATTATTATAATATAATAGTATATCTTATTATTATTATAATATAATATTATATATTATTATTATTATAATATAATAGTATATCTTATTATTATTATAATATAATATTATATCTTATTATTCTATCATCACTGGTCAGTAAAAAATCTTTGATATTTACTTTTTTCACTTCAGCTGAGATTACCGGGATGGATCAATAAGAGTTTTATCATTCAACTTATATTTATTTAAAATTAACGGGCATTTGGTACATGATTGAAAATAATAGACCTTTCAGAATTGTAAAAGGAATTCAATATGGTATAGGACGCCTAAGAGTAGAAGGAGGGAACAGAATCAACAGAGATTTTTCATAAAAATAATTACTAGGATTTTGTATTGGAATATGCATTTTATTAAAGTTCAGCAATATTCAGCATTAAGACACGTTTCCGCTGCCGTCTACTTCCAAAATGTCTCTATGTCGTTTCAGTGTGGTTTAAAGAAAGGAAAGAATGTGTCAACCTAAGTTGTAGCTTAACAATTAACTAATTACATATTAACAACTGAAAAGCGTTTGGATCCTTAGACACATTCAGACCCCATATTATAGATCATGAACAGGCATTTGGTTCACCGGATCAAACGCTTTAATGAAGGTTTTGCCTTGAATGATCTACCAGATAAGTAGATTAAAGTGATTAGTACTATACACGAGAGTAATATTGCTGCGGCTAAGGTAGAGAGTGAGTTTAGTTGTTGCTTCTGAGTTTAAGTAGGGTTGTGTGCTATCCCCGTTCCAATGGGTTATTTTGGTGATTATTTCTTAAGGACCACGGCAAAGGCTGTTGGGGAACATGTGTATGGTAAAACTCAATTACAGATATACAGATGATTTGAAGGTCCTAGATAAAAAAAACAAACAAAAAAACCTTAGAGCAATTAATGATCTGTTGAGGATTTTGAGAGTTAAGGGTGCGAGATTGGTTTGAAAAATTAATGTTAAGAAGACTAATGACCGTGCCACATCACAGTCACATCTATCGATAAAGAAAGTCAAATATCATGAATAACATGACAATTTTCTTGATCTTAGCGCCACACTTGTATTTAAAAAGCAAAAACTTAAAATTGCAAGAAATCAGTTTCAAGAGTTTGCTCCAACAGTAATTTGTGTCCAACTGTTCTCTAATAATGCTAAGTCTTCTTAACTTTTGCCAGATTCCTCTCCCAGATAGAAAAGCCACTGTTCTAAGTTTCCATCCTTTCTAGTTTCAAAAAGTATGCCTTAAACGTTGACTCTGATTGGTCAGTCAAGAAATTTATGCTTGAAAGTTGAACAATGATCCACTCGAGAAATTACGATTGCGAACGTAATTGGCGCTGTAGTCGTGCGTAATTTTGATTTTATCGACAAGTGTGCCTACAACGTGGCACGGGCATAAGTCACTTAGACTGAGAAGAAATAAGATTTAAGAGGGTACTTTTATAGCTGAAAAATATATTAAGTAGGTGGCTTTATTTGCCTGGATAGTAATTATTAGCAATTACTAAAAGATGATGGATACAGTGACGATATAAAGACTAGAATAGCCAACGCACAGTGACTTTTTTGCACCACACCTGAAAAATGCTTTGAAGAATAGGAAGATAATTGGAAAACAACTATTGGAAGTCACCGTAATGACATAGTCAAGTTAGGCTCTAAAATGTAGACCGTACGTTAGGCTGAGAAAGGTATGTTAAATCCTTTCCAGGGGAATCATCCAAAAATATTGTTATAAGGCTTTCACCTGTAGAAACTTCATTATTGGCATCTATCTTTTAAAACATAAGGAATATACATAGTTGGCCAATAGTTATAAGTATTCGTTATATCACTCATATATTAATGTAATGTATTGTAAAAGCATGACACACAGAGGTTGCCACTGAAAAAAGCTTGCCTAAAATATCTTGGCACATTTACACTCTGGATTATCCGTAGTCATGCACAGATACCACCATGGGGTAGGAAAAAATATGTGGAACCATTAGGTCACTTCATTGTAGATACTAAGCTGCACTTAGTGCTATAGAATGTATTAATAATTGTAAATATTAATAATATTATATATTATTCTAATATTGTATTTGTATATTATTGGTATGTATAAGTAAGTATAAATATTGCAAGTCAAGCACATATGTCTAAATTGTCATTCAGCCAGTTGTGTTTGCAATGTAAATACGGAGGCTCAGAAGTGACATCATTGGATAAAGTTGAATATAGCTGTGCTGATGATTTAAAGAACTTTGCCTTGAGAGCCTTCAAGACCCCTTTCTAACCATTTTGACAAAAGCCATATGGCTATTTTTATTGTTTGACTCGTGATCATGACGTGGAACACCTTTCGCCCGGAAAGGTTCTTATAGAACCATGGAGACGTGGACAGTGGGCAGACCACCCAGAAGTGCAACAAATACCAATACCAAACAATAAGCTAAACAAAAAATGTGCTTCCTCACTTTCTTAAGGCTGTAATGAAAGAAAGGCTGAGGTGGGTAGTTCACAACTTTAAATTAATGATGTCAGATTATCAAAGACTGTGCATTTCGGCCACCCATTTGAGGCCAAATGAAAAGCTTTGAATAGATTTTGGTTGAGGAGGAGCGTGGGCAGCTGTATTGGACACAGGTGGCACGGTCCTGTAATTAGTTATTAGTAGTAGTATCAGCCAAAGGTGGCTTGGTGTTACAATGAGCATGAAGTAGCTACATTATATGGTGCTGATTGTTTAACTTCTTGGGTAGTTATTAGATGTTTTAGCTTCCTATAGTCATTGACCTGCAGAATATTAATCTCTGAGATCGTAACCACAATTTTTTCTAAATAATTTCTTGCTAAACTGTCAATAACTGATTAAAATACTTGTTAATAATTTCACATATTTGTTGTGCCAAAATAGCAGCTGTAAATATTATTGGGATTGACGTTATGTGTTCACCACTGTATCGGCCTTAAGTACCTTGGTGTTGCCAATATCTAAAGAGACAGAAGTTCTGGTATGTTCTCTAAAAAATAAATTACCAGCACCAAATAATGGAGCTAGCACAAACTTGCTGCACAGCCAACAGCCGATGTAGCGGTAAATACTTCATCTCCATTCTATGATGTTGAAAGCTGCAAGTTTGGCACCCTTTCAGGAAATATCCAGGCGATTTTTTCATAGGTTACATCCCATTCAATTCCTTACGTTTCTTCCTTCTTTTGATTTTTCATTTTTTTAAAGAAAAAGAATGAAAAAATTAACGATTTCAAACTTCTCTCGTGTTATTTACTTATACGGCTACAGTTGTATAGCAATAATAAAGTTTTGAAGACTTAAATAATTTTATTCGTAAATTTTGTGCTGCCATTTGCCTGATGTCTAAAACAAAAGGATAATTTCACTAGAAATGTGTGTTGTACAATTAGTTTCATCTGAAATTATTCCATTAAAGCAACACTAAATAAATGGTTGTTTGCCAATCATGGTTAAGCATAGCCAAATTCTTTTTTAGGGGAATTACTTTTTTCAGGTTTGAAGTCTGAAAATTGTTTTGAAGTTTCAATTCTTCGGTTTTCATGGGAGAAAGGGTGCTTTAGATCAGTAATGGAAGAAATCGGTCTCTCTCTCGGATGCTTTCAAACACACCGCTGTCAGTGCAACATTTTTAGAATCAAGCGCATAGTACATACGACATATCAGAAGCGCTTTTATTCTATCACGCAATAATAAAAAAATTAACTGCTTATGTGGAATTAAGGAAATACTTCCCTAGAAACCTAGGGAAGTATTGAACTACTAGGATCGTATACTGAAAGTTGCAGCTTCTCATTTTGATGTCCAAAAATGAATTAGAAGGGGGCGTCTTGTCACCCCTTTAATGCATCTTGCTCACTCACAGTCTCGCATAATATCTTTTCGAAATTTCAAAATTGCCGCTTTATTCAGAATGTTTGAGAGAATCCAAACATATTTCTCCAGAAACGACATAATCTGTCCAACCCCAGGGACAAAAACCCTGAAATGTAAAATAATCTATTTAAAACAGGGACATCGTGGCGTTGTTTTAAGAGAAGCTTCAAAAGAAACGGAAAATCAAGGTCATACAAAAAACTTTAGTCTGTGTGTTTGAGGGACTTAAAGTGAAGCCTTTAGTTCAATGCCTCTCAACTCAGTCCCCAAATTTCCATATATACAGATGTTGTACCCCTTTCAGGTCTAATTCATTTGGGGACTACAACAGGGAATATTCTAACATTATTGAAGGTTGCATCATTGAAATCCTTAAGATTGAAGTATTTCTATTCAAAGTTAAAACATACTAGATTAAATTTTAACTTTTGTCAAAGCTGATCACTTTTCTTGCTTACTGATCAGTCCTGATCCCTAGTTGTCCAAGACGTCCAGTATAAACATCCGAAATCAAAACACGTGTAAATGCTTTAAAATTATTTAAAATTCGATTGGAAATTGAAAGGGTTAGTGCCCTTTTTAATAGTCGAAAGTGATTGAAGGGCAGCTAACCCCTTTCTCACGCCCAACATCTCCCCGAAAACACTCAATCCAAATTTTGAGATATCCAATTTGTTCAACGTAGTTGAAAGGTCTGGAAATTATGTCTTTGAGGATGACACACACCCCAAAACCACCAGGGCAAAGGTTGTAAGTTATGCTCTGGGGACATATAAGGTTTTTATAGAAAGTGTTGTCGTAAAAACTTCAAAAAGGGCTCATTCAGTTGGGAATTGAGAGGGCTAGTTTTTAATAAAGGGATCACGTTTTTAATATTAATGAAGGTAAATAGATAAAATAATTTTGTTTCATCAATCGTTCCAAAGTTACTATATGAGTATATTAGCAACAATATTTCACTTTTTGAATTGAATTTTGCCCCTGAAGCATCAGCAGCTGCTAAGATTTACACCGGCATTCAGAATATATTTGAATAAATTACCAATTATTATCAATTTATTACCAATTATAGCAGTAAAAGTGATTCACCATCTGCATTCGGTGCACCTAATTCAGCCGCATAGGAGATAAGTAAATTTTATTATGACAGATAAGGTACTGTCCTTTCTCAACAACCCTGTGCAATGGTGTTTAAACGCTGGAAAAAGAAATAGGATCTGCTCTGCTTTCAGAAGACATTAGACGATGTTAATAGCACGGTCTGCAATTCGGAATTGGAAGGTCTGCGATCGGACATTGGAAGGACTAGTGATAGCCCTAAAATTTTGAGATAGACATTATTGTATATTGTGTGTATCGTAGAAACTAAAAGGTCTCATTTGAGACAAAAAGGTCTCATTCGATTGGAAATTGAATGAGCTAGTGCCCTTATTGTAGTAGAAAGTGATTGGAGGGCAACTAACCCCCATCTCAAGCCCATTATTTCCCCAAAAACATCCAATCAAAATTTTGAGATAGCCATTTTTTTTCAACGTATTTGAAAGTTCTGGAAATTAGGTCTTTGAGGATGCCAACCCCGCCCCCCCCACAGCCTTCACGGTAAGGGTTGTAAGTTATTTCCAGGGGGCATATAAGTTCTTTTATAGAAAGAGTTGTTGTAGTAACTTCTAAAAGGGCTCATTCGATTGGAAATTGAAAGGGTTAAGGCCCTTTTTAATAGTCGAAAGTGATTGAAGGGCAACTAACCCCCTTCTCACCCCCACCATATCCCCAAAACATCCAATCAAAATTGTGAGATATCCAATTTGTTAAACGTAGTTGAAAGGTCTGAAAATTATGTCTTTGAGGATGACAACCCCCCCCAAAACCGCCAGGGCAAAGGTTGTAAGTTATGCTCTGGGGGCATATAAGGTTTTTCTTAGGCACTCTTAGGCAAGATGTCCAAGATGTCCAAGAAAAAATTAAAATCATGAGGGGATTCAGTCCAGGATCCAACGGCACTGCCACTCTTCACAAAGGCCAAAGCCAATTTTGATGGGATTTCTCCATTGATAAATGATGAATCGCTATAGCTACGGGAGCCGGTGGTAATGTGACGTTGATTGGTGATCGTATGGGGGACACAAAGTTTAATGTTGTTACCATTGGCTCTTAGCTTTTCTGCTGCCAATGCAACAGAGCTCATAACCTGTTGTTTTTGGACGTGGAGAATTGCCGATGTGATAAGGAAATTTGCATCGGGTGCTGCAGGAAGTGTTTTTCTCAAAATGAAATTCGATGGGGCCAGCTGTAACTTTATGTCAATCTTGACGTTGGGGGGTAGCCATTGGGATATATTGAATATCTCATGATTTAATTTTCCAACCAGATGATACTCCTGGGTCACTGCAGTAGTCAACTCGCCGTCAGTATCAACACCTGATCGATATTCATAGCCCAATGATTGTCCTCTCAACTCTTTGTATGCCTTTGGTGTCATCATCATAAATTGTATGTAGCTTGCATAGTTGGATAAATTATTGCTAGTGCTCACCAATGTTCCATTAATAAATACATTAATTTGTTTGAACAGATTGTGTAGAATACAGTTCTCGTAGGAGAGACCATCGCCAGCATTTGGAGTTGTATTATCTGACTTTTTCTTCACCTCAACATTTAAATCAATAAATGTTGATGACAAATCAATGAAATAGTCTTCATTGGAAAATATTTGAAAGTGTATATTTTCCGAGAGGGGTTGTTGGGGGTGAAATTGTTCATAGTAGCCATACTTGACACTGACATCAACATTTTCAGCATTGAATAGATTCAATGAGGAACTAACTGATGGATATGATTCCTTGTGGGGGAGATAAGTCATCTTAAGAGAAGAAGTCCTTCTTTGATCTAACAATCTTTTTCTTTTTCTTCTTCTTCTGCTTATTGGTCTTCCTTGTTTTATTCCTCAAAGTCCATGTTGATGTCCTTCGCTTCCCGCCTGGGTGGAGACTGATGAGTGAATGACGTGCACGCATCCTTTTCAATCCCTCCCCATTTTGTCGAGATTTTAATTGCTCACCAACGGCTCTTGCTGAAGATCTAATATTTTCCTTAACACTCTCCTTGAAATTCTTGCCCGACCCCCAGTCCTGTAGTGTTGAGGCAGCAAAATTTGATGCAGCAGGTACAAGATATTTTCTGGCAAGGGGTAGTGCAGAACGAAATAGCCTAGCAAACCAGCTACCAAGACCATAGCCAGACATTGTAGTACGCCCCTTGTAGTAGTCCAATCCATTGCCTATTTGACGTGGACTCAGAGCACCAACATAGCAATCAATATCGGGGAAGACAAATGGAATTCTCCTATTGTTCATTTTAGGTGATTGTGCTATCGCCAACAATGGGTCGAAATTGAGATGTAATCACTGCTAAGCCTTTTGTTATTGCTAGAGGATCGCCCAATTCACTTCTTAGTGTTAACTGACAGAGTTCCAAATACGAAGTGTTTACAGGAACATACTGAAGATGCTTTATATTACAGTGATGAACAAGTTCATGAGATGTTTTTCGTTCAAGAACACGTAGGAGGGGTACATTTGAATTACCGACTCTCGATGTTTCCACAAAGGATGCATAGAGAAATATGCAAGAGTCCGAGGCGAAACCAGGTGGATAATCAGCAAAAATAACTTGATTCATCCCGTAAACGGTGCCAGCATTTTTCCCATTGATCATATTCTGTTTAAAGCCAAGAACGTCTCTCAGATTATCATTGAGAAAAATTATTTCAGTGTCAACAGGTGAGGTAATGTGAATCCTATCGTGTTCCAATGAATAATTAAAATGGAATTTACCATTCCTACGATATGAGATTTTTCTATTGATTGTACGACACAAATCTGTCATATTATCGTATTCAATATATTTCAATTTGGCATGTGGATATTCGCTAGATTTAAGTGCTTCAACCCATTCATAGTCGACAAAGAGTGTCCAATCGAATGGTATAACTTTTATATCATACACACTATCCTTTCTCAGGATGTCATAGGTATTTTTGAGAATACAATCTACAAGAGCCACTTCATACGCACCGTCAAATTTGATGGCGGGGGAGAGTTTCGTCCAAAAATCACTTGTCGTATTCAAGTCGTTGTAGAGAGGATCGGAAACATTGGACATAAAAGTTACATAGAAATCATTGGGCATTGTCAATATCTTCAACACCGATCCAAGAATCAAAATCAGAGTTGTATCCTAACCACCGAACAAGTAACTGTTTCTTACCCCTGCGAGTACGAGTCTTTAATATCTTTTCAATTTGATAGATTTCACTATTATTTTTAACTTTTTGTAGTTCATAGTCATAAAAGCCGCCGAGAATCTCTTCATCTTTGGTATCGCGCAGGCGATAAGTTATGGGTTTAGTGTCTAGGATTTTTGCCACTTTAAAAAGTTCTGTGGACCACAAGTAATTCCCCTTTTCAAAAACATTAGTTGTTCTATTAATTCGAACAATATCACCAACATTGAATTTTTTTTTCTTCTTGACATTCGTTTCATTGGAATAGTGTTTAAGAAAGGTGTCAATTGTATCATGATCAGAATGATGAACTTCCGTTGGGGTTGAGTTGGACATTGATGATGAGGTCGTTGATTATAAATCAACATAATTTTATCTAAATCATGAATAAAATCCGGTGTATTTTTCAATGTACAATATCTTGAAGTTAAAAGTCGAATAGTTCTTATCAATCGTTCGGCCAATGCAGCCTTTATAGGACTATGACTATGATAGAGCAGTGTATTATCTTTCGCTAGTACTTTTGCAACATGGGGATTAACAAATTCACTACCGAGATCCGTTTGAATTTTTTCATATGAATCCTGTTCGAGAATACTTTCAATGGCCTGAGAAACTTCAATGCCTCTCTTTGATCGCAATGGAATTGCATATGCATAACGACTATAAACACTGATTGCAAGTAGAATGTACTTGTACGGTGTATTGTGACGTCGTTGAATCTCATCTAGATTCAGGAGATCTGCTTACATTATATGCAATGGGGAAAAGGCTTTAGTTTTTCGATATTGATTAGCACGAAGTCTATGATTTCTATGCAGAGTGTAACTTGATTCATTCTGTAGATAGTCTTGTACACTTTTAGTGTGAACACCAGTGACTTTGTAAAGAGTGGTGGGGGAACTTAAACTCCCCGCCTCACCAATATTTTCATAAACACCTTTCAGAACTTCAACCATTTTGAACGTAAACACGTTGTGTAACGTCCGCTACCCTTTTGTATACTAGTTGTGGATGGTGATGGTGACATGATACGTTTTTGCTTTTTCCTCCCCATCATTGTCAAGTTTCCACTAGGTGAGCTAGTATTTTCCAAGATTGATTTAAAATCTTCTTCTTCTTCATGTTCATGTTTTAATGGTGTTGTTGATGATG
The DNA here is from genome assembly GCA_027921565.1 of Artemia sinica. NCBI lineage: Eukaryota > Metazoa > Arthropoda > Branchiopoda > Anostraca > Artemiidae > Artemia > Artemia sinica. Next base: position 14,591,752 of record CM051274.1, read on the forward strand.
ATGCATGTTCATTTAATTTTTTTAGAATTTGTCTTTTGCTAATAAGACTTTTGGGGAAGTTTAATGTATTTAGAAAGTTGTATAGATGAGCGTCAAATGATAATAGTCCTTTACGATTTGCAACCATATCATAGATTAAATCAAGTAGATTATAGCTCTTGCCCTGAATTATAATGCCTTTCCCATTGCTCTCAGCTTGAATATGATCTTGACCACTTTCCATGAGATAGGTTAGGAGTCGTTTACTTTGTTCACGATATGAGTGGGGCCTTAGATTTCCAATTTTCAATACAATTGAATCAAATTGCTCCTTCTTTAATTGTGTTCCAGCAGTATCCTGAGTAGATGATTCTTTTTTGTGATCAATACCAGCAGTGGCCTTCACACGATAGGGCTTATGTTTGTCCACTCGGCGAATTGCATCTTGAAGTAAAAGCAGTTTTTTATCATCCTCAATATTCTCATTGTCAAGGAATTTACTCAGATTGTTCTCAAAGTGTTCCAAGGGTGAGAGAGCGAGTTCTATTGGAGTCAATTTATAGGGTTTTGTCATTTTCTAGAGCAAACTGTTTACAAGTCCTGCAATTATTGGCAGTAAAAGTGTGAAAAAGCTACCGCCCGCCTGAAGAAGTCTTTTCTTTTTAAAATTCTTTCCTTTCCTTTTAGAGGCCAATGTACGTACAATGGAACGATGATGCTTTGCCTGTTGCTTAACTACTTCTGGCAGTTGAACATTGCCCTCGGTCAAATTTAAACAAAGTTCAGATATTAGATTAATGAAATCATTGTCAATACCATGTTTGAGTATGGCTTTCCTAAGCGAGGGTTTTGAAGTGCTTAGAACTGAAAACAGATGTCTATTTTCATGTAGTTTCTTCAGTGTCATGATAGCAACTAATAGGTCTTTTTAGTGTTCACGGGGAGATATACTGTAATTTCATTGTCGAAAATATCTGTGACTACACGCAGATCCTCGGGTGTATTTTGTTTAAGATCCAATAGGATATAGCCGTAGTGTTTATTAGTTGCCTGATTGTATGCTGAGAGCAGAAATTTGGGGGCGCCTGGATAGATTTTTTTATTGAGAGTTATTAGCGAGCTAGAATCACGAACAACTCTGTAGATGATATAGTAGGTGCAGTTCAATGCAAGTGTTCGCATACATTTGCTCTGATGACAGAGATTGTGTAGAACCAGAGTAATGGAAATCTGTTCATGATGAGAGCGAACAGTGAACAGTTGTAGCATTTTCTGGGACCATTGTTCAATAGATTCAACCAGATCGTCAATAATCAGCCAAGAGTTTGGTTCAATAATGCTGAAAACATCAACTCCCTGTATGAATTGTATCTGCACCAATCCCGTCGTGGCAATTGCTTTTATTTTATCATATGACTCCTGCCAAACACTGTAACAGTAGTAGATTTTTTTCGGCTTTTCCACAAACATTGTATCGCAATTTTTAATTATTTTAGTTAAGAGTGTTGTTTTGCCTGACATTGACGGCCCACACAGAAACGATCTGAATGGTGTTTCAAATTGATACATGTTCCCTTCAACAGTTCACCTAGACAACTAACTGTAGACTATGGCTGTCTAATGACTAAATAATTTCCCTATTACTACTCCGTTCAAGAAGAAGAAGAAGAAGAAGACGAATAAAGAATCATATTTTCTTTTATTTTACGCATAAAAAAGTAACAACACTTAAAAAATACTACATTGAAAAAAGCACATTAAACATGAAAAAAATACACTTTTATTAATTTATTCATAATAAAAAAAAATACAACATTTACATAGGCACTAGAAAAAACACTTAAATAAATACACTTTTTTTTGTTTATTTATAGAAAAAATACAACATTTATTAGAATAATGCACTTGAAATAATATCACTTTTATTTACAGCCTTTTAAATTTTGGGATCCCCCCCCACCCCCCGAGGGCGGCCGCTGTGGTGGCCGGGGGGCCCGATGCGGCAAGCCGGGAAGCGCTGCGGAAGCGCCGCGGACCGGGGAGTGGGGGGCCCGCTGCGGCGGGCCCGGGCCAGGGGCATTAAATAGTGGAAATTGCTCTGCCTTGCACACACACATTGAAAATTGTTTGTGATATAGGAAAAAAAGAATTAAAAAAACACCCAATACCCAAAAAACCCTCCCACCCAATTTATACTTTTTTTTAAATGAATTTAAGTTAATTTTTCTAGACCGAGTTGTTTTCTGTACTCTACACATTCAACTCGGTCTGAAATTAAATAATGACCGCGTGGTAGTACTTTCACACCATCCTCAAGTACATGGACTTTGTCCGATATGGCAGACATGGCGTTTTTCTCAACTCTAACTGTGTAGTTTTTAAATTGTAAAGAGCGAATCGCCATGACTTTCGCTCTTGGCACTAAACTACGTTCCACACAGTTTCTATACACACTCATGTCGAAATTACTTTTTACAAAGTGTGTAGGTACCCCCTTGCAAACTTGTTTGATATCCTTGTTGTGCGTTTCCACACAGTATACCTTCGGACCAAGAAACATACCACTGGAATTAGATCGCTACCCGTTTCAGATTTTAGCATTAACAATTGATTTGGGGCCTGGTGTTTCACTAGCTCTGGGTAGAGGGATTCGTCCCAATTAGTATAGTCCATTCGTGAGCTAATGTACTCGCCATTTTCCAAATCATTCAATAGATTTTCAGTTTTGACTTTTAACAGGAGTGAATCAGTGTCCCCGTAATACACTTGAACTTGTCCCTCAATCGGCCAGTGTACCTTGCATACATTATAATAAAATGACAACATGAGTTCCTTGGATATTTCAGTTATTGCAATCCCCCCTGCAATATTTTTATTTAAAGCAATGTTTCTTTTCTTACGGTGTAGGAGCACCATATCAGAGTCTATGATTGTGAACGATGTGAAGTTTGGATCCGCAATGATTCGAGCACAATCTTTGGGGTTGGTTACAATGTCACATCGTCTTCTGTTTCGTACGCTCTCGCACATTTTACCAAAAGCTGAGTTCAAAATGAATTTATAGACTTCTTTTTCAACTTTCGTTTTCGCTTGTGAACGCTTACTGACAAAGGTGTCAATAAACGTTTTCATGTAAGGCTTTTGATCAAATTGGAGGGCTCTATGAATCTTTGTGACCTTGATACCATTGGACACCATCCATTTCAATAGCACGTGATGAAAAACAATATTCTGTTTCGGGTTGAGGTCGGCAATTAGTTTTTGTTTTGAAGGTACCCAGTGCATACTCCCATCCTCTACTAAAGATAAATTGTAGGAGCTCAGAGAGTCCCTACCCACCGGTCTATTTATGCACGGAAAAACAAAGTCTTTTACCGAGTCATGGATTTCCATGGGTATTTCACCGTCAATTTCAAAAAACCATCCCTGTGCCCCATTCTCCTCAACACTGGCAATGTTGGGGAAATTCGAAGCACACGGATTGTCAAGCCATTTATAATTGCCACACGGCAAACAGTAGTGAGACATTGCCGATGGGTAAAGAGAATTCATATCCAAAAAAACTGCGTCCGACTTTTCATCGGTGTACTGTCCAGTCGGATCAGTTTTCATGATTGCTGATCCACATCGGTGATCAGACCTATTTCTTCTTTGCTGATTTTAAGTATCAAGTCCATCACCAAATGAGGAGTGGAAAAATAATAACCTAAATCCAACCCAAATTCCCCATAGATTTTATCCGTATTTTTGCACACAATGTCCAGAAGAGTGAGTACGTCACTGGCCAAGTATAGTTTACAATAATCCCACCCATTTTTACATCCACCCTTTGCCCAAACCCTCTTAGCAAATTCGTAGTCGCTAGTGGTGCACTCACTCTCAGTAAGAGAATTGTAAAAAGCTTCAATGGGTGGTAGTGACACCTCATCTAGCCTCGAGCCAGAGTTGTAATAATCATATGGATATATACCCTTACACGTTAATAAATCATACATTTCATCATCGGGGAAGCGCTGTTTGAGGAGGGGGAAGCTATCAAAATTGTCACTTTTCTGTACCTGAATCAATTGACTTAAAGATTTGGGGAAGAAGCTGAAAGAGTCTAAAAAACGGATTTTATTCAGAGACGTGTTACCCTTGTCAACTGTTTTCCACATGAATTCTAGCAGCAGTAGCTTCTCCGATGATTTGGGTATGATATTATATGAAAAAGAACCATCTATCCATGCGTCATCTACAACTCCACCCTTGGTAATGCGGGCCAACGCCGGTAGAGCAAACTTTAAGTCGTAATTGGAATTGTGTATAAAACAGGTACGAAATATTGCTGTCTAACGTTTAAATTGCATGACTGATGTGCTACCCCCCTAAAGTTACTCCCTCCCGATGTAATTTCCTGCCACAAATGATTATGGTCGATCACCTTCCTCCTCCCTCCATTCCCAACACCATCATCAAATTCTCCCTTGCAAACCCAACACATTTTACGATTTTTAATGGCCACTATGTCATCTGGTGATAGGAGCATAGGATAGTTTGTGTAACGAAGGCGCGAAATTGCACTGTTCGCTGTTTTTATTAGACTGACCAATGCCGAGCGCATGCAGTCTTCACCGTCACCCAACATCTCAACTACATCCAGCACTTGCATGGTATTATTGGAATCTCGTTGCGCGTGAGCGTAAGAGACCCCTATGGCTTCATGTATTTTAACATGATTTGAATTTGACGGATCGCACACGTCTGTCAGTTTTGCATCGCAGTCTAAAGCGATCTTATTGCTCTGCAGGAGCGTGTTTTGGAAATTTTTAAAACGTAAGATCACTCTATCTCCGCTTACCGTCTCCACAGCCTGGTATCCATGACGTTTACAGTGTTTCATGTGATGCTTTAACTTTAAATCAGAGTGAAATCTTGAGAGGCATGTTGTACAGTAATAACACACACCACCCCGCTTTTTACCCTCCCCCAAAACCCTACTAATATCCGTAATTGGATTAAAATGACCAATTGAATCAGGGTCTGTGGGTGGGGTGTATAAAAGCCACACCCAATGTTCTACTGATTCAATTGAAGGAGCCCGCACTGGAAATAATACACCCTTCTTATCGGAACGCTGGCCCTCCTCAAATTCTGTTTCATACTGTAACACCGTGACACCAATCTTTAAATGTGCATTAGCCCACTCGAAATTATCTATTCCTTTTAGTGCCACGGGAAATTGACCATTTAAACAATTAAAATCTAATTTGGGGAACTTTGAACCCTCCCTACCATTAACTACCATTTCATCTATTTTGTTAGATGTATCTATTTGAAGTGGTCTGTATGCTGCAATTAAAAATACATACTTGAAACACTGTAGCCTCGTATTGAAACAGATTCGTTGTATCCCCGTAGACCCCTCTAAATCTAAATGATATTTTAAAACTATAGCCCTCTCTCCAGCCCCACCACCTCTTACAATAAAATCCTTTTTAAATCTACATATATTAACATTTAAACTTTCAATATATAAAACCACAGATCCACTACCCCCCTCGTTATAATTTTCCCACTTACTTTGAATACTATTAGCCCAATTTAGAAAAACCTCCCCAAAATTTGATAAATGCGGGCGAATTGCCAACATCTCTGTGTGCAAGTATTTTGAATACAGCTCGGTCGCATTTTCATTTTAAAAAATATTTTTAGTGCTATTGATGCTTTTAAACTGACCCCCACGCCCCATCTGTTGTTCAAGAACGGCTCGAATAATATTAGTATATAAATGTGTAATGGCCGAGGGATCTGTTATTATATCCCCCGACAATAGAGAGTTGAAGGGATCACCGAATTTGGCACTGTAGACCTTTGTGTGGTGCAAGGCAGAGTTGGACAGAAAAAAATCTGGAAGAGAGGATACTTGTGTTTTTGCTGTATTACTATTACTAGCACTAGGTGTATCATTAAGCGGACTGGTGGGGGGTGACATAGAGCTGTCAATAGCACCACCCCCAGTCTGTTCAATTGCAATGGTTGGAGGTGGCATGAAGTCCTCTAGGCCTGTTAGTATGTATTCCAAGGTGTTTTGGGACAGCTGATCGAGCCAGCCTGTATTGTCCTGTGACGGGATTTCTTTATGAGGACCCGGTTCAGATGCACTAGTAACATTCCCTAAATGCTCACGCATAAATCTATCTGCCCACTCCGGGTCCTCCAACATGTCAATGTCACAAGTTAAATCGTCTAGGCTGATCATGTCCCCCAAAAAATCATTAAGAAAACCCCTATGCCACTCCATATTGTCTAGAACTAATGAAGGTTCGTCTCTGAACTCCATTGGTGGTGCTAGAATTGGTTCAGGTCCAGTAAATGTTGATGTTTCATGACTCAATGGCACTGCTATTTCATTAATCTATAGAAAAAAGGTTTATTTTCTATGTGAAATAACCATTATTTCATAAAGTTGGAAAATCATGTTCATTTCTAGTCGTGTGTTTACCTGAATATTTAACACCTACCATTTTTCCACACCAGGCACAAAACTCAATTCCTCCTAGAAATATTTAAAGTAAACACTTACCCCCCGCCTCCCACAGAAAGTTCAGAAAAACATAATAGCCTTATCTATAGTGAAGCGTTTCTTAGTCGTATGTTTACCCGAATATTTAACACGTACCATTTTTCTGTACCACCCACAAAAATCAATTCCTCCTAGAATTATTTAAACTAAATAGTTACCCCCGCCCTAGAAAGTTCAGAAAGATGTAATAGCCTTATTTATAGTGAAGCGTTTCTTAGTCGTATGTTTACCCGAATATTTAACAAGTACCATTTTTCCACACAACCCATCCACAAAACTCAATTCCTCCTAGAACTAATTAAGGTAAATAGTTACCCCCGCCACAGAAAGTTCAGAAAAACATACTAGCCTTATTTATAGTGAAGCGTTTCTTAGTCGTATGTTTACCCGAATATTTAACACGTACCATTTTTCCGTACCATCCACAAAACTCAATTCCTCCTAGAATTATTTAAAGTAAATAGTTACCCCCGCCACAGAAAGTTGGGAAAGATGTAATAGCCTTATTTATAGTGAAACATTTTTCTACTCGTATGTTTACCCGAATATTTAACACGTACCATTTTTCCCCACAACCCATCCACAAAACTCAATTCCTCCTAGCATTTTTTTTAAAGTAAATAATTACGTATAAGGTAGAGGTAAATACATACATTTACAAATTCAGACTGCACTTGTATGCCTGAAGCCCCTGGCAAAGTGTGAAGGGGGGTGTCCTCCCGATCTTGACTAGATGAGGCTGATGCATTATGAGAATCTGTCCATTCCCTCTTGATTTTTCTGCCAGGTTGCATAGAGGTTTGTGCAGAGCTGACACTGGCTTGAGAGGCTCCTGGCTGGTCCAGAAAACTTGTAATTGAGCTAGCATATCTGATGATGGATGGTCTTGCAGCTTGCATCGATGTGATATCACCCCATCTTGGTCTCTTTTCGGGGGGAGAGTAATTGTATGAATCCACCTCCTCATCCTTAAAAAAGAAGAAAAGATTAGTAAGGGAATAATAAGCCCTCTTTTACAGATAAATTGCCCTCTAAAGTTTATTCTGGTGTTTGTAGCACTCTATGTCTTAGCACTTTAGAATAAAACAGAATAAAACAACAGAGTCTCTCAAACCCCCTAAAGCTATTTTAAAAGGTACAAGAATTATTTATTTAACAGAAATCATCGCTTTTTGAATGACCACCAAGTAAAGAAAAAATCACACGGAATAAGACAACAGAGTCTCTCGAACCCCGTAAAGCTATTTTAAAAGATAGAAGAATTATTTATTTAACTGAAATCCTTGCTTTTTGAATGACCACCAAGTAAAGAAAAAAAACACACAGAATAAAACAACAAAGTCTCTCAAACCCCCTAAAGCTATTTTAAAAGGTACAAGAATTATTTATTTAACAGAAATCCTCGCTTTTTGAATGACCACCAAGTAAAGAAAAAATCACACGGAATAAGACAACAGAGTCTCTCAAACCCCGTAAAGCTATTTTAAAAGGTACAAGAATTATTTATTTAACAGAAATCCTCGCTTTTTGAATGACCACCAAGTAAAGAAAAAAAACACACAGAATAAAACAACAGAGTCTCTCAAACCCCGTAAAGCTATTTTAAAAGGTACAAGAATTATTTAGTTAACAGAAATCATCGCTTTTTGAATGACCACCAAGTAAAGATAAAAACACACAGAATGTGGCATCGTTCCATCTTGCTCCCTATCAATTCTGAGTTTCTGGTTAGAATTAGACAAAGCCCGTCTTAATCACCAAGCTTTTGTTTTCAGATACGACAAGTTTGAAGTTTGGTTCCAAAAAGGACCCTTTTCTGTAATTATAAACACATGTGGTTTTAATCTCTGTGATAGCATGAGCGTGCGAAGCCTGTTCTCCAAAAGTGACCGTTTCTTGTAAGACAGATGGTTCTATTTAAGCCGATAAAGAAAGCTCATTTTAAAAGCATGAAGGGAACTATTTGCATGAAGCATCGAACTATTTAAAAGCATGAAGAACTATTTCAAAACAATTACAATCGTAAACAAAGGAGGGGGAGGAGAGATTTTATTTACATAATGGAAAAATAGCATATTTTGCGTTTTCTAGCGAATATACTCATCATATTTTAAGGTTTATATTGTTGGAGGGGGGAGGGGGGCTAAATCCCCCTGAAATTTGAATTTAATGGTAAAATGATTTTTATTTGGAAATAAATTAAGAAATTCAGTAAGCTGTACTCACATTGAAAATTAACGGATCCATTGTTCCAAAGTTAATAATATTCGGTGTATTATCTAGAATATACCAAATCGTAATGAAAACTAAATCCTAACGTATGGCCATTTTATACGAAATTTCAAGGACGAATAAAAAAACCAGTCCTTTTATTTTTAACCAATCACTACTCGAGTTACCGTATATTGAGCAAGCACCAATGTCTATGATTGGTTCTTAAAAAACGGATGTTGACTCAAAAACCAGTCTGATTGAGTTACATAATTTCTACTATGCTCCTAAAACATGTTGGACCACATTATACCATGCCTGCTTAAAAAAAAAAAAAAAAAAAAAAAAAAAATAAAAAAAAAAAAATATCCACGTGAAGGTACGACGCACATTCTTATGAAATTTCTTGTTTAATTCTTATCAATAACAAAAACCTTGCCAAGCTTTTTAGAATGTTCACGTGTAAGTGTAATGACACACGCGTGGGTTTTCCTTGCGCAATTCAATGTAAGTTTTCATGTAAGTTCAGTAGTGCCTATTATCATACTAATGGCTTCACAGGCTTTTCTTAAAAGCATTTTAAAATTGGCAGTAGCGCTAGGTGCTTGAGGCACGGGATCCTCTTCGAGTTCTGCAGCATGCTCAAGTTTTAGAAAGCCACCAGATTGAAGGCTTTCATCTGCATCGAAGGACAGTAGAAATTCACTGTCTATTTCTTGGACTGGTAGTTCAAAAAACGCCAATAAGCCTTCTAGTAATTTAGCCCAAAGCTTTGGATAAGATACGACCAGATCTGTGTTGCACAAAATCAAGGAAATACCAACTGCGGATATTTTCCTTTCAGTCTTCTTGGATACTTTTTGTAATTCAGTGATAAAAATGCGTTTTATCACCATATTAAAAATAGGGGGCTGTAACCCATTGATTATTTCAATTAAGTTTTGAGGAGAACGATGAATGGTAAAGTAGCTGAAGAAAATGATCAATCCCTTAACATATTGGACTGTCTTCTTAGATGACAAGCGCTGGAATATCACGAAGAATATTTGCTTCAAGTAAGCATTGATATACTCCTTAGGAATTTCAGACACAATAGTGCTCAACAGCTTTAAACCTTCTTCGTCATACTTGCATGACGGATATTTGCATGCATTGAAAGTTGGAAAGGTGTGGAGCTCAGGCTCCTGGAAATTTTTTGCCCCGAAATTATGATTAGATACTTGAAAAATATAAATTTTCATCAGAATCAAACACTTTTGTGAACTATGTACCTAAGTGTTTTGGTTTGAGACAGTCGTCTGATCGATTAACACGAGATAATTGGACATTAAGTCTAAGGAGGCACAAATTTCTTAATATGTAAAGCTGTTATTGGGGAACAAGCCCAATGGCCTAACCTAAGGTCCTCCGATCACACTGATTTAGAATTCTCCTATGACTGTAAAAAGATACCGATTTTCTTAGTGATTAAATAAAAAAAACAAGTTTTTTAAACTGAAAGTAAGGAGCGACTTAAAACTTAAAACGAACAGAAATTATTCCGTATATGACAGGGGCTGTCCCCTCCTCAACACTTCGCTCTTTACGCTAAAGTTTGACTTTCTCACAACTCTATTTTTTTTAACAATAAAAACATTATATTTTGGTGTATTTCATTAGATTAGCCTATCTTCAATTTTTATTGTTTAAAAAAAAAAGTTTTGAGACAGAGTCAAACTTTAGCGTAAAGAGCAAGGCGTTGAGGAGGGGACAGCCCCTTTCATATACGGAATAATTTCTGTTCGTTTTAAGTTTTAATGTCGCTCCTTACTCTCAGTTTAAAAAACTTGTTTTTTTATTTAATTTCTAATCGTTTTTTAGTTAATGCAGCTTTTATTTTGGCTCGACGTCATTGAATAAGTAAACAAAATTTGCATAAAAATTTTACTTTTCTTTTGCTAAATGGATGTCTCTAAATTTGGTTATGACGTAATTTACAAATTAACTTACGTAACTAACTTCTATATTCGTATATTTTTCTTCTGGCAAAAAATACAAAGTTGCAGATTTTTGCAGATATGAGCTTGAAACCTATGTAATAGGGTTTTCTGATACGCTGAATCTGACGTTGTGATTTTCATTAAAATTCTTTCACTTGTAGGGGATGTTTCACTTGTAGGGGACCGTTTAATTAGAATAGATAGCTCTTTTGAAAGCACTAAAAAACTGTAGCGTAAAGAGCGAGGTATTGACTTGGGGGAGAACCCCCTCATATACGTTATAATTTCTGTTCGTTTTAAGTTCTAATGTTGCTTCTTACTTTCAGTTGAAAAAACTTGTTTTTTTTTAATTTAATTTCTGATCGTTTTTTAAATAATGCTTGGAAATCCGGCGCCCCCTTCATAGAAATGTCCCTTACCCCAAAGAAACATCCTCCACGGAAAGATTCTCCATAATAACCCCCTCCTCCAGCCCCTCCCCCCTCCAGAAAAAAAAATCCTTCCTGAAAATGTCTGTATACTTCCCAATAACCAATAAATAATGCTGGCAAGTCCGGCGCCCTCTTCATGGCAATTTCCCTTCCCCCATGAAAACTTCCTTCATGGACAGATCTTCCAACATAACCCCCGACCCAACTCCCCCCCCCCACTACCAGAAAAAAACCCTCCTGAAAATTTCTGTATACTTCCCAATAACCAACACTATATGTTAACATTGGGTAAAGTTCATAACTTTCAGCCCTTCCCCTGGGGCTTCGAGGGATTAAGTCATCCTAAAAGACATAGTTATAATATTTCCGACCATGCTGAACAAAATGGCTATCTCAAAATTTTGATCGGGTGACTTTGGGAAAAAATGAGCGTCGGAGGGGGCCTAGTTGCCCTTCATTTTTTTTGGTCACTTAAAAAGGGCACTAGAACTTTTAATTTACGTTCCAATGAGCCCTCCCACGATATTCTAGGACCACTGGGTCGATACGATCACCCCTGGGAAAAAAAAAATAAAAATAAACACGCATCCGTGATCTTTCTTCTGGCAAAAAATGGAAAATTCCACATTTTTGTAGATAAGAGCTTGAAACCTCTACAGTAGGGTTCTCTGATACGCTAAATATGATGGTGTGATTTTCATTAAGGTTCTATAACTTTTAGGGGGTCTTTCCCCCTTTTTTTGAAAATCAGTCAAATTTTCTCAGGCGCGTAACTTCTGATGGGTAGCACTAAACTTGATGAAAGCTATATGTTTGAAATCAGAATTAAAATCTGATTCTTTTGATGTATCTATTGGTATCAACATTCTGTGTTTTAGAGTTTCGGTTACCATTGAGCCGGGTCGCTTTTTACTTACAGTTCGTTACCACGAACTGTTTGACTATATTCGTTGGTTTGTTCTATACTAGATCCTCTTGACTGACATCGATCCTTAATTTAGTTAAGGTCATTAATTTCAGTATAATACCCCCTCCTCAACACCTTGCGTTTTACGCTACGGTTTGTCCCATTTTTTTTTTCAGAACGACTCTTAAGCACAAGGACCGTTTAATTAAAATAAGAATCTTTTTAAAAGGGCTAAGAAAACTTTTGTTTGGGGAGCGGGATGTTCGGGGAGGATGCAGCCCCTTCAAATGCAGAATGGCTTCTGCTCGTTTTGGGTTCTGGTGTTGCTCCTTACTTTATGTTAAGAGACAATTTTTTATTTAATAAATCAAAAGAATCGACTCTCTATAATGATTCCAATTATATGAATTTCATTATGCTCTGATTCGAACTCCATTACCAACTTACTGCAAAATAAAGGTTACATGGACTAGAAATTCTCTGTGAATAGGGAAAGAGTAAAATACTTAATCTGCCCAATATAAGAAAAAAAATTATTACTTAAACTTAAATGCGAACTAGTTTCCTTGCACCGTCCGGGATTGAACCATAGGTCTCTCGAACTCGAAGACTCGGTTTGTTCCACTACACCGGTACAAGGTGACTGTTTATGTCATTTTGGGATATAGTGATGTAAACTGGTAGAAAATATAGTTTAAATATAAATGGTCTTACTCTCGCATATAGTGGAGTCATCAGGCCTATTTTATTTTACTTATCATCTTAGTGCCGCATTCAGCCAGTAAAAAGATGTGGACATATCCCTAAATTAACTCTAGTGGGTAGGGGCTAGGAAGGTAAGATGAAAAAAGTTGTTATGGAGGGATTTCTCATGCCTTTATTGTTTTCTTTTTCAACTCTGCTGGGATTGGCAGTCCTCCTATAAAGGTTCGTAATTTCATAGACCACAGTGACTTCCTTTTAATATATAAATAACATACATAGATATGTAAATTTTGGGTTAAACTGTTAACTAAGACAGCAAAAAACAAACTAAAAAAGGCCTGAATATTTTGGTTTTACGTTTTGATACCTTTATTAACATCGAAAAAAGAACAAAACCACACTAAGCCGCTATAACATCAGAAAAATAAAAAAAGGAGAAAAAACGCTATACAGTAAAAACAAGAGAAAAAACGAAGAATTACCAAACTATGTAGTTTTTGTTTGGTAAAAGCTTTAAATAATTCCAACGTTAGGTTGAAAAAACTCCAATTCCGTCAGATAGGGGGGGGGGGGTCCGTCGCTCTTGTGATGGTTTAAAACAATCCTTGTTCCAGGAAAGCTTCAAAATATCTACCTAAAAATTCACCATTATCCAGTTTCAACCCCCTCGCTACAGCTCTGAACCTTGGTGAAACGAATTTTTTAAACGTCATGAGTTATGAGAGGGTTTTCAAATACTTATATAATCCAATCGTAAAATTGTATTCTGATTCATATCTGAATGAGAATGGAGTTGACCGCAAGGTCCTCAGTCTTGCGGGTACCCCAACAGGGTCGAGGCAGCCCTTTGCAGAGGCTGTTGTCCATTGATCTGGATCTTATGCCCTGCTGCAGTTAGTTGTCTTCCTATAGAGGATCCTCCCACGATGGCGTTCCGCGTCACCATCCGATTTAGCCTATTACTGAGAAAAGTTTTATAACTCACAGGACGTGTCCACACCGGTGGGCACTGCGGAGTGTATATTACAATTTTGTTATAGTTTTATATAATTAATTTCATGGAAATTTAAATAATTTTATTTACTTTATTATTACTTTAATTGTACCCCTTCATTTTGATCAGGGCAATATATTTTATCCAGCTTAGGCTAAAGTCACAGAGACAATTTTCTTATCATAGACAGCTCAGTAGCGCTGCCTAAGAAAAGATCGATGTGGGCACAAAGTAATTTTTTTCTTTTTTTTAGACCAGAGCACGTCGTATCTAAGAAGTTGTCATAGAGACTTCGAAAGGGGCTCAATCAATTGGAAATTTAAATAACTAGAGACATTTGGAAAAGTCAAAAGTGTTTGGAGGGCAACAAGCCCCCCCCCTCCATGCACATCATTTCCCCAAACACATCCAATCAAAATTTTGAGATAGCCATTTTGTTCAGCCCAGTTTAAAGGCTTGGAAATTATGACTTTGAGGATGACACCCCCTCTCCCTAGCTGAAATTTAGTCAAGGCTAAGATAAGCCTCTAAAATTCAGAGAAACGGGCCAGTTTTCTTTAGTAATTCTTTGCATTTATTGTACTATAAGGCTCTTTTTTTATTTCTCACTGACACAAAAATAACAACATTTCACCCTTGTGTATATAGGAGCTTGAAACTTCTACTGTAGGATTCTTTGGTACGCTGAATATGATGCCATGATTTTTATTAAGATTCCTTGAATTTTATAGGGTTTTACCCTCTAGCTTTTGTTACATAGATCTAAGCCTACTGAACATATTTGTATATCTACTGATATATTTAGAATCAGCATAATATCAGCTCATATATTTAGAATCACCATAATAAGCTGATTCTTTTGATGTATCTACTGATATTAAAACTCCGGTTTTTACAGTTTCGGTCATTATTCAGCTGAGTTGATACTCACTATTGTCCGTTACCACAAACTGTTTGATTCCGGTGCCAGATTTCAGGTTCTGGACTATATGAACATATATTTTTTTTTGTCATTATTTTTTCTTCTTTATTAGTTTTTGAAACACCCTTGTTTTTATTTGAGTTGGTAGAATGGATTGGGATTAAGGATATCCAACCGGTAACTTTGTCAAGCATTTTTTTTTGTTTTGAAGGTTCAAAAGGGCGTGTTGGATACAGGAAGACGAATAAGGGAAATAAATTTCAAATCTGTTTTCTGTTACGCATAACCAATCAGAGTGCTCAATTGGTTGTGTCAGTACGTCAGTGGATATTGAGGTCAAAGTAAATAAGTATTTATTTTATATGGTTATTTTCGGTAATTTCGGTTACAGGGGTACACTGATTATCCCGCCACTCTAGACAATCCATTAGTTGCCTCAATATCCGGTTATATTGAAAAAAAAAATTAGAGTCATAATTGACAATTTCATCATTTTTTCCAATGATAGCTGAATCCTTGACTCTCTTCATATCCAGCAGTAGCTGCTCGTCTTCACGAGTGCTTGAATTATTTTCTTTGGTCTGCTTCATACCATATTTTGTTTTCAGAATTTCACGTAACTTTTCTGTTTTAAGCTTTTTCCGTCCCTCTGTCTTTATTATTTTCATTGCATTAAAAACCTTTTGATGGCACCATTAGAAAAAGCAAGAGACAGCACAAATATTACTGCCAATTTTAGATTTGTGTATACCTCGGCTCCGGAAGTTTTACTTTGAAAAAAAAAAGCCAGTAGGTAAACACATCAATATTTTTAACATTGATGAGGCTTTGCTTCCTACACTCTTGGTCGATTTTGTTTCCATCCCATTTTACCTTCCCATTCTTTCAAACAAAAAGTTGGGGAGAATCAGGCCGTAGTGACTGACTTGAGACAGGGTCTACCAATTTTGCATATTCGTTAATGTCATTAACGAAACAAAACTGTGTTTGAATTCGCTGCACAGCTTGTATGTAGCAAGATTGTGCAGCTCTTAGGATTTTTCAACTGCATTATAGGGCACACCAGGCTTTAATTTTAGTGTTAAAGAAGGGTCCTGCCCATTTAGACCTAAATAAATGCTTTCGAGGGGAAGGTAACACTGGGGTTATTCAATTAAAATAGAATGCATTCGTTGACTTCATATAGTCCTTCTCTAAGTCTTGTTTAATTTTGGAACCCTCTTCTCTTGACTTATAGGTCAATTTAGTTGTTGTTGTCGTCGTCTCCTAGAGGGCTCTATCCATCATAGGCAAGCAATCAATCAAAATGCGCTTCCGAATCGACTATCCAAAATATCCTTAACTATAGATCCTTTTCTAATAGTCAGCATTATAATATGTCTGAAAAAATGGACAGAAAACTTGTTCTGTCCCATTTTCCTTTTCGAATAGGAAGAGGATTTTCTTTGGCCAAAACCCTAGAAATTCCTAAAAAGAAACCTAGAAGACTTGTAAAAATTCCCACATTACTAAATAAAAAAGTTTGCCCCTAAAAGACGTCAAAAATTCCCCCTACGAATGGAAACGCTGGATGCAGTACTACTGAAGAAAGGCTTTTTTTTTTACCTTTTAGGAATTCTTGAGCTTACGGTATAATTTTGTGGTAAAGCTTTCTAATTTAGTTAATTATTAATTGAGTAAAAATATATTAAGACGCAAAAACAAAGTTTCAAAATACCTCTTTTTAAGATAAAGATACAAATCGTGGAATGTGTGGGCTTGGAGGGAACTTGCTCAATAACCAATTTCCTGGCTAAATGCGTCAATGTACCGGAAGGACGTGGTTAGTTTTTCATTTATATACCCCGATTTTTGAGACTGAGGACAGACTTTTTGACTTGCAGGGTGAACCTCCGCCCGTTTATTTTCTCGTTAGAAATACCTTGGGATTTTGTCAGATCATTGTAAGTGGCTGTATCTTATTATATATTATTGTAGTTCCTGAGACTTGTGGTCTACTTGGGACAGCCAGTCCCAGTAGAATATCTATATCTGTAATTATTATATGTACATTGAATAAAAGTATTGTATTTTAGACAACCTCTCTACGATCTACCTTTAGCCCCTTGAACATACCCATTCGGTACGCCTCATTAGTTCGGTCATAGCCTAAGGCATGCTACCAAAGTTTAATTACCTTAGGGCCAGAGTTTATCTCCCCTATAAAGGGAGAATAAAGGCATCTACGACTAAAACACCCAAATACTATAAAAATACACTTCACAACAACTGGTGGTCGTTGGAAAAACTGGGTCGAGGAGACTAAATAAGGTTGCAAAATACAAAAAAAAATCGAAATGACCGTATTAGAAGGGGAAAGTAAACGTACTTTTCTTTTAGCGGCGCTCAAATTAGCAAAACTTCGAGCAGCTTTGCTCGAACTTTGGTTATTAGAAATAAATTTGTATCCCTTCAAAGAGTTGGGTACAATAGAAAAAATGGAGAAAACGCTCAATGAAGAATTGTAAAATGAAAAAAAATAGTATTCAGTATTTAGCAAGTAGAAGTATGTGTATTGTTAGTAGTTTTATTAGTGTTAGTAATAAATGCAATGTAGTAGTGCCGTATATAACTAAATAGTACAGTATTTGTACCGTGAATTAAAAGAATAAAATAAAAGATAATACGTAAAGAAAAAAAAATCTAGCTGGACTGATGAAACGCTGGTAGAAATAGAAGAATTTTAGACATAATAGTAGCAAATAGGGTCCTAAGTCAGCCTTATTACAGGTAGATCTATAGACTTATTGTTCAAGGATAACACGGCTACAATTTAGCAAAGGAAGCACATAAATTGTGGTCCGAACAATCATAGGTTAGAAGCACCCATTTGCGAGTGTTTTTAGGAGTAGAGTGTTTTTAGGAGACGCTTCGAAAATATGGCATTTTACGACGTAATAAGCAATAGAATTACCTTTGTTAAAGCTAACAAATACTAGGTTAGTTGTGTAGTTTCACAAGCAAAGGGAAGGAAAAGATACATAAATATATAATTAAAGTACTTGAGGAAAGGGATAAAAAAAAAGAGAAAAGTAACCTTATAAGTAAGAAAACAAATATGGAAGCTTAGGAAAAGTCGCCGAAGGAAGCAAAAAAAAAGTTGTTACCCAGCTGTGACTGGAACTCTGCATAAGGCGAGAAATTCGGCGAAAGAAACCGTTAATCACAGAAAATGGAGGCATGGGGATAGGTCTTAAAAGGGTCTCCTTTACCTACACAGAGGACCTTCATCTGAATAATGGTGTTAGAAAAAGTTCAAATTCTGAATTAGCCGCACAAAATGCGTCCGAAGAAAGTTCTAATTTGAATTTTAAGCCATGGCTGCTTTCAAGCCATGTAGATGTAAAGCTACCAGTGTATGAAAACTGTTATGCTAGTTTACATAGAATATAAGCCCACATTAGGACAAACAGAAAAGGCAATGCATCCTTTTGGAATAGCTAATATTGATAACTCTGGTCCGCTCTTACGGTTACTCAATGACAAATCATCCTCAAGTCTAGTCTGATTATAAATCAGTAGAGTTTAGTCGAATATCAGATACATTTTATATCAGATAAATACGATCTGACAGTAGAAATCAAATAGAGTGAAGCCAATAGTCCCTTATATCCCAGTTAGTCGACAAATAGATTGTGCCTAGAAAGCCAACAGAAACCTTATCACGGAAACAATTACACAGGGCGTTAATAGGTGACACGTAACTTTTAAATAGGTGCAGTGAAACTAATTAAATTACACATATTTAGAATCAGCATTAAAAGGCAATTCTTTTGATATGTATATTGAAAACAAATTTATTTTTGGGGAATAATTAATAAAAAAAACGAAGGAGGTTAGTTTACTGAAATAGGATCATTGGAAGCTAGCAAATTTGGAGTTGAGCTCAATCACTGGTGGTCTCTCGTTTTTAAGTACATGCAATGCATCTACTGACCTTTGACTCTCTGAGGTGACACTTTCAGTCGAATTTGAAAAAATTGTTTTGAAGAAATTTAAAAATAATTATAATGGGAAAGGCAGCAAGAGTTTACATTAAGTACGCACTACATGTACAAGCTGGCTGTAATCTTATTATGATTAGTTATAGTTTAATATAATAATTTTTGGTAAAAGAAAAAAAAATTAAAGACATTAATTAAGCGTTATAAAGATTTAAGCGAAACTTAGAATAAGCTTAGAAAGCAAAAAAAAGTGCGAGGTAAAGGAAACGAAAAGCAATATAAAAATAAATTATAACCTAAAAACTTACCAGGAGGTAAAAGCCAACGACAAAATCCATTAAAAATAAGCCAAAAATTAACCCCATCGTCACAAGAAAACCACAATAATAGTTCAGGGTAATAATTTTAACTCTAGCGATGTTTTGGATCTGAGAAAACGAACTGGCACAGGAGATCCCTAGTATAAACAATTGGTTTTCACCTGTGCAAACCCAAACACCCAAATCCCAAGCGGTCGATCCTTTAACAGAAACTAAACGTATCCACTTTTTCTTTGAAAATAAAATATAACCTTTCACAACAAAAAAAATTCGCAGTAATGAACAGAAATTCATTCTTATAATTCTCCCAGATTCAAGCTTATCAATAAACCGCAGATAATGAGCACCGAATTCAAAGTCATTTAGCCTTGCAAGGGAATTATTGCCTCTCTTTCTTTGGCAAATAAAATAGTAATTAAAGCTAGGATAAAATTGGCAGATATCGTAAAAACTTACATTTTTATGAAGAAATGAGAACTAGCAAATGCGGGGCAAAACTTAATTAAAAATGTTCTAAAAATCAGCCGAAAAAAATACAGTACTTTTCTAACACGAACACTTTCGGATGAAGAAATTTAAATAGTTTAAAAAAAAGGTGCAACAATAGACACCCCCCACCCCTTAAAAATAAAGGGATAATGAATTTGACCATAGAAGGGCAATTAGCATAATAACTTGTAAAATTTATTGAATAAAACATGAAACATATCAAGATAGGCTTAGAAAAGACCTATCTTACTGAAAAAAACGGAATAAAAACTTGAAAAAAACCCTTAGGCTGCATTGAAGTAAAGAAAAAAAAGGGGAGAAGGGTTCAAGTTGAAAATATAGCCAGACGAAATTAAAAGGAAAAGAAACTGAATGGAGTCAGTTAAACTCTGTTAGACGCACTTATTGAACTTGCCGAACGAAACTAGTATGAAAATTGTACTAAATAAGTACAAAATAAGTAACATTAATTGTACTAAAATTGAAAATTGTACTAGCATGGCATAGAAAATTAAGAGTAAGGCACATAATAGCCTTAAGAACCTATAACTTACTGTGTGCCATGAAGGCACGGCATTTTTCTGCAGAAGGGCCACATTTCTGATAAAAGAATAGCCCAAGAATAGCCCAAAATTGTGGCAAAAAATCAAAAAGTGTGTCAATAATATAAATAATTAATTATTGTGTGTGCAGGTTCATAATAGTCCTTTTAGCTGCAGCCATGACAAGAGGACCTGGAAACGTTATAAGGAGCTACCAGAAGGCAGTCCTGGTAAGCAAACCTTCAGAGTACAGGCAAAGTCATTTGATAATGGCATAACAGGTAGAAGGTGAACAGCAAAATTTTTTAACTTATCAGATCTAAACTGTAAATGGAGCCTTATACCAAAAGGATATTAAAGCTAAAAAGAGAGATTACAGACAAAAACGTTATAAAACTGTCTCAAGTACCAAAAATTTGAAAAGAATTAGAAAGCTCAAAAGTCTGAAAAGTTTGAGCAAAGTCATGTTATAGGAACTATTGCCAAGCCCTTATATAGAGGCTAATCACAGTTATCAGTTATAGTGCATAAATCTAATTGTTGGAGTTGCTTTTGATTTGTAAATATTTTAATTGCAGTTAGGACTTATCATATAAAAATCTTGACGGACTTATATAAAAGTTGTACAAAGAATAAATATTGCAGTGATTAAATAAATTATTAGTGTATATAATTGTTATTTGTTTTTAACAATTAAGTATCAGCATAACTTCGGTTAATATATATATATATATATATATATATATATATATATATATATATATATATATATATATATATATATATATATATATATATATATATATATATATATATATATATATATATATATATATATATATATATATATATATATATATATATATATATATATATATATATTTATATATATATATATAACCTAAAATATCCTATAAAAATAGTGTATTAAATGTTGAGTATTTGTGTTTTTTTTATATTTATATCATTCAAGAAGTATCCTGCATTAATACTTCATAAGCAATTAACAAAATAATAATTGGAATTAATTCCAATGCTAATCTATACCGTGTATTATTTTTTTTAATGCTTTAAGTTTTAAACAGTAGTTAAATATCCTATCTAGTTTTGCGAATTAAGAAAAAAATACTTGTGTAAGTTATTACACAATGCTTTTATATATATATATACTACGTTTTAATTTACTTTAATTTTTAACTAGTGATTTAATGTATATGTAAATGTTTGACTTCGAGTCAACGTATAAATAATTTTTATTGTGAAATAATCCGTCAAGTATTAAGTTTGAAAGAATAATCCAGCAAGAAACATAATGTTTCGATTTAAGCGGGATATTATTTTTGGAGTAATTAAAAGAGAGAAAAGTAAAAAAAAAGTAATTAAACTTTACGAAATTGAGTGTTTCATTTCTACTATATATGTAAAACTATATGCTTTTATATGTATTCCAATGTGAATATTTATTTTAGATACAGCCTTAGCTATTTTTTTTGGAAATCAAATTTTTCGTAGCATCCTTTCGGATCCATTGTTCTTTCAATCATATTTTGACACATTTTTGAAAGTAACAAATTTTGAAGCCACTTCAAATATATCCTGATACTATCATCTCATACCATCAGAAACCAAACCATACCTGATCAACTGATACTTGGAAACTATAGCAGTAATACGGGCTTTACTACAAGTTCATCAAAAGTGAGGTAAAATCAGAACTTAATTTAGGCCTGGATAATGTGCTACCTAGCCCAAGTGGCTGGAAATATGTGAAAATGCTTTGTGCTGGAAAAATATGTGAAAATTTAAAAATCAATAATGTTGTATGTAATTTATTCAAGGTAATTCTAAAAGGAAAAATAAGCGGTATATTAACCACACCACACAGATAAATTAAATTATTAATGGGAATTAAATTTAAACTCAAAAAAATTCATAAAACTCTTCTAATATAAATCTAATTTTAGCAAAACCACTAATATAATGTTTAAGCCGCTTGGGGTCAAGTTAAAACAGAAGATGCATATGAAGAAAGGTAAAAAGGGTATTTTTCAGTCCTAGAGACAGAGAAAAAGAGAAACAAGGATGAATTTCAAATTGAAATCCTTCGGAAAAAAAGAACATGGCCTATATTGGACCAGAAAAATGACCCTAAGGAAACCCATTGAGGGTATATGCACATAATGACCCAAAGATGGCAGCATAATAGCTGTAAATAAAATTAAGTTGTTTTAAAAGTAAAATATTGAGAATCGGGACAATTCTTCTTTAAATGGGGAGTATTGTGGTAAAGCTTTCTAATTTAATTAATTATTAATTGAGTAAAAATATATTAAGACACAAAAACAAAGTTTCAAAATACCACTTTTTAAGATAAAGATACAAATCGTGGAATGTGTGGGCTTGGAGGGAAATTGCTCAATAACCAATTTCCTGGCTAAATGCGTCAATGTACCGGAAGGACGTGGTTAGTTTTTCATATATAAACCCCGATTTTTGAGACTGAGGACAGACTTTTTGACTTGCAGGGCGAACCTCTGCCCGTTTATTTTCTCGTTAGAAATACCTTGGGATTTTGTCGGATCATTGTAAGTGTCTGTATCTTATTATATATTATTGTAGTTCCTGAGACTTGTGGTCTACTTGGGACAGCCAGTCCCAGTAGAATATCTATATCTGTAATTATTATATGTACATTGAATAAAAGTATTGTATTTTAGACAACCTCTCTACGATCTACCTTTAGCCCCTTGAACATACCCAGTCGGTACGCCTCATTAGTTCGGTCATAGCCGAAGGCACGCTACCAAAGTTTAATTACCTTAGGGCCAGAGTTTATCTCCCCTATAAAGGGAGAATAAAGACATCTACGACTAAAACACCTAAATACCATAAAAATACACTTCACAACAATTTTAGTTCATGAATTCAGTAGAAAGGTAATATATAAACTCGTTCTTTCTGCTGAACTCATGGACTAAAATTATAGCGTAAACTCAAGAGCTTACGCTATTCCTTCACGTTTTATTCCTCAAAGTGCATATAATGTTCTGTCTTTCGGAAGGCATAGTTTTTTAGCTCTATTCATGTTAATTCCTACTCGTTTTGAGCTTAACTCGGCTATTTGTGGTAATTTCTCTCCGTTTTGGGTTTCATTATGACTTTAATAAATAAAAAATCATTAAGATTGGAAGAAGTAAATATAAACTGGCAATGCACATATATTTGTCCCCCTTCCTATATCTAGTAAAACATTTTAAACAAGTAAAAACGAAGAAAAAACATTTTAAATGTATTTTGTTTTCAGTAAAGTAAAAGTTATGGTCTGGTCTTGACACAATTCATCTGAATTTAATACGACCACTTATTCCATAAAAATAAACTATGTGCCCCCGGGGCATAACTTACAGAACTAACCCCAGGGCTCTCGGGGGTTATGTCAACCCATGAGGCAATGTTATATGTTATTTGGACTGTTTTTCACAAAACTGCCATCGGACAATTTCAATCAGATGTGTTTGGTGAAAACAGGGGTAGTTGGGGTGGGGGCTAGTTTTCCTCCATCCCTTTTGACTCTTAAACGGAAATTTAATTCCAATTTCAAGCAAATGAGCCACCTCTTAAGTTAATACAGCCATTCTTTTCATTAGCACATTCGAATAGCTATTTAGCCAACGGAATTATTTGAGATAATATATGGCGTCCCTCAAGGATGTCCAGCATCGCGAATTCTTTTCAAATATATTGTAGATTGGGTTATGAAAAACACATTGAATGAAGATGATGGTGTTGATTTTTCAGCACAAGAAACAATTGCTGACATGAAATATGCAGACGAGAGTACTCTACTCGCAGACATCAGTGGCGAATCGATTGAGACGGTGAAAGAGTGCAATTACCTAGGGTTATCGATAGATGCTAAAGGTGAGCCTACCAGTGAGATTCAAGAAAATATTAGCAAAGCTTGGTCCGTCTTTGGCCAGTTTCGCTAATCACTTTCGACTAGAAGGGATATTAACCACGTGACGAAGCTCAGGATCTACTCAGCAAGTGTGCGTTCAATTTCGTTGAATGGATGTGAGACCTGACCCCTGAAGGTGGAGAAAAGCGTCAGCTTGACACTTTTGACTGAAAATGTCCATGGGCAATTAGCAACATACAGCTGGCGGTAAGAATCAGTAACCAAAAGCTGATGTAAGTATGCGGACACAAGCAAGAAGTTTCCACTATGATCATGAAAAGACATCTCAAGTGGCTAGATCACATAGGCACATCAATAAAATTCCAATTTTCAATCAAATAAGCCTCTTCTAAATTTAATCAACCATCCCTTCCATAAAAACATTAAATGCCCCCGTGGCATAACTTACAACCATCGGCCCCAGGCTCCGGTGGTTTGTATGAACCCCAAAAGCCTTGTTATATGTTTTTTGGACTATTTTGAATAAAATGACTGTCGGTAAATCTCTATTGAATACATTTGGGAAAACATGACTTGTAAGCCATATTTTTTTCAACGTAGTTGAAAGTTCTGGAAATTAGGTCTTTGAGGATTACAACCCCTCCCCCACAACCCTCACGGTAAGGGTTGTAAGTTTTTTCCAGGGGGCATATAAGTTTTTTGTAGAAAGTGTTGTTGTAGAAACTTCTAAAAGGGCTCATTCGATTGGAAATTGAAAGAGTTAGTGCCCTTTTTAATAGTCCAAACTGATTGAAGGGCAACTAACCCCCTTCTCACGCCCACCATATCCTCGAAAACATTCATTCAAAATTTTGAGATATCCAATTTGTTCAACGTAGTTGAAAGGTCTGGAAATTATGTCTTTGAGGATGACAAACCCCCCAAAACCACCAGGGCAAAGGTTGTAAGTTATGCTCTGGGGGCATATAAGGTTTTTATAGAAAGTGTTGTCGTAGAGACTTCAAAAAGGGCTCATTCAATTGGGAATCGAGAGGGCTAGTGTCCTTATTAATAGTCAAAAGTAATCGAAGGGTGAATGCCCACAACCATCATTTCCTCAAACACTTCCGATCAACATTTTGATATAGCCATTTTGTTTGGCGTAGTTGAAGGGTCTGGAAATTATGTCTTTGAGTATGGTGACCCCCCCACAAGTTATGTCCTGGAAATATATAACGTTTTTATAGAAGGCGTTCTCATAAAAAACTTCAAAAAGGGATCAATTCGATTAAAAGTTGAGAGGGCTATTGCCCTTCTTAATAGTCGAAACTAATCGGGGGGGGACAATCACCCCCAACTCATGCCAATCATTTTCGCAAGCATTTCCAATCAACATTTTGATATGGCCATTTTGTTCAACGTAGTTGAAAGGTCTATAGAAAGGTTAAAGTTTTTATAGAAAGTTTTGTCATAGAGGCTTTAAAAGGGGCTCATTCGTTTGGACATAGAGAGGACTGCTTCCTAATTTATTAGTCAAAACTGATCAGAGGGCAAATGGCACCCTCCACCCATCATTTCCACAAACATTTCCAATCAAAACTTTGAGATAACCATCTTTTCAATGTTTTTGAAAGGTCTGGAACTTGTGTCTTTGAGAATAACAAATCTCCCCAGCCCTCAGGGCAAGGGTTGTAAGTTATGTCCTGGGGGCCTATAAGGTTTTTATAGAAAGCATTTTCATATAAACTGCAAAGGAGGATCATTGGATTGATAACCAGACACTCTAGTGCTCTTTTTAAGAGTCAAAGTGATCGTAGGGTAGCTACAATCCTCCCGCCCAACACACACACACGTCGTATTGTCCCAAAATGCATCTAATAGAAATTTTGAGATGGCCATTCTATTCAAAATAGTCTAAATATCATACAACAAAGCATTTGGGGTTAAAAGAAACAACAGAGAGTAGGGGCAAGGGTTGTAACTTATGCCCAGGGGTATTTAAGTTTTTTATAGAAGGGATGGTTGTTTAACTTTAGAAGAGGTTCAGTCTTTTTCCCTGAAAAAGACTATGTCAATATAAAACGAGCAGAAATTAATAAAAAAAACTTTTTCCACAAAATTAGTTTTTGTAAAAAAAAGTGAAGAACTCCATTACGCCAAAAATGAAAAAAAAATAGAATCAAATAATTTACCAAGTGTTCAAGCACTACAAATCAGTATCAATAAACAAATGAAAACTAAAAAAAAAAACAGAAATTAAAATAAATAACAGATTCAAACTCAGAACGAGCAGAAATTAATGTGAGTAGGGTTCTAAGCCCTTATGCTTTCTAAAAGCCTGAATATAATTTGTACTTCACTGACAAAATTCTTTTAAATGTTTTCATTTTTATAATTTGTAGAAATCAAACATTAATTAAGATTTTAAGGAATAAATATCACTACTCGTATTAATTTCTGCTCGTTTTAAGTTTGACTCTGTTATTTATTTTAATTTCTGTTTGTTTTGGGTTTCATTTGTTTATTGATACTGATTTGTGGTAGTTGTATGCTTGGTAGGTTATTTGATTTTTTTTTTGTTCATTATTGGTTTAATGGAGTTGTTTGCTTTTTTTTAAAAGCTTATTTTGTGGAAAAAGTTTTTTTCATTAATAGCCATAAGTAAAGGTAAAAGCTGGAATTCATTGTATTTAATCAGCCCATATAAGACACAATAACACAAATCGTATCTTCCTTCTCGAACAGCATGGTGTAGGGGCGTTTAATCACTGACTTAAAAGCTAGGATTTGTCCCGGCTTCCAGCAGATATACGACTAAATTAAATTAATCACCTATTACACCTGTAACAAAAGGTGTTATAATTATATTGGGAAATAAGTAACTGATGCATATCTACTTTTCATTCTCGAACATCATGGTGTAGGGGTGTTTCACTGCTGAAGCAGCAGCTAGGATTTGATTTTGATTTCAGAAGACATTAGACGATGCCAACAGCACGGTCTGCTGCTCCTTTAAAAAAGATACTTGACTAAATTTAATTTGTTCAGATCTATAGCCATAAGTAAAGATGCTTCATCACTGGAATTCATTGCATCTAATCAGCCCGCATAAGACATAATAACACAAATCGGATATTCCTTCTCGAATCAGCTTTTCTTTCCCAAACAGCAAATTGTAAGGATTTTTCACCTCTAAACCAATAGTTAACGATTCGTATTAACAATTTGTTAATTCTATCCATTTCAATAATAACAAAATAAATTTAAAAAAATTAATACGAATCGCATAAGACTTACAAAAGACTGCTTAAAAGGAGTCAAATAATTTTACAACACAAATTGTGCATCTAGGCTCATTTTTGAAGTAATATCAGGATAGAAACAAGGTTTGGCTTCACAGGCTTTTCTTAAAAGTATTTTAAAGTTGGCAGCAGCGTTAGGTGCTTGGGGCGAGGGATGCTCTTCGAGTTTTGCAGCATGCTCAAGCTTTACAAAGCCACCAGATTGAAGGCTTTCATCTGCATCGAAGGACAGTAGAAATTCACTCTCTATTTCTTGGACTGGTAGTTCAAAAAACACCAATAAGCCTTGTAGTAATTTAGCCCAGAGCTCTGGATAAGATACGACCAGATCTGTGTTACACAAAATCAAGGAAATACGAACTGCGGATATTTTCCTTTCAGTCTTCTTGGACACTTTTTGTAATTCAGCGATAAAAATGCGTTCTATCACCATATTAAAATATTAGGCTGTAACTAATTGATTATTTCAATTAAGTTTGGAGGAGAACGATGAATGGTAAAATGGCTGAAGAAAACGATCAATGCCTTAACATATTGGATGTCTTCTTAGATGACAAGCGCTGGAATATCACAAAGAATTTTTGCTTCAAATAAGCATTGATATACTCCTTAGAAATTTCAGACACAATAGTGCTCAACAGCTTTAAACCTTCTTCGTCATACTTTGGCTAATAAATTAGCTTTTGAAACACAGCCAAGAGAGCATCGAGTTTACCAATTCGAGTACATATTTCTTTACTATTCAGCTTTAAGTAGGCTTGAATAAGCCTAGCAAGACCAATAATGTTGGCCGAACTCTCCCAGAGAACTTGGAGAGCCATATACGCATCAGGAATAGTCCTTTCAGCTCCGTGAAAAGCACTACGTAGCTCCAGTAACAGCGTCAACCCGTGAAATACATATGGAACAAAATATTGGACATCTTGCGTAAGATTCTCGTGAAATACAGGAAAAAGGTGAACTTCAAAAACAGCGACCGCAACAGGAGTCACTTTGCAGTCAATGCTTATAGCCACACTCGGAGATTCAAATATATAATGGTTGTAAACGGGTTTGCCTGGACTTTTTGCTGCTAATTTCATCCATCAGGGTACGCATGAGATGATCATTGTCTCCAGACCCAGGTAATGAGAAGGCAAGTAGAAGATTACTTAAAACAGACTATGCAAAAGGGGAAGATCCTCCTTTTGAATCACCGGTTTGTTCATATCTGCTTTGTTATACTCAATATTTTATCCAGAGCAATGGCTGCATAAGAGTGGATAACTTGATTTGAAGCAGTTAAAAGGTTAACCAGACAGGGGATGGAGGCCAATAGTTCCCCATGGCCAAGTTGGCTTATGAAAGTCATCAAATATTTGATAGTATCTGCTTTAAGAACAGAAGATACATTCACATTTGTGCTTATGAATTCAGGCACTATTTTTTGATGAAAGAAATCTGACAAGCTGACCAAGGAGTTTCTCCGAATCGTACCATATTTTTGCGTTACTCCCTTCGATGCCAAAGCAATGACCAAGTGAATGGCTGCATCTTTGTTTCACCCGTTCTTCGCAAAATCCATGGCATAGATTGCTAGCATGGTATTTATGCAAGTTCCCAAAACCTGCGTTATTTTGGTCTCAAAGAACTTCAAAAGGGCCCTGACTAAGTCGCACGCAGCTCGCGTCGTAATACCGGGAAGAATCAACAGCAGCTTGCACAATTGGGAAATCTGCATCATTTTGTGCCTGGACTACGACGAAACCCTTTGATCGGAGATAAACAGCCAACGCGCAGATAAACCTGGTCTTGTTTTTCTTGCACGACAAGAACTTATCCTTTTTTACCTTCAGCAGCATACCTGCTGTGAAGGAGATCTCACGGCCGATTATACGAATTTTCTCCGACTGGGCCATATCTTTTATGGTAGCTCCGCAATCGTAGCCGTGAAACACAATATTGGCAGATGAATACTTTTGGGGCACATAAGTGGCATAATGGTGAAGGATTTCGGAGTATCTTTTGTTTTCGGCCCATGGAATTATGTGTAGAAGAGCTCCACCGTTCATGATATATCGAATGTCTTTTGGAAGGGGAGATGAGCGCTCCTCAAGATTGCAAGCCTGTGCTATAGTCTTGGAAAACTCTGGCTTATTCGGAGACCGGAGCACGCAAGAACTGTCAAAAATGATGCTGGTTAGGAACACAGTCCGTGCTGAAAGAACTCAAATTCCTTGAGATTGATCCTTTTTTCTAGCGTGATGAACCTCTGAAAAAACAGAATGGGGTGCAGTATTTTGCAATCTCTACCTGGATTCTGCTTTGTAGTAAATTGAACTGCCTTTCGTCTTCGTCGAACCACAAAATCAGCGACTAGCTTTCCAGACATGGAATCAATGATCTTTAGGCCTAAATCTCTATCAGAATCAACGTTGGCAGATTCGTAGGCTGTCAGACGGTTGGCGCTGATTCTTTGTTTAGGATCACAATTTATTGGTGATCCTTTTTCTAGGAAATCGATATCAATCTGGGTCTCTTTACAGTTTCTTAGTTGCCTCGTATAAGACGTTTCCTTATCGAAAATCTATGACATACCCTCCATCAGAAAATTTAGTGCAGAGCAGACTGTTCGAGACAGAACCCATAAAGACCTTTGAACCTCTGTCATACCACTTCCATCGGTAAGGCCACCAGCCGTTTTAATACAATGCTAGGGGTCGCAGAGTTAAGGGTCATCTGTTAGCACAAGATGCTTTTCAAGGCACGATTATCCTCTCAGTAGATGTCTCTGTGAAAAGAAAAAAAAGATAAAACAGTGTTTTGATATGAATTTCCAACAATTTTACTACGTACGGTTGAATACATTAGTTTACCATTTCAGACTGTAGATCTTTGGTTGAAATGATGACACAAACAAAATGATCTCTAATCTTTAAATATCAAGTCAATGGGAAAGGAAAACATTCGAAGTGAAACATTTTTAGCTTATTAGGTGGCAGATAAATCGAATTCTTGTATCTATAGATGGTAAGATATCAAACACGGGCATTAAAGTGACTTAATAAATGATTACTTCGGATAAATTTCAATTTTTACTTTTTAGCTTATGGTTTTATCCGGGAAATCACTTGGACAAAGCGCGGGACGAAACATTGATATTATTTATTGTATACAAAGGTCATCAAAGTGGTGTAGTTGCCTTCTGGGCTTCTAACATTAAGCGTTAACTGGAAATGAAAAATTGCCTATTGATGAATACGAAACGAGTTTTCTAGTAGACATTAAATTAGGATAAATTGATTTTTGGGCTAAGCTCATCCTTTTATGTCGCAATAGTTGCTTTCTGATAGTATGGTAAAAAAGACGTCACAACGATGAGAAGGGTAAAATCACATATTGATGATAATGACAATTTTTTCTGGTACATTATACATCATATTTGCTTTCATTTTCGGGTCCAGCTCTTCATTTTATATCAGGATGGTAGATTATTTAAATAAAAACGAACATTTATCGATAGTTCAATTTTTTAGAAAAATTGAAACGAAAACCAAAAAAATAAAAACTAGTTTTGCTTCGAACTAGAATGTGCAAATTTGGATAGGTTGTTAAACTTTTTTTCTCTACAATATGGTATAAAAATCATTTCTGTTGCAATTTTTTGGGGGTCAACTCATATTTTTGTCTAGTTTGCCTGTACTATGATTGTAATATCAAGGTTGGAGCTTGAAACCAATGTCAGGAGTATCAGTGAATATTTTTTTTCCTTTTCAAATCCCCCATCCCCTTCCAACTCTAGTTGCTTTGTCGATAACGCTGATTCTTTTCATCTGTTCTCCTTCTCCAATATTAAAACACGGCTTTCCTCTACTAGTGATAAAATCTGTCATTTCACTGTCTCTGCTAAACCCTGAACTCATTAACCACACCAGAAATTCTTAGGGGTCATTTATGGTAAGATTCAATCACTGTAAGTATTCTGATTTTGAACATTTTAGTCTCAGAATTGTAATCACTGACCTAAGAACTCCTCAAACACTAACTTTGCTGGATATTCACAAGTAACCATGATATATTCTTTTAATATTTTGATTTAAAACACTTGTTTCATCACTTAACATTGTCCATTGAAAAATCATGAATCAAAAGAGGTGCAACTTGTCCGTGAACAGAGAGTTTTGGGAAGTTTTGATGCTCTGTTTCTCAAATTATTAAGCTATCACTAGTCAAAAATGTATTAACACGCTTTTGCTCGTAAAACTTGGTGGAGCCTGAGTCTCATTTCAAGCACTGCAATTGAAGAGATAAAAAACCTTCGACGGTTCAAGCAATGCATTTGATCAAACACAAGATGAGCAACATGCACTTAGCGTGTTTTCAATTTATCAGAGCTATCTGATTACTGGTGATGACTCCCAAAATGATTCCTGAACATTCCCAAGTTGAAAAGAGGAGGGAGGATATTTGCGAGCATATAAAGTTTGAGAGGTGTGGAGCTCAGGCCAAGGGCGTAGGGAAGGGAGGGGTGGCAGGAGAGGGCAGCTGCCCCCCCCCTTGAACTTCAAATTTACGCTAGATATTAACGATAAATTTTCGTATGCTGGAATTTTTTGTTGGATGTTATCTGGTAGATGGTTAAAAAAGCTGGAAATAAACAGAAATTTCCAAATATCGTTTGCGATATCAACATTTATGTTTCGATCTTCAATATTGATTTTCGGTCCGATATATAGATAGGAGACTGGCCCACGATCAGCTGAATTTGACTTGTTTAATTCTCCATGAATTGATTCAAGCGATAAAAAGTTGCTGAGCACGCCAAAGCAAAAGTAACTCATTCAATACCATCCTTGAAAAAGACCAATTAGAAATACTCTGCCATTTTTCTACCTGGATGCCTCTCTATCCAAGTGGTCAAGAGTGCCAAACCTGGACCACCCCGGCACTGGTTCGGCCGTCTCTGGCTTATGTTTGGCCACCGGACAAAACAAAAAGGAAAGTGACCAGGGGAACATTAAAGCTTGTTTTTCGGCTATAAAATTAAGAAAGAATATAGTCAGGATAAAAAAATACAAAATGAATTTCATTAAGGTTTAAAAAAAAAACTAAGGAGTATTAATTTCAAATTACACATTGACTGATCAACACCAAAAGTAAGCCGCTCCACTAATTTTGGTGCTCTACCTGTCAGTGGTGGCAGTTTTATTTCAATTTCTGTCCTTAAGACACTAATCATCTCGTCAGTTAGCGCAAAGTCTTTTGCTCTAGTCTCCTTCCAAAAGTGGACCTTAAGTTCTTCAGTTGCTAATTTTTGATAATGATAATATTGTGAACAGAATTCCCTTTCTTGCTCCTCAGCTCAATCAGAAAGTAATCACATGCCTTGACTTTCTAAGCGTCAAATTAGAAGTTGCTGGTTGGGGGCTCGTCTTCAATGTCTATGCTGGGGTCTGAAGAGTTAATGTATACACGATCATCTACGTCAGAATCGTCACTCTAACTGTAACTCTTGTTGCGAGAGACACACTTTTGCTTTTTAGTCTTTTCACTTGTCTGACTTTCTTCCGTTCCAGGCCTAGGGCTTTTTGGCAGATGGAGCTTTTATCCTAGCAGCAGTGCATTTTTTCATGGGGGTGTCAGTGAGCACTTCTGACTTTTTCATATTTTTTTCTGCTGATTTTTCGTGTTGAGCCTTTTGGAAAGGGATGGAGGATCTCTTTAACAAATCATCTGTTGACCTTTGCTTCTCATTTAGAGACAGAACCTGTGCTGTGTCTGTTTCAGGGTTTATGTCAAAGGAGTCTAAATGTCACACAGGAGTTGCACTGAGCATAAGAAACTTCTCTGGTAAGTGCCTCACTAGATGTGGTAGGTATTCTGTCTGAGACATATGACAAGAAGAACTGATAATCCTTGAAAACATCTCTGTTTGTGGGGTAGACACCACTTGCTCTGATTCCATTGATTATATTCTCAGGAGTGAAAGGCTTTGGATATGCTTTCCCCAGCAGCTCAGCAATGTTATACACTGATATAGTTTTACATTTGTGGGCAGTCATAAGACTTGCGGATTTCTGGTTGTAGTAGTCCTTAAGGTGCCCCACGACTATCATTTCTAGAGGTTGTAGTTTTTGAGTAGCGTGGGGAAGGACAGTTAAAAGGACAACACTATTATTTTTTAGCTAGATCAACTAGCTGATCCAGTGTTCTAATTTCAGAGTTACAGGTGACTGTTTGGAGGGTTTGACTTTTTTGATAAAATGCTGCAAGTAAAGCAAAGAATGAGAGGCAGTCATCCAGCCAGAAGTATTTTCTGAGCTGATCGTGATGGTTCCTGGTAAAGTTCCCCTGAGTAAGATTTCTGGACACTGTTTTTGTGGGGAAACAAGTAGAGGAGGGACTGTGTTCCCAACGCATTAACACCAGCACAAATCGTGGTCTACTGACCTCTTTCTGCTGACGTGACCTTCCCTACTTACTGCTGGCCTCGCTGTGCAATGATTTTACCAGGCTTGTGGATGTTTTCAGACCTGATTTGTCAAAAATTCAAATGTCTTGTGGTCTGAACATGTGTTTATATAGGCCTCGCTCCAGGATGTTAAAGAAAGCTCCTACACTGTGATGGTTGAAAGCAGTTGTCTGTCATAGGCTTGTACTTTCTGGCGTTCTTACTGATAGTTTTTAAGGCAATCCATAAAACCACGGTACCAATAATACGACCACTTATTCCATAAAAAAAACTATATGCCCCCGGGGTATAACTTAAAGTCCTAACCCCAGGGCTGTGGGGGTTATATCAACCCTGGAGGCAATGTCCCTTTTCACAAAATTGCCATCGGACAATTTCAATCAGATGTGTTTGGGAAAATAGGGGTAGTTGGGGGGGGGGACTAGTCTTCCTCCATACCTTTTGACTCTTAAAAGGAAATTAGAACTTCCAATTTCAACCAAACGAGCCACCTCTTAAGTTAATACAGCCATTCCTTTTATTAGAACAAACGAATAACTATTTAGCCAACGAAACTATTTGAAATAATATATGGCGTCCTTCAAGGATGTCCAGCATCGCCAATTCTTTTCAGCTATAATATAGATTGGATTATAAAAAACGCATTGAATGAAGATTATGGTGTTGCTTTTCAGCACATGAAACAATTGCTGACATCAAATATGCAGACGATGGTATTCTACTCGCAGCCATCAGTGGTGAATCGATTGAGACGGTGAAAGAGTTTAAATACCTAGGGTCATAGATAGGTGCTAAAGATGGATCCACCAGTGAGATTCAAGGCAGGATTAGTAAAGCTTGGTCTGTCTTTGGCCAGTTTCGCTAAACACATTGGACTAGAAGGGATATCAACCACGTGACGAAGCTCAGGATGTACTCAGCAAGTGTG
The DNA here is from genome assembly GCA_027921565.1 of Artemia sinica. NCBI lineage: Eukaryota > Metazoa > Arthropoda > Branchiopoda > Anostraca > Artemiidae > Artemia > Artemia sinica. The sequence continues at coordinate 14,626,358 of CM051274.1, forward strand.
CGTTCAATTTCGTTGAATGGATGTGAGACCTGACCCCTCAAGACCTGGCCCCTCAACCCACTATGCCTCTTCTAAAGTTCAACAACCATCTCTTCCATAAAAACATTGAATGCCCCCGCGGCATAACTTAAGACCATCGACCCAGTATGAACCCCAAAAGCATTGTTATATGTTTTTTGGACTGTTTTGAATAAAATGACTGTCGGTAAATTTCTATTGAATACATTTCGGGAAAACACGACTTGTGGGAGCGGGGGGAGGTAGCTGCCCTCTGATTACTTTGACTCTTAAAAGCGTCACTAGAAAATTCTGATTACCAATCCAATGAGTCTCCTCCGAAAGATATATGACCACCCTTTCTATAAAAACCTTATATCCCCCCAGGGCATATTTTACAACCCTTTCCTTGAGAGCTGTGGCAGCGGGGCTTTTTTTGTCAAAGACATAATTTTCGGGGACCCATCTACTACAAATCACTATAAAATCGTTATAAAACAAATCACGTTTTTAACATTATAGAAGGTAAATAGATAAAATAATTTTATTTAATCTATCATTTCAAAGTTACTATATAAGTATATTAGCAACAATAATTCACTTTTTTAATTGAATTTTACCCCTGGAGCAGCAGCAGCTGCTAAGATTTACACAAGCATTCAGAAGATATTTGAAAAAATTCAATTTATTAACAATTATAGCAGTAAAAGGGTTTCACCATCTGCATTCGGTACACCTAACTCAGCAGGTTAGGAGATAAGTAAATTTTATTATGAAAAATAAGGTACCTTCTTTTCTCAACAACGCTGTGCAATGGCGTTTAACCGCTGGAAAAAGAATTAGGATTTGCTCTGGCTTTCAGAAGACATTAGACGTTGTCAACAACACGGTGTGCAATTCCTTTTTCCATATCAAAAAGCATTGTCTTCTCTTGCTACTTCCAATGCAATAGCGTCGTCAACCCTATCAACAGCACGATATATAGAACCTTCAGAAGGTTCGCAACACCCAAAATTTGGATCTGCCTCTCTTTTAAAAATATACTTTACTAAATCTAATTTGTTCAGATATATCACAGGCAGCGCAATAGCGCTGCCTAAATAAAGAACGATGTTTGCACAATATATATATATATATATATATATATATATATATATATATATATATATATATATATATATATATATATATATATATAATATATATATATATATATATATATATATATATATATATATATATATATAGGGGCTCATATATATATATATATATATATAGGGGCTCATTCGATCGGAAATTGGAAGAAACTGATGCTAGGAGCGACCCAGCTCAATGGTAACCAAGACTCTAGAAAACGGGTTTTTGATACCAATAAAATACATCAAAAGAATCAAATTTCAATGTTAAATTCAAATATATAACTTTCACCAAGTTCAGTCCTACCCATCAAAAGTTACGCGCCTGAGAAAATTTGACTGATTTTCGAAAAAAGGGGGAAAGACACCCTAAAAGTTATAGAACCTTAATGAAAATCGCACCATCATATTCAGCATATCAGAGAACCCTTCTGTAGAGGTTTCAAGCTCCTATCTACAAAAATGTGGAATTTTGCATTTTTTGTCAGAAGAAAGATCACGGATGCGTGTTTATTTGTTTTTTTTTTCCAGGGGTGATCGTATCGATCCAGTGGTCCTAGAATATAGTGGGAGGACTCATTGGAACGGAAATTAAAAGTCCTAGTGCCCTTTTTAATTGACCAAAAAAATGGAGGGCAACTAGGCCCCCTCCCGCGCTCAATTTTTTCCCAGAGTCATCTGATCAAAATTTTGAGAGAGCTATTTTGTTCAGCATAATTAAAAGTATGATAATTATGTCCTTTAGGATGACTTAATCCCCCAAAGTCCCCGGGGGGAGGGCTGAAAGTTATGAACTTTACCCAATGTTAGCATATAGTATTGGTTATTAGGAAGTATACAGACGTTTTCAGGGGGGATTTTTTCTGGTAGTAGGGGGGTGGGTGGGTCGGGGGTTGTGTGGGAAGACCTTTCCATGAAGGAAGTTTTCATAGGGGAAGAGACATTGCTATGAAGGGGGCGCCGGATTTTCCAGCATTATTTAAAAAAAAAGATTAGAAATTAAATATAAAAAAACAAGTTTTCCAACTGAAAATAAGGAGTAACATCAAAACTTAAAACGAACAGAAAATATTACGTTTATGAGAAGAAAGGGGTCAGGAGGTCCGAGGGGGCTCCATATATGGGCATAGAGTCCCGAGGGAGAACACCTGTGCTGTCAGTTCGACGGGGCACCATATATGGGCTTGGAATCCCCAGGGAGAACACGTTTCCGAGAAATTGATTGCGTAACCTAGCCTAACCTCATGAGCTCGTGACAGCACACTATATATGGACATAGCCTCCCTAGGGGAAATGGATTTTCTCACTGAGAATGGAAAAACAGGATTTTTCTCACTTTGATGTGTTTTCAAAGAGAATTGTCTCCGGGCGAAGTTTATTAATGTCTTTGGAGTTCGTCCAGGAGAATTTTTTCTGGGCGAAGTTTATTATTGTCTGACGGATGATGTCAAGGTTGATTGATTTGTCACGAAAGGAGAATTAATTTGTTGTTTCTAAGGGGAATTATTGATTCACGAAAGGGGAATTAATTTGCTGTTTCTAAGGGGAATTATTGATTCACGAAAGGGGAATTAATTTGATGTTTCTAAGGGGAATTATTGATTCAAGAAAGGGGAATTAATTTGTTGTTTCTAAGGGGAATTATTGATTCACGAAAGGGGAATTAATTTGTTGTTTCTAAGGGGAATTATTGATTCAGGAAAGGGGAATTAATTTGTTGTTTCTAAGGGGAATTATTGATTCAAGAAAGGGGAATTAATTTGTTGTTTCTAAGGGGAATTATCCAAGAGGTGAAAACAATAAAGAGTTTGCTACTTACTTGTGATTTTTTCATAATTTCTTGAATGAAATATCTGTATTGTATATCCAAGAGGTGAAATCAGTATAGAATTTGTTACTTACTTACAATTTTTTCATAATTTCTTGAATGGAATTTCTGTATTGTGTATCCAAGAGGTGAATTCAAGAAAGAGATTGTTGCTTACTTAGAATTTTTTAATGATTTCTTGAATGAAATTTCTCCATCGTGTATCCAAGAGGTGACTTCAAGAAAGAGTTTGTTACTTAGAATTTTTTCATAATTTCTTGAATGAAATTACCGTATTGTGTATCCAAGAGGTGAATTCAATAAAGAGTTTGTTACTTACATACAATTTTTTCATGATTTCTTGAATGAAATTTCAATATTGTGTATTTAAGAGGTGAATTCAGGGAAGAGATTGTTACTTACTTACAACTTCTTCATAATCTAATGAATGAATAGAACTATTCTAAAGAATAAAGACGGGTTAAGCTTAAAGATATATATTCCTTAAACATATTAAAAGATTTTTTGAAAAAAACACATATTTACATAAAAATAGTGCTTAAAGTTCACTGTTCAACATCCAGAAACGAGGATCTCATGATATAAAATACTTTTTATCGTGTCTTATGCACTTATCGCGATCAGGTATGTCCTTAGGTATCCACTGCGCGAAGAACCTAACCATGTCTGCAGGACGGTGATAAGCCCCTTCAAATTTAGGACACATAAATTCTTCTAAATTGAAAAGTGGAATTCTAGGGTCACACTTTTGAATTAAAACTTTATCTGTAGGTGCATTACCCTGTACGTAGAGTGCTTCAACCTCTAAAAAGCTGCAAATTTCATTGACTTCCCCCTGAACATTTCTCAGTTCCTGACCACTTTTATTAAGTGGTGTAATCACTCTATCGTAGAATCCCAGTCTGTTTATACTACGTACTGTAGTACTCTACAAGCTTTTATCATACTCAAACATATTATTGTTCACTATCCAATGATAACAGTCAATTTCTTCGAGTTCCATAGACAATAGTAAAAATGCACATTCAAACATAACACCACAAGATGATTTTTTCAAACCGATTAAATTCCGTGTCATACAGTCCTATCATTTTGGAAGCTATTAATGTAGTATTTAAGTAGAGAAGTACTTCATCAAATTTTTATAACTTTGCTCAAGGTTGAATGGACTTAAGGCTAGGGGTATGAGTCCTGAAACCATCTGAATTCATTGCGGGAGGAGTCTTAAAACCGGTAGAATTCATTGCGGGGAGGAGTCATTGAACTCTCATACCTACTGCATGCAAATGAAGCCTGGAAAGTACAATTTTTTCATAATTTCTTGAATGAAATTTCTATATTGTGTATCCAAGAGGAAAATACAAGAAAGAGTTTGTTACTTAATTACAATTTTTTCATAATTACATATCCGACAACGGATGATGATAAAGAATTTATTCATTCTAATACACAGATTTTGTCAATGTTATCCGACGTATCTGACAAATGATGTCGATAAAGAATGCTAATAGAGAATTTGTTCAATTTGAAGCTTAAATTATGTCAGTGTTATCAAACGTATCTGTCAAAAGACATCGATAATTAATTTATTCCCTCTGATACTTATATTTTCTAAAATTTTATCAACCATATATGACAAAGCATGTTGATAAAGAATTTATTCACTCTGATACTTAGATTTTGTGAATGTTATCTGATGTATCTGACAAAGAAGTTGATATAGAATTTATTCACTATGATACTTAGATTTGGTCAGTGTTATCAAACGTATCTGTCAAAAGACATTGATAAATAATGCATTCACTCCGATGCTTAGATTTTCTCAATTTTATTAATCATATATGACAAAAGACAATGATAAAGAATTTATTCACTCTGACAATATCAAACGTATCTGTCAAATGATATTGATAAAGAATTCATTTATTCTGATGCTTAGACTTTCTCAATTTTATCCTTTGTGTCCGATAAAGATGCTGATAGAAAAAATTTATTCACTCTGATACTTAGATTTTGTCAATGTTATCCCATGTATCTGACAATAGATGTTGATACAGAATTTAATAACTCTGACACTTAGGTTTTGATAATGTTAACTGATGTTTCCGGCAAATGATATTAATAAGGAATCTGTTCACTCTGATGCTTGGATTTTATCTATTTTATCCCGAGCTAACCAACAAAAGACGTTGGTAAAGAATTTATTTACTATGATACTTAGATTTGGTCAGTGTTATCAAACGTATCTGTCAAAAGATATTGATAAAGAATTTATCCACTCTGATACTTATATTTTCTCAATTTTATCATGCATATCATACAAAAGACGATGATAAAGAATTTATTCACTCTCATACTCAGATTTTGTGAATGTTACCTGATGTATCAGACAAAAGGAAGTTGATAATGAATTGATCCAACCTAATACAAAGATTTTTACTATGTTATCCAACGTATCAGACAAAAGATGTTGATAAAGAATTTATTCAATATGATACTTAGATTTAGTCAATTTTATCTGATGTATCTGACAAAGAGGTTGATAGTAAACGTTTATTTACTTTGATACTTAGATTTTGTCAATATTATCCCATATGTCTGACAATAGATGTTGATAAAGAATTTCATCGCTCTGACGTTTAGGTTTTGATAATGTTAACTTACATATCCGGCAATGGAAGTTGATAAAGAATCTATTCAGTCTGATACTTAGATTTTTATCAATTTTATCCTGACCTAAACGACAAAAGGTGTTGATAATGAATTTATTCATTCTGATACTTAGATTTTCTCCGTGTTAACCTATTTATTCGACATATTATGTATGGAAGTTCCTTTTCTTACATCTCCGATGTTTTAGTGGATATTCTAAACGTTTGAAGTTCTAGCATATCCTGAAAATAATGGAAATATATCAAAGTAATGCATAAAATATTTTTATTGAAATAACGGCATGTAGAATATTAACATAAAAATATCTTACCTACAATATTATACTTAATTAATGTCATTGAACAGCTTTGGTCATTTTGAATCTGTTCCAAAAAATACTTCATCATGTTCTCTCTTGATATTGTAGCTATTGTCTTCTCTTAGTTCGTAGTCAGTAGAATAATCATTATTCCATTTTGAGTCATACATAGTTTTTACTGGTATGTCACCTAAATGTTCAATATGCGTTTCATCTTTGGTATTATTAGGTTCATTTACTATATGATCAATAGTAGTAATAACTTTTGCTGGCACTTTTTTTTCATCGATTCATCTTTATATTCCTTAGAGATATGTTCTGCCATTGCACTTTTTATTTTTCCGGCAATTTCACTGTCTATTACCACATTATTTTTTACATAGGTAACAGTTCCTGCACGTAGAAAAGATATAGTTTATGATATTAGTAGAAGAGTAGGCCTTTTTTTCCTCTTTGCTTTCATTTGAATGCTAATACCCAAAAGCTGACGATATGGTTTAACACTGGGTAACATGTTACCACAAGCACTAGCAAGAAGATGCCCCTCTTCATCAACTATTATTTTTATGTAGGCATTCTCTTTGAGTGTAATCATCTCCAGAGATCTCAATCTCACAAATCCACCATCATAAGAGTTGAATTTTTTTTGGTGCTCAAAAAAAATTTAATTCCTTACTGTCATGACAATGCATGCATACATTTACATTTCCAATAGTGCTACCACTCGTACTTGTTTCATAGTTCAAATACTTCTCCTTGTCAGCATTCAATGCTGCAATAACACTATCATGTGAACACACTTTATTAAAATGCTTCATCTTCACATTTTTAAAGATATGAGTTATGTTTTTTATCCTTCCACTGCGTAAAAAATATTGATCTAATACATGCAATAAACTAGGTAGTGTCGATAACCGGCCATTGAGTACCAGTGGGAAATCTGCATCGTGTCTCTGAGCAAGCATAGAGTACGAATGGTAGAGCCGCATGTGTATTTCATGTCATTTTAAGATACGTAAAAAAAGTTAAATAATTTCTAAGTCCAAAAAAATTCAGTCCAAAATAAAAAGTGCTACTACAAACATTATTTTTCTAATATTAAAAGTCATGACTAACATATCTATATCATTTTCATTTTGAGTTTCGAAAATATCAAATGTGAATTTTTTATGTTTTAAGTATGTTTTATCTCATTCAAAGACATGTAAAAAAAAGTTGAAAAAATACCATGTTACAAAAAATAAAAAACAGTTTAAAAAAATAACTTAAAAAAAGTCCAAAGAAAATGGAGGGGGCCCATAAGGTTGGAGGTAAAAGGCCCTTGGAGGATGGGGGAGGGGCCCTTGGAGGTTGACGTCCTTGGTGGTTAGGTTCATTGGTGGTTGTGGTCCTTGATGGTTCAAATCCATAACCATCTCACTAGTTCATTTCTAAGAATTCTAAAGACTATTCTGAATTTCTATATTAAAATTCTTTTCTTAGCATCTACAGCTTTATTAGTTTCAACTTTTTAGCATGCTCCATTGTTAAAAGCATATTTTATATTGGCAACACTGCTCGATTGGTATTTGTGCATTATACCGAACACAATCGTGAAGTAAAGCCAAGTTAAATCACAAAATCTTCTTGTCACCGTTACCCATTTCCAAAGATTGGTACTAGTATTGTCATTCTAACATTTATGCCGAGTTGCGTTTTAAAGGCTTCGAAATAATAATAATTCCAGAATGTATCTCTATGATTAAAGAATTTTAAGTTACATATCGCATATACACTACAAACTAAATGCTTCATCTCTCCCCTAAGTGAAGCCTTAATTATTCCCCTGTGTATCTGTTGCACTTAGAAACATTTTAAATCTAGGTTATCCAAGAGATGAATTCAAGAGCCCTGATGCGTTGTAAAGGGTTCGAAAAAATATTAATTCCAGAATTTATCTCTGAGATTAAAGTAGAGAAGCCTTTTAGTTTCTTAATTCCTCTCATTATACATTAGAATCTGGAACTCAACTACGCTGAACAAAATGGCTATCTCAAAATTTTTATTGGATGTGTTTGGGGGAACGATGGGCGTGGGAGGGGGGGGGGGCTATTTTCCCTCCAATCACTTTAGACTATTAAAAAGGGCACTAGCCCTTTGAATTTTCAATTGAATGAGCTTTTTTGAAGTTTCTACGACAACACCTTCTATAAAAACCTTATATTCCCCCAGGGCATAACTTAAAACCCTTGCACCGAGGACTGTGGGGGAGTATCCTCCTCAAAAACATATTTTCTATCTGGAAATAAACTACGCTGAACAAAATGGCTATCTCAAAATTTTGATTGCATGTGTTTGGGGGAATGATGGGCGTGGGGGGGGGGGGCTAATTGCCCTCAAATCACTTTTGACTATTAAAAAGGGCACTGGCCCTTTGAATTTCCAATCGAATGAGCCTTTTTTAAGTTTCAACGACAACGCCTTCTATAAAAACCTTATATGCCCCCAGAGCATAGGTTATAATCCTTTCCCTTAAAGTAGAGAAGCCTTTTAGTTTCTTAATTCCTCTCATGATACATTAGAATCTGGAAATCAACTACGCTGAACAAAATGGCTATCTCAAAATTTTTATTGGATGTGCTTGGGGGAATGATGGGCGTGAGGGGGGGGGGGGGCTAGTTGCCCTCCAATCACTTTCGACTATTAAAAAGGGCACTAGCCCTTTGAATTTCCAATCGAAAGAGCTTTTTTGAAGTATCTACGACAATGCCTTCTTTAAAAACCTTATATGCTTATATGACCCCAGGGCATAACTTAAAACCCTTGCCCTGAGGGCTGTGGGGGAGTCTCCTCCTCAAAAACATATTTTCTATCTGGAAATAAACTACGCTGAACAAAATGGCTATCTCAAAATTTTGATTGCATGTGTTTGGGGGAATGATGGGCGTGGGGGGGGGGCTAATTGCCCTCAAATCACTTTTGACTATTAAAAAGGGCACTGGCCCTTTGAATTTCCAATCGAATGAGCCTTTTTTAAGTTTCTACGACAACGCCTTCTATAAAAACCTTATATGCCCCCAGAGCATAGGTTATAATCCTTTCCCTGAGGGTTGTGGGGGAGTTTCTTCCTCAAAAATATACTTCTATCTGGAAGTCAACTACGCTGAACAAAATGGCTATCTCAAAATCTTGATTGGATATGTTTGGAGAAATGATGGGCGTGCGGGGGGGGGGGGGGGCTAGTTACCCTCCAATCACTTTCGACCATTAAAAAGAACACTATCCCTTTGAATTTTCAATCGAATGAGCCTTTTTTGAAGTTTCTACGACAACGCCTTCTATAAAAATCATATATGCCCCCAGGGCATAACTTAAAACCATTGCCCTGAGGGTTGTGGGGGAGTGTCCTCCTCAAAAACATATTTTCTATATGGAAATCAACTACGCTGAACAAAATGGTTATCTCAAAATTTTGATTGGATGTGTTTGGGGGAATGATGGGCGTGAGAGGGGGGGGGGCTGGTTGCCCTCCAATCACCTTCGACTATTAAAAAGGGTACTGGCCCTTTGAATTTACAATTGAATGAGCCTGTTCTGAAGTTTTTACGACAACACCTTCTATAAAAACCTTATATGCCCCCAGGGCATAGCTTAAAACCCTTGCCCTGAGGGTTTTGGGGGAGTGTCCTCCTCAAAAAAATATTTTCTATTTGGAAATCAACTACGCTGAACAAAATGGCTATCTCAAAACTTTGATTGGATGTGTTTTGGGGAACGATGGGCGTGGGGGAGGGCTAGTTTTCCTCCAATCACTTTCGACTATTAAAAAGGGCACTAGCCCTTCAAATTTCCAATCGAATGAGCCTGTTTTGAAGTTTCTACGACAACGCTTTCTATAAAAACCTTGTATGCCACCAGGGCACAACTTAAACCCTTGCCCTGAGGGTTGTGGGGGAGTGTCCTCCTCAAAAACACATTTTTTGTTTGGAAATCAACTACGCTGAACAAAATGGCTATCTCAAAATTTTGATTGGATGTGTTTGGGGAAATGATGGGCGTGGGGGGGGGGCTAGCTGCCCTCCAATCACTTTCTACTATTAAAAATGGTACTAGCCCTTCGAATTTTCAATCGAATAAGCCTGTTTTGAAGTTTCTACGACAACACCTTCTATCAAAACCTTATATGCCCTCAGGGCATAACTTAAAACCCTTGCCCCGAGTTTTGTGGGGGAATGTCCTCCTCAAAAACATATTTTCTATCTGGAAATCAACTGCGCTGAACAAAATGGCTATCTCAAAATTTTGATTGGATGTGTTTGGGGGAATGATGGGCGTGGGGTGGGGGGGGGGAAGTTGCCCTCCAATCACTTTCGACTATTAAAAAGTGCACTAGCCACCCCAATTTCCAATCGAATGAGCCCTTTTCGAAGTTTCTACGACAACTATTTCGATACGAAGTGACTGTCGAAGAAAAAAAAACACATTGTGGCCACATCGTTCTTTACTTAGGCAGCGCTAGCGCGCTCCCTATGATCTCTACGATTACAGTACTTGAAACGGGGCCTAAGACTCACCAAATTTTACAAGTAAAAGGGTACTAATACATTTTTGATCCATGATAGCTTAATAATTTAGGAAACATACCTTAAAAACCCCCTAAAACTTTATTTTCATGGACGAGTTGCCACTCTTTTGATTCATGATTTTTTTGGGGGACAATAAGTGATCAAACATGCATTCTAAATTAAAATATTACAAGCATGTATCATTGTTACTTTTAAAATATCTACCAAAGTTGGTACCAGTGAGCGTCTACAGAGTTGGTAAATGTTTTTTGAGCGTGTGTCAGAAGCTAAGAGTCATTTACAAATAAATAATAATTTTTAACACCACTGATAAAAGCCGGTTGAGCATAGTATGTCACTTAGACCCCGGCGCCGTGCTGGCAGATCGACCGAACGCCGCCGATGAGAGGCCCGGTTGAACGCCACCGAAGTGTCGTAAAGCTGCCGCCGGCAGAGGTGGATGCGTTCGGTCGACTTTAAATGAATTTTGCGGCAATTCTTTATTGCGTCAGCCGCATAGTCGGAGCTTTTCCTTGTCGTGTGGTTTAGTATTTCGATTTTCTTGAGTAGAAATCAAGCAGGGCTTGTACTATCCCCAAATTTTTGGGTATTTCCCCGAAAAAAAAATTGGTTCCCCAAATCCCCGAAACTCACGCAATCACGGTGCCACCCCTAGCGACTTATCACCAGAGACTTTCCCTGCCAAATATTACTTTGCATACCATAATTCTTCACTACTCTCTTGTTCATTAATTTTCGTCTCTTTTGTTACTTTGCATAAAAACCAGATAGATGCAATATGCTTTTGCAAATATTACAATTTACACAGTTCTTAATATGTTGACAAAAAAAGTATCGTCTTTATGAAATGAGTTTAAATTATTTCGAATGCAGTTTCCCAATTGCTATTTCTTGCATCATTCGTAGTCAAGAATTTTATTTTCAAGTTGAATAGAATTATAGAACGCATTCACTATTATACAGCTTCAGCCTTCAGTTGGATTTTGAAATTGACAGCCGACAGATTGTTTCTACAGCTGAACTGTAAATTTGCAGACTCTTTTTTTTGCTGTTTTTAGATAAGATTTTCTTAATGTTTAATACTCAATTGTTGAACGCCTGGTAGAAAATATAATCTTATTTCTGAAATATTTTTACTCCCCCTTCCCAAAAAACCCTTCTATTGAGACAAAATTTAGCTATAGAGTAAGCTATGTGCAAGGTTAGGGAATTAAAGATCGAACCGGAAGTCACCCTAAAGATATGATTCATAAATAAATTGTAAATTATTGCTTATAGGGGGGGGATGGGGGGCTATTTTTTTCAAATGATAATACCTAATTTTTTTTGAAAGCAGGGATGCCAAAAAGACAGTTACTATTTTCATTTAAATTGGAGGCATAAGAAAATGATATCAAATTCCCTGGGAAACCATTGAAATATTTTGATAGACCCAGGGCCCCCCATTAGGACTTGTTCATTGTCTTGGGTATTTTGCTATTTCTCACAGGCTACTGGCCTAATTTGGCTTATGTGTGTGCTCCCTTTTAATTAGATTCTTTGGATCTTATTGAATGCCACGGCGAGTCTATGACTCAGTTCTCCAAAAAAATTGAGGTATATCTGAATAATTTCGAATTATTTGTTGTTGTCTTTGTACCCCTTTTCTCATTCCCTCAATTTTTTTTCAAGGAACACTAAGCTGTTTAACGTTATTTTGCGTGTTTGTTTGAACCATATAGTGACCTAGTTAATTATTAAGTAAATTATTTTTCTAATAATAGCTGAGACGGTATCCTATCAAGGTGGTATCCAGAGGGGTGGGGGGGGGGTTGGGAGGTATTACATTTAAATGATAATATCTCAAAAAGGATCCCAAAAAGTTTTTTTTTATTTTAAAGCAGAGACAGCATCCAATCAAGATGATATCCATAGGGGGGGGGGGGTAGTGGGCTACCATATTTAAATGATAATACCTCGATTTTTTTTTTAAAGCAGGGGTATCAATGAGTTAATTATCTTTTTTTATTTCAAGCAGAGACGGTATCCTATCAAGATGGTATCCAGAGGGGGGAATAGGGAGTTATTATATTTAAGTGATACTACCTTGATTTTTTTTTTGAAAGCAGGGATGCCAAAAAGTTGAAACGTTGACAAAAATTAACAAGATTTTCGTGAGTTATACTTGATACAGCACTTGCATGGTTTTACTGTCCAAAGGGAAAGGGACATATGCGTCCAAACCGTTTTTTTCTTATTGATGAAACGGGTTTACTTTGAAAACATTCATTCATAAGTACCAGGCAGATTCACACTAAAACGAATTGGTGTGACGAAAGCAATATCGACATCCCTACCTAACGTTGCGCTCAAGTGACAATGGCGCCCTTGCTCCAGTGCCCAAGTCACATTAAAAGGCCAGGTCATAATAAAGGCTTTCAACTTGGGAGGTTCCAGGAGGAGTCTTTGACAGTCTTACGACCTCAGGGTACTAGATGTTGCAACGTTCTTACGTATCTACAGTGGTTTAAAAAATTCGATCACCCCACAAATGATTACCAAAAATATGCACAAATATAACAAATGTAACATTTGGAATATTATAACACTTTTTTCAAAGCTTTGAAGAAAAGCAAAAAAGGCTAAATACTCCTACGCTTGAAAGCTATTTTAAAAAGAAACTCTTTGGAGATTTCCATAGAAATGACCATAGCAGAAGTTTTGAGCCTGGGTGGGGATCAAAGAAGAGTCTTTGAGTATTTTGATCACAGGTGACTTATTGTTGCGACTTTCTTAAATTTGATAATTTTTGTGGGCATTTGGAAATCAAAGCTTAAACTCAATAACTTATACTAAGTGTCCTAACATTTTGCTTGGATTAAAATTGACGAACTAGGATGAAAATCTCAACATCTTCCTGGAGCTACTTCAGTCTGCCTATTATTTCATTTAATTACATTTAAAACGGATGAGCTTTTCATTTTTTACCTAAGAAATTAGCTGGCACTTCGTTTTTCTTCATACCTAATAAACCATTAAGTGTTTTTTGTTTAATTGTAATTGAAGTGTTCTCTTGTGAAGTGTTCATCATGTATTTTTCAATTTGATAAATTTACTCCTTTTAGATGCAGTTTATAATTTGACTGATATTAGGTATTTATCAGTTTATAGTCTGGAATGAATCCCCAAAAGAAAAAATGAATAATATCCAAAAGAGCAGCCAAAAGCAATAAAAAAGCAGCAGTGCAGCCTTAGCCTACATGATATATTTTATAAAAAAGCCAAAAAACTTTAAAATGTATTTTATTTTTAAGTTGTTATTAAAAACCGGTTTTTAATACAAGAAGGCTTTTTAGGAATCCAAAAGAGCAAAAAAAAAACAATCAATATCAAAGTCGCCTATTTCAACTGTTTTAAAGGTGACAAAATAAATATAGGCAAAGAGCATTATGAAAAAATTAGGCTTCTAAGTTCAAAGTTATATTCAAAGTTTTTACCCATATAACTGACGAATTTTGTGATACGCTATTTGAAGTTTTGTATGCAGAAACGCTTGATGAAAAAAACTTCAACTACTCGTATTATGCAAGGATTCTGAAACGCCACAACCATTTCGTTTCTATCAGATTTCTATTTCTCTTGATGAATAACGAAGAAGACCAGTTTCTAGCCAGCGACTTGTGAATTTTTGAACTCATGAATAGGCTCGAATCTGTTGTAAATTTAAGCTTTGATTTGAGAAAGACTGATGAAAACATTAATGTTTGCGTTCAACATTGATCGCGCCTGCGGCGCACCGCCAACATCATACCGACGGCGTGGCGTGGCGCGCTGTTTTTGGCCCCGCCACCGCCGGTCTTCCCTCATCGGCGAGGCGCCGGGGTCTAATGTCACTGTTACGGGGTTAATAGTTCATGGTTCGTTTACAAATTGCGGAAATTCATGCGGATTTAGCAATCCGTGCGGAAATTCCGTCCGTTTTTGTGCTAGAAAAAATCTCTAGCTTTCCGCAACGTTTTGGTCAAATCAGGACAGAATCTTGGCAAGATTTTTAAATGAATAAAATCATGAGTATGGATTATCAAAAACTACATGATCTTATAACTTTGATTCAAGGCTACACCCAGCTTCTATGATCCTGCGCACCAAGGCTATAAGAAAACTAACAAAAACGGTGTCATTTAACTCTCTATTGTTTAACAGCTTTCAAAATAGGGTAAGAACATAGGTCATGCTGTTACAATAATTTGAAATCTTTGCCTTAAAACACAGCGTTATTTTAGCCATAGTTCGAACAGATACGGACGGATTTCCGCAATGTGTAAACGAGCCATCAAACTGCAATCCGTCGGCTCGTTCCAGAATTGTATGGCTTTACTGTTTATGCCCTGTGCAGTTTTGAGGGATTTAGGATCTAATAGCTGATATGGCAAACCGATTCAGAGCAGAAATCTCGAATATTGTAAGCAGATTCATATGGATTTTCGGCTGCGAGTCCAAGCGAATTAAGTCCCCTGTTCGGCATACACATCCAGCAGACATTCTGTGTCATAAGTCAACCCAAAAATATTGGTCATTCCCATTGCAATTACAGTGGGCTTTCCCAGTATGCAAAGCTCATAATATGAACAGTCAATTGCCTGCAATTCCTATAGAAATGTTCACTTCAGTCATATATTTTAGAAAACACTTTATTGGGGGTTGGTCTCTAATTGCCTTTGAATGGGTCATAGAACTGATAGAGTTATTGATATGCTGTTAGGTCTAGCCTACTTCATGCCCATCTACCTTAGTTCTGCCCTAGGATGAATGGATGATAGACTATCTATCAAAAAGTAAAATGGAATGACATCATTTTTATGCAATCCTTGGTAAATTTTTACCAAATCATATTATTGACTTACAAATAAAGTTAATATATCACTCAATGCCTGATTTATGCTCTTTCCAAATATAGGGTAAAAAACCAGTATCCAATTGAGCAAAATTATGTAAAACTAAAACCCTCACATCTTGTTACCAAAGAAGAATTGAGAAGGATTGGGTATATAAATAAATAGCTAGAAGTCTAAGCTATGCATCAATATGGTTAGGCTATTATTCAAATTATTTAAGATCAACCACTTGAAACTATTAGTTTATTGACTTACCTGCAGGGACCTCTTTTTGGATATACCAATTATTCTATTTTGATGTATATATCCTTTTAGTGTTTCAGTTTTATTCATATATTAACAGAAAGCTGATTTTCTTCTGATTCTAGAAATGTAACTTTTTTTGCTTGATATTTATTCTATAAATCACAAATATTATAAATATAATTTTTCTTTTCAATTGCATTTCAAAACAGAGACCATATTTTCAATTTATGCTGACAAATCATTGGTGAAAATTTGACCAAGAGGTTTGGCAGGGTTCTTGTTACTGCCCTCACATTGCATCATGCTTTAGTAAAAAGGGATGGTCCAAAAACCCATTGCTATTTTTCCAAAATGCCAAAGAAAAGTGGTCTTTCCCAAAAAGAGGTCTTTTACCCTAATAATCAGTTTTGTTGGAAATTGATTTTACCCCTACCCCTATATATACCATTTCAGGCTATATATTTGCACATTAGGGGGATGGGGGTAAAGTTTAAACTTACCTCCCATTTACATCAAAAATAAAATTCCCCCCCCCCCCCTAATGTACAAATATATACCCTGAATTGGCATATATAGGGGTGGGGGTAAAATTAATTCCAACAAAAATGATTATTATATTTGGAAAGAGTATAAAAAAGGCATTGAGTGGTATATTCACTTTATTTGTAAGTCAATAATATGATTTGGTAAAGATTTACCCAATCCTTCTCCCTCTAGAGGGTCCTGAAATTTGCCTACATGACAGGTCTTTACCTATTGAAATTTTGATAAAAGAACATTTTACCTTAATTTTCAGTTATCAGTTTCTTTTTCTCTGGCCTTAGTTCTGAAAATGCAATTCCTGTTATTTGAGTAGAGTTTTAAGCCATGTTAATGTTTTTTTTTCAAATTTAGGAAATGTATTTGCATATCTTTAAAACCTTATAAATTGGGATTGAGCAAAGTTTTGAAACTGAAAACAATTTTATTATACTTCATTAAAGCAAAAGATCTATTTTGCAAGGTTTCACTTTTATAACACACAAATTCTTAAAGGTCATCAAAGGTCAGGACCCTCTAGAGAGAGAAGGGTCCTGAAATTATGCTATAGCAAAATAGGGGTGGTCCAATGACTCATTGTTATTTTTATGGAATGCCAAAGAAAATTGGTCTTTCCCAAAAAGAGGTCTTTTACCCTACTTCACCCTTTTTTATGCTCTTTCTAAATGTAAGCTAATAATTTTTTCACTTGCATATGCACCTCACCCTCCCAGTGCTCCCATATATAGCTCCAAGATATAGTTTCTTACAAGACTAGAAAACAGGGACATCCTGGGGAGGGGGGGGGGGGGGCAAATTTGGATCCAATTTTCCCAATCAAGTGAAAATGACAGTAAAAAACCAAAAAAATAAGCCATTTGGTACCATGAAGGTAGTATTTAGTACTTTAAAAGTACTATAAAGGTGAATATGAAAAAAAAAAACTAATCTGTTTCTGTTGATGCTTGAATTTGTAGGTTTATCTTAGTTTTGACAAGATTTTGGAAGAACCCAAGTTTCAGCTTGGGGGAGAGGCAAACAGGGGTCTGGGGGGCAAACCAAGGTCTGGGAGGGGCAGTTACCCCCCCCCCCCCCCCCTGCCCCATAGAAAATTACGCCCCTGCTAGAAAATTATACTGAAATACCAAATTCTTACTCAATAACATGCATATTTATTTGTATTGTTGATTACATTATCATGTTACTTTTTTGTCATCTGCATCCCAAGATTATCTTTAGATAATATTTTATATACAGCAGATTTGAAGTTCTTTTACAATAAGATATGGGTCTGGTAGTTTTAATGGGTCAAGGAACCAGTTCACAAAGGGAACAAATACAAAACAATAGAGAAATATATTAATTAGGGATATACAGTACCATCAGGGGTGTATCTACATTTGTAAGTGAAACAGTTATTAAATTTGGAAGGGGTATAAAAAGGCACCAATTAGTCTGGTCACCTGGTCTTTAAGTCAGTGATAAAATCATGCATATATTTATGGTGCTTTTTAGAGTGGAAATGGTAGGGTGGTTTTTAGAATGGAAATGCATATATTTATGGTGCTGGTGCTTTTTAGAGTGGAAATGGTAGGTGGATACATTTCTTAAGGTCACTTGTAGGATAGGATAGGAAAAAAGAAATACATGACTAGTTTCCAAATAAAATAGTCACTGCTGGTGTAGTTATTATTCCCCCTCCCTCTAATGAAACCAGGTAGGTTGGACAGAGCCTAATCTTGAACATATATTTTGATTAAAATGTACCTTTCATAAACATAGTCAGTTGGTTCCTAATCATGGAGATAGTGTAGATTATTTTAGATAGGCAATGTGGGATTAGCTGGTGGTTAGTACTGAGCTAGTTAGGTTTGGGTAACTACAATCTAGGAAAACTTCTTTTTTGAACATTTAAACTTAAAGAAAAGTTAACATTACATCCCAGCTTATTTGAATATAATTATTCTGCTTCACATCACTGGTCTTAGATTAAACTTAGGGTATTCATGATAGTCTTTATATTACCTTAAATTGCTTCATTTAGCAAATAAGTTATTATCCTGTAGGTGCTGGTTAGTGAAGATGTTGAGCCAACACATCAGCTGCATTCAATTCTCCAAGTCATGGCTTGGACAACCAATCTTTTTCCACAACTCCCTTGAAGGCCTCCAAACTAGGGGCTGAGTGCTTCTTTGCTTAGGGAGTTCCAGAGTCACACAGCTTTATTTGGGAAGAAGTTGTTCAGTAGTATAGAGTTGGCTTGTTTGCAGTACAGCTTCATGGTGTGTCCTCTAGTTCTTGTTGACTGGTCAGTTTCAAGTATATTTTGTTGCAAGGACTGAGTGTGTAGCATCTTGTACACCATGATGACATCCCCACTTTTCCACCAATAGGAGAGGGTACAAATTGGTAACTTCTCTAGGCAAGATGGGTAGTCCAGGCCTTTAAAATCCTCTATTAATTTAGTTGCTTGCCTTTGGACACTCTCTAGTTTTTTCTTGTTGCCTTTATTTAATAGGGCTGCTGCATACATACCAAATTCCAGTTTTGGTTGAAGAAGTCCTTTATGGATCATCCTCATCTAAATCCATGCTGACTCTGTGTAATAAGATTATTGGAGGTGAGGTGTCTGACAATGGCAGTATTTAGTATTCCTTCCAAAATTTTCCCAACAATGGATGTAAGGCTGAAAGGGTGGTAATTTGTTTGGTCTAATTGGCTGCCACCTTTATGTATAGGGGTGATATTAGTATTCTGCCAGTCCTGAGGAACTATCTTTGTATCCAGGGACTTTTGGAAAAGAAATTGGTAATTGGTAACGTTGGTTTATCAACTGTATACTGTACAACAGTATTCTGCCAGTCCTGAGGAACTATCTTTGTATCCAGGGACTTTTGGAAAAGAAATTGGTAATTGGTAACATTGGTTTATCAACTGTATACTGTACAACTGTATACTGTATTGGGAAGTGCATCTCAATCCTGGGTAGTGAAGACTTTTTGGAATTCATGAAAAATTTGTTTATATGTATTTTGGTTATTAGCTTTTCCAAGTTAAGGCCCAAGCTTAATTATACTCCATTGTAAACTATCAATGTATTTAAAATTGTTGGTTTTATAGAAGTTAGAATATTCAAGCTAATCAGATGCTTATTAGTTTCTTCAGAAAAATCTAATCTAGGAATTGTTTTCTGGAGGAAAGAAATTTACAAAGAAATCTTAAAATATGCATCAAAAATTTGTTTATATGTATTTTTGTTATGCTTCTACAAGTAGAACAGAAACTTCAGGGGGGTTCAAACCCGGTACTCCCCCCTGGATACAGCCTTGAATCCAATGGTGAAGCAATCTACATTCTTGGTAGTATGATAGAGATTTCACAGTGATTTAACTGTTGAAATAGTGATTAACTGTCTAATTATTAGGTATTATACCCTATAAGCCTTGGTGTTGGAGTGAACACTAGTTTTGTACATTTTAATAATTTTTAGACTGTTTTGCTAGGTGGAAGATGAATACACCAATATATGTGCTTTTTATGCTCTTTCCATATATTAATTGCTACCGTTGCAAATTCCATTTTGAGCCCTTAAAATGACAGCTTACCTATTAACCAATAGCCTGTTTAAATCTTATAATTCTGCCAATTTGTTAAACATTTTCCTATGTTTTTAAGCTGCTAAATTTGAGGTAAGATTATAATAGCAAATGGAAGAAGCTTTTTATAAAAGCAAAACATTTGATAAAATGTAGAAATTTTAGAAGATTTATAAATTTTTGCATTTATCAAATTTAGATGTATTAAAATACATGCCTATGGAATATATGATTATTAAACATCAACATATCATTTGATTTGTCCCGTTAAGTGGTATATTTTTATCCTGATCCTCAAGAAAAAAAAAGTTAAGAACTAAATGTCACTTTAAGGGTTTAAAATGGAATTTTCAATGGTAGCAGCTAGTATATATGGAAAAAAGAATATAAAAGGTGCAACAAGTGGTACATTCCTCTTTTAACTAGTGGAATAATCAAATAATTTAAAATCTACCTTAGTTTTTAGCAGACACTAATCACACAATGGTAATGTTCAAAAAACTAATCAAAACACCACTAAGTTATTTCTTTGGTCTTGTAATGCAATTAGGCTCTTCTGAGCCTAATCACAGAATGATTATGCTAAAAGACTAATAAAAACTAAGTTGTTCCCTGGGTCTATAGGAACCTAGGCTCTTGTGAGACTAATCACAGAATGAGTTAAATTTAGAGCTTAATCAGAGAATGGTCTGTCCACAAACTAATCAACATACCACTAAGTTGTTCTTTAGGTACCAGTCTAGTCTATAGGCTCCTTTGAAGGAGACAGTATTATAACAAAAGGGTTATACCAGTTGATTCTACATCAACAGTATTTTCAAATTTAATGGTTGGTATTATGGCAATATTCCCCATCTCCTCCCCCCATGGGGTCAGATATAGCTGGCTTTGAATGATATATTTTGTCTATTGTTTTTTTTTGCTTGATTAATGTGTCTCTTTATTAAAGGGGATTTTTATTATGAATTCAGTCAATAACATCGTTTCATTGCGTAAGAATTAGATCAGTTGGATGAATGCATTGTTTAAAAATGATTTAAAAACATGAATAAAATGGAAGGGAACTTGAAAATATAATTAACAAAACTTTAATATATCAGAAATGGCTTGTGGTATCCATTTGAAACTTTCATTGGAAGTTGGGGGGCCAAGTGAACCTCGAATTTTGACTTGGGGGAGAAGACGAAAGACCATATGTACCCTAATTATCAAAGTAGTATATCTGCAGTATCATAAGGATAGCTGGGAGAATCAAGTTGAAGCTCTAAGAGTGTTGCGAGTAGGAGACAAGAAGGCTTTAAGTTTTGTATTTATGGGGGGGGGGGGAGGTAGAAGATCAGGGGACCAAAAAATTTTGCCTCTGATCTAGTTAGAAGTTCTGTGTACTATTAGCCCCTAGCAAAACTTGATACAAATTAATGGTGAAGTAGTGGGACAATTCAAAAGACTGTATATGTACCAAGGTTATGAAAATAGAATATCAGCAATATTTAAGGAACAGATTGGGGGATTGGTTGACATTTTCAGAGTGTTGGGAAGCAGAAGGGGGGGGGGCAAAAGGGATAAAAAGTAAGTGTGTAGGGGGAGGGGATGATGAGACAAAAATTTTGTTTGTCTTCAATCTGAATAAAAGCTTTTTGAACTTAAGCCCCTTTGGAGCTTTGAATCCTTTTGCTGTGAAGCAGCAAGGTAAACAAGAAAACCGTATACGTATCCAGGCTATCAAAATAGCATGTATCTAATATGTTGGGAATAGTTTGTAGAGATCAAGTTGAAACTTTCAGGGAGTGTTGGAGAAGCGAATTGGATCTCAATTTTAAACTTGATGAAATGGGTCAGAGTGGTGGGGGGAGGCGTAAATGCTTTGTCTCAATTCTGCCTGGAAGTTTGCAGTCTTAACCCCTGCTAGATTTGGAGTTTATTCATGGTTTAATGGCAAGGTTAGTATTTAGACACTATTGCTATGACAAAATAATGCATCTCAACATGGGCTAGGGGAATTGAGTTCAAATTTTCAGGAATTTTTAGGAGTCCCAGTAGACTAGAAATTTTGAGTTGGAGGGAGGGGACAGAGGTAGGTACGTACCCAAAAATTATTTTTGGGAGCCAAATAATAAAACTTTTCAGGGGGAGGAGACCAAATAACAAAAAGATGAAATTTGTTTGATAATTAGAATAAGAAATTCCACTTAAATTTTGAAACATAATCGGGTTTAATAGCTTGCTTCAGGGGGAAGACCAAATAATATTAATAAAAAAAGAAATTTGTTTGATAATTAGTATAAGAAATTTGACTGAAATATTGAGACATAATTGGGTTATATTGGTTCATGATGCCCAAAATGGTCCAAATTCATCTCTAATTTGCTTGTAAGTTAGTGCACAAGTCTAAGCAGTTTTTGATTTTTCAGTTTCATAATGATTAAAGAGTAACTGTCTGAAATAGCCTATATTATGCTTTCAGTAAAGTACAAATGATGCTCTGGTCTTTAGAGGGTTTAATGTGAGGGGGAGGTTGCCCACTTTTATTTGGCAACACAATAGCATTGCCTAAGTAAGGAGCAAAGTGGGCTCTGTACTATTTATTTATTTATATATTTTTTTTTCAACAAGCCACTTTGTGTGGGAATAGTTGTTGTAACACTTCTGAGGGGGCTCACTTGATTGGAAACTGAAAGTTCTTGTGCCCTTTTTAAGAGTTAAAAGTGATTGGAGGGCAACCAGCCTCCCTCTCGTTCTGTTTTTATTACTCTACCCCAAAGGCATCCAATCAATAGCCATTTTGTTCAGCATAGTTGAAACTGTCCAATAACTATGGCTCTGGGGATGACATTACTCCCACAGCCCCTGAGACAAGGGCTGTAAGTCATGTAATTAGCCCATGTTCTTATGTAGGGGATTTGTTTTGGGGAAAGGGGGAATGTTTGATCCTGTGTCTCCAAAAATGCTCAGGGTATTAAGATGAAGCTTTCAGGGAATGTTGAAGGGGATTTGGTACTAAATCAAAGTGTGCTATGTGCATGCATGCTGTTGGAAGAGTGTATCAGCAATGTTTCAGCATCAGCTTAGGGCATTAAGTTGAAACTTTAAGGGCATGTTGAGGGAATGTTGAACTAACCAAAAGGCATTTTGTACATAATACTACTGCTACTATTACTGTTATTACTACTACAACTGCCAATCCTGCTGCTGCTACTACTGCTAATAAGGCTAAGAGAATTAAAGTAAAACTTTCAGGGGATGTTGAACTAATTCAAAACACACAATGTGCATGCAGGTTGTCAAAAAGGGTGTATCAGCAATATCTTAGGAACAGTTTAGAATATTAAGTTGAAACTACCAGGGTATCTTGAAGGGGGGGGGGTGAACTAACCAAAATACAGTATGTATATACTACTACTACTATGGCTATAAGGGTGCCACTTTTGAGGAATGCTGAGGGGAATGTTGAACCCATAAAAACATACTATGTCCATGCACACTGTCAAAAAGATGTGTGAGCAATGTTTTAGGAATGGCTTAGGGCATTAAGTTGAAACTTTCAGGACATATTGAGGGGAGTGTTGAACTAACAAAAAGGCACTACATGCATACTACTGCTACTACTGCTAGTACTATTGCTGCTACTACTACTACTGGTTTGAAGGCTAAAGATAATAAGGTAAAACATTGAGGGAATGTTGAGGAGGATGTTTAACTGTACAAAACACACAGTCTGTATGCAAAATGTAAAAACGGTGCATCAGCAGTGTCTCAGGAACAGCTTAGAGCATCAAAATCAAACTTTCAAGGCATGTTGAATAAGGGGAATGTTGAACTAACCAAAAGGTACTGTGTGTATACTACTAATACTACTAAGGCTAAAGTTATAGGGGTAACATTTCCTTGGAATGTTGAGGGGAATGTTAAACTAAATGAAAACAAACCTTATGCATACAGGTTGTCAAAAAGGCACATCAGCAATGTCTCTGGAATGGCTTAGGGTATAAAGTTGAAACTTTTAGGACATGTGAAGGGGAATGTTGATCTAACCAAAAGGCACTATGTGCATTCTACTAATACTATTAGTATTACTACTACTACTACTGCTACTGTTACTGCTATTTTTAAGGCTAATGGTATTAAGGTGAATCTTTTATCTAATGATGAACTGAATCAAATTACACTATGTAAATTCAGGTTGTCAACACAGCCTATCATCAATATCTCAGGAACAGCTTAGAATATTAGGTTTGAAATTTTTAGGGAATGATGAGGGGACTTTGAGCTGAATCAAATGACACTATGTGCATCCAGATGGTTGAAAGAATGTATGTGCAGTTTCTTCAAAACCGTTAAGGGTATTAAGTTAACACTTTCATGGCATTTTGAGAAGCGTTAAACTAAATCAAAATACACTATTTGCATTCAAGGTTGTCAAAAGGGTTTATCTGCGGTATCTCAGAAACGCTTATAGGAATTAATTTGAAACTTTTAAGGCATGTGGAGGAGGATGGTTGATTAACTAATGTCTATATTCAGCATTGTAATATGATAGAAGTCAGAATGGCTTGAATCCTATAGAAGCACATAGATATCCAGATTTTTAATCCATTTATTTGAATAATATTCCATGTACCTGTCCATCCAAAAGTTCTATAATACAAGCATTATCAAAATTTGTAACAACATTTTGAGAAAACCAAATGTATTTTGAAAGTTTTCTCTTTTAGAATGTTAATAACTAAAAAATGGCTAAAACTTTCTTGAATAAGTATTATTATGTATTAAACTGTCAATATGTAATTGCTTAGATCTTTTCAGTAATCTTGGTTAGTATGATTTTTTTCCCTTTCTGTTTGATGCTGTTATGTTAAATACAAACTCACAGCTCAAAATAAGAAGTTTTTTTCAGCAAAGCACAAGTGACATTCTAGTCTTTGCAAGGCACAGGGGGCATTAGACCTACTCCTTTTTGCTGTAGCTTCTGTTGGTTTTAAGTTTAACTTGACTTTTTATTGTAGTTTCTGTTGTTTTGGGTTTCAGGTGTTTATTAATGGTGATTTATGTTCGTTTTACACTTGAAACACTATTTGTCTTTATTTCTGCTTCTCTTAAGTTTAATGCAGCTTTTAATTTTATTTGAAAAGCTTTCTTTTGTAGGTTTCTTTTTTTAAGAATAATTTTAAACATAGGTCACAAGAGTATCATTGATAATACCCTTCATGATTTTTTTTGACATGGTTGTTTTATTTTTTGAATTGAACGAATGATGTAAGACATGAGCAATGTTACAATCTCTTTGAGTATGACATGGCCCATTTATTTTTATTTATGTGAAACAAAAAGTTTCAGGTTAAATATCCTGAAAGGCAATTGTCAATAACCTACTTGGAACTACCTGGAGTTCAATATGTATTGTACTCTAAAATGTATCCAATAAAAGCACCAGTATAGCTTTGATGTCGAAACTGGGAAGTTAAGCGTGATGGAAGCCCCTTTGTAACATGACAACTTCTAGTTTGTTTTCAGTTTTAATGTTGTTCTTTACTTTCACAAAGAATTTAATTGTTTTTTAATTTAATGTTTGAATGTGTTTTTAGTATAGCTACCTATGGCTTTGTTATTGTTATCAACGCTATGAAAAAAGCAAAACAAAAAAGTATTTTGAAGTTAGAATTGGGAAATGAGATATAAAAGTGAAATTTGGATTAGAATTGGCATCATCCCAATTCTATTTGAAATGCTGTTTGGGCATATAAATTGAACTTTCAGTTACACAATTCAGGGTGGAAATTTGTTCCGTTTTGTTTATTGGACAAACGCACTTTGCTCAGGCTTCGTTTTTGGCAAGTAATCAGTTGGCAGCTGATTGGTATTTTCGTTTTAACGGGAATTTGTTTTCTTTTTTTCTTTTTTTTTCCTTTCTCCCTGCACTCCCGGCCATAGAGACTGGTAATGGTGGGGAGGGGGGGGTATTTGATATTTTTGTTCATTAATGCATCATATCTCTCAGGAATGAATCTAAAGACAAAGTTATGGGGTGGGAAGATGTTTGAAGCCCTTTTCCTTCTTAAATGCCTTCCCTCCTTCAATAATTTGTTGCTGTTATGCCAAATTAATGTATCTTAAGTTTTCACACCTCTTTAATAATTGCCAAAATCCATTTGTTCCATGTCTTCAAAGGGAATATCAGTGAGGAAATATACATTGGGAGGGATCTAAGTTCGAATTAGCATACATATTCCTGCTGATGCTTCCTCAGATGTGTGAAAATTTAAAATACAGCAATGAGGAATGACAGTAATGACTTAATCCAAATTAAATAACGATAAGTTTTCTCAGCCTAAAAGTTGGCTTCTTTTAACTTCGTTTTTCTTTTAAATTTCTGTTTTAATTTTCTTTCTTTAGTTTGTTTTTATTAAACTGAAGCTTTAGAGACGAAATGCCCAATGAATGAGCCAATTGAAAACTGTTTTTTGTACAATATTCACTATCTTAGAAAACAACCAAATTAGGTTAATGAGATTTTGAGCATCTACCTCAACCCCTTGTTTATTCTAAGGGATCTTGCTTTGTTTAACTGGTACAAACTTTATTTATTAAAAATGAAACCACCAAAAATAGATCGAATGTGCAAACTAGGCTTAAGGAAGGCAAGGTATTTATCATTGGAAACTGCATGCACTGTGGATTTCCAAAGTTTAAAACATTACTCTTCCTAATTTTTAATTAACACAAAAAAGGTGTTGTTAGCAATGCTCATACCAGCACTCACAATAACTGAAAGCTTAGTGTTCTGAAAGAAAACTCAAGTATCTTGTTGATAGATGACACAAAGTAGTGAAATAATGTTTTATTTCCCAAAGGCTTGCTAATGGAATAAATGAATTTTTTTAACCCTCTAACGCTCTCTGTCCAGTCACAAAGTTATAATGTACAGATTCAATCAAAGGTATCCCAAATGTTGCAGCACTTTGATGTCCAAAATTTCAACATTTCCATTAGAGACCATTGTATCTGTAATGAGAGGCAAGTTTTTCTTCTCCTCAGTAACCTTGTAGCACGCTGCGTCTTATATTTTCGAAATGAAGGGAGTTCATATGTTAAGGCCATTTGGCCTTCATTTGAAGGCCAGATGTTAAGGCCTTGACATATGCAAAATTATTTTGCATACGTCAGTGTCAGCTGACCGTGTAAAAGAAAACAAAAAAAAAGTTAGCGAATTCTCGCAGCACCACAAAGAACTCCCGAAGCTTCTATATTTCTCAAAGGATATTTCCTTAAAATTCTATTTTCTTGAAATCTTGAATATGTGGATGGTTCAAACAGCTAAGAAGAGCCCTAGTTAAAAATAGAGAAAGATATAATCTTTTACTGATTGTTAAGAAAAGCACTGCATATTCAACGTGTATATATAGCATAATTAATATGTCTCCTGAATCAGCAAGGTTTTCAATCAAAGCAGGTAAAACCACAGGGCAATCCCAAAGCTGTCAAATTTCCCAAATGATATTTCCTTTGAGCTGATTTTTAACGCTTTCATAGCAAGGGCGCCGGCAGAAAAATTTCCCAGGGATGAGGGGCAGACGCCAAAACAGCAGTGGTGGTCGGGTGACAGTTTAGATGATTTACGGCACCAAAATACGATTTTACCCTGAAGAGGACGAGTTTGCAATCAAGTTAAAATCCTGAGAAGCTAATTGATTTAAAAGTATCAATAACTATATTTTAGGCTTCCCAGTTGCAAAAGAAGCAATGCCGCACGGTGGCAGTACTGGTTTCAACCAAGTTGATTCGCTTTATTTATAATGAAACTATGCTATGTTTGGTGTTCTGTAATTGCGTATCAGTTATAATAAGGGGGTGTGAGTCATTGTTTAGGTGGGGGTAGGGTAGATTCCTACAAAACTACAGTTTAATTGACAAACTGCTTACTCTTCATGAGGCTTCAGATAAATGCTGAGAGAGGAAGGGGGGAGGAGGAATTAATTAAAATGGTTCTCTATACAGCTATTATGTTACATTCCCATATCTACCAGCACAGAGGTGAAAAAGGCAAGGCAGGTCATCCTTATCCCCACCATGAAATTTTTTTGGGGTGGCAAATACTGCTCGGAATTTTCTAGGAACTTAATTTTCTGAAATTTTCAATGATAATATTTTTCTTTTTCATTATATGAAGTACTTCAATGTATTAAAAACAAAAAAAATATGTAATGTATTTGTCAATAAGAAAATTCCATTGTAGAGGCTGTGATGGCTTCAGTTACGTAGAAGATGAAAAGCCTCCCTGAATTTTCATCCATCCAATCAAGAATCCTCCTTTTCATCTAACCAAAATTCTTAAGTATTTACAAGGACTTCTCACCGAAATTACTATTCATCGCCAATTTTTTAAGTATATTCAAATTTTATCCAAAATTGAAATTGCAACTTTAAACATAGAACGGTACTAATCAACGTAAAATTATTGATTTACACATTTTAAACGCAATTGACCAGGGATTTAAGGGACCGGTACCTCAAATTATATCTTGGTTAGGCCTGGGTATGATCTGGAAAACAATCAGAAATTAACTAAAAAAAGAGCTTTTCAACTGAAAGCAAGAAACAGATTTGAAACCTATTTGAACAGATTATTCTTTGCATGAAGGGGGCTGTCTCCTTCTTAGCTCCTTACTCTTTGCTGTGAAGTTTGGCTTTTTTCCAAATTTTTAAAGAAAATTTGCAATTGGAAAAAAAAATTTCAAAGCACTAAAAACTTTTTTTTAATGAGCAAGGTGTCAAAAGGGGGTAGTCCCTTTTATATACAGAGTGATTTATATTTGTTTTAAGTTTTAAAGTTGCTCCTTACTTTATTTGAAAAACCTTTTCTATTTGTTAAATTCATTATTTTTTTTTTAATTTCATGAAACTGTGCGACTGGCTCAATAGTAACAAAAACTCTAAAAAACTGGAATTTTGATACCAATGGAAATATCAAAAGAATTGGCTTATAATGCTGATTCCAAACATATTAGTTTCATTAAGTTTAGTCTTACCCATCAAAAGCTACGAGCCTGAGAAAATTTGTTGGATTTTCGGAAAAGGGGGAAAGACCCCCTTGAAGTCATTTAATTTCAATGAAAATAACGCCATCAGATTGAGCGTATCAAAGAACCCTACTGTAGATGTTTAAAGCTCATATCTGCAAAAATGTGGAAATTTTTACCAGAAGATAAATCACGGATACATGTTTATTTGTTGTTTTTTTTCCCAGGGGTGATCGTATCGATCCAATAGGCCTAGAACGTCAGGATAGGACTCATTTTCATGGGAATGAAAATTTCTTCTGCCCTTTTTAAATGGCCAAAAAATTTTGAGGGCAGCTAGGCCCCCTCCCACGTCACTTTTTTCCCAAAATTGCCCGATCAGAATTTTGGGATAGCTTTTTTCTTCAGCATAGTTGGAAGGCCAGATAACTATGTCTTTGGAGATAAAATGACCCCCTACAGCCCCTGAGGAAAGGTTTTTAAGTTATAAAAATTGCCCTTTGTTTTATTTGTTATTGGGAAGTATGCATACATTTTTCGGGTGGGGAGGAAAGGACGAATTTTCTGCTGGGAGAATTTTCAATAGTTTCCAGGGGATGAAATTTTAAGAAGAAATTTTACGCTGGGTGAATTTGCAACAATTCATATATGAAATTTCTTTATATGTCTTGCTTTCTCTTTGCCGATTTAATTTTACGCGTGGCGATGTTAAGGGTAATTGCCCAGGGCAAATCTTCGCCAGGATTGAATTGTCTAGTGGATATTTCTATGGGGAGGGGAATTTTTCCGTGGAGGTAGAGCCAGGTTTCCTGGCGTTATTTAAAAAACGATCAGAAATGAAAAAAAACAAGTTTTTCCAACTGAAAGTAAGGAGCAACATTAAAACTTAAAACAAACAGAAATTATTGCGCATTTGAGGAGGGTTGCCCCCGTTTCAACATCTCGCTTTTTGCGCTGAAGTTTGAATTTTGTCCCTATTCTTTAAAAACGATTCCCAAACACAAGGGTCGTTTAATTACAACAATAAGCAACTTTTTTTTTAAAGTGCTAAAAAACTGTAGCTTGAAGGGCGAGGTGTTGAGGAGGGGGGCAACTGCCCTCATATATGTAATAATTTCCTTTCGTTTTAAGTTTTAATGTTGCTCCTTACTTTCAGTTGAAAAAAACTTGTTTAATTTTCTTTGTTTAGTGAAGATTAGAGACAAACAATTTTCTAAAGGCAGTGGAAGAAGCATGCCAATTAAAGTAAAAGTATTTAAAAATGAAAAAATTAAATATAAAAAATACAGAAAGCAATAGCCTACTTACAAAAACTAAGATACAAACTCCCAGCATTAAGTTCTGTTGAGCAATGCCGAAGCGTTTGACGGAAATTTTTTACAATATCGACAGTTTTGAACTTGGTTATAAAACACCAAAATATTTAATGCCTTTAAACTGAGTGTTCATAAAAAGTAACGCATTATCAATGTAGTTTATTCAAAGTAAAACATCAAAAATAAGATTAAGAAAATCAAATAAAATTTTTTAATTCAATATTTTAATTTAAATTTGAATGCCAAAAGCCAGTATATTTGACACCTTTTTACTTCATAACTGTAAAAATTAAATCGTTTTCAAAGTGAAAAATAGATAAATACAATTACTCCTAGAAAAAAATTACAATAAAACACAAAAAACGTATCCGTTCAGGTGGAAAATACGGACATTCTTAGCTTCCCGTCCAGGGGAAACATTTCTGATTATAGCGGCTTCATATATCAGTTTATGGGTACTCTTGCAATACAAGCAAAAGTTGACGACATATTCTTACCGAAATTGCCCCTTATTAAGTTGTTTTCTTTGTGTTTTCTATAATCATACAAACTTCCTTGTGTACTAATAACTGCACTAATTACTAATAAACAAATACATATTTCAGATCACCATAGAAAGCTGATTCTTTGACTGAATTAAATAAAAAAACAAGTTTTTTTTTAACTGAAAGTAAGGAGCAACATTAAAACTTAAAACGAACAGAAATTATTCCGTATATGAAAGGGGCTGTCCTCTCCTTAACGCCTCGCTCTTTACGCTAAAGTTTCTATTGTTTAAAAAAACAGCGTTGTGAGGAAGAGTCTAACTTTAGCGTAAAGAGCGAGGCGTTGAGGAGAGGACAGCCCCTTTCATATACGGAATAATTTCTGTTCGTTTTAAGTTTTAATGTTGCTCCTTACTTTCAGTCAAAAAACTTGTTTTTTTTATTTAATTTTTGAACGTTTTTGAATTAATGCAGGTTTTGATTTTGGCTCACCGTACATGAATAATTAAAACAAAATTTGTATATTAATTTTACTTTTATTTGGTTAAATGACTTTCTCGAAAGTTGTTAAATTTTATTTACGAACGTTTTTATTAATAATAAATGTACGTAACTTACGAATTAACTTACGTAACGAACTTCTATATTCATATATTTTTAATACGTAAATTAGGGGGTTCGCCCCCTATTCAATACCTCGCTGTTTACGCTAAAGTTCGAATTTTGTTCCAATTCTTTAAAAATGACCCCTTAATCACAAAGATCGTTAATTAGAATAAATAGTCTTATGAAAGTACTAAAATATCTTCGGCTTAAAGAGCGAGGTATTGACTAGGGGGCGAACCCAATCATATACGTAATAATTTCTGTTCGTTAAGTTTTGATGTTGCTCCTTACTTTCAGTTGAAAAACTTGTTTTTTTTAAATTTAATTTCTGATCGTTTTTTCAATAATGCTGGGAAATCCGGCGCCCCCTTCATAGTAATGCCCCTTCCCCCATGAAAACTTCCTCCTTGGAAAGATACTCCAACATAACCCACGACCCCCCCACTACTAGAAAACATCCCCCCTGAAAACGTCTGTATACTTCCCAATAACCAATGCTATATGTAAACATTGGGTAAAGTTAATAACCTTCAGCCCTCCCCCCGAGAGCTTTGGGGGATGAAGTCATCCTAAAAGACATATTTATTATATTTTCGACCATGTTGAACAAAATGGCTATCTCAAAATTTTGATCGGGTGACTTTGGGAAAAAATCAGCGTGGGAGGGGGCCTAGTTGCCCTCCATTTTTTTGGTCACTTCAAAAAGGCACTAGAACTTTTAATTTCCGTTCGAATGAACCCTCCCACGATATTCTAGGACCTATGAGTCGATACGATCACCCCCTAAAAAAAAAAATAAAAAAAAAAAAAAATAAAAATAAACACACATCCATGATCTTTCTTCTGGCAAAAAATAAAAAATTCCACATTTTTGCAGATAAGAGCTTGAAACTACTACAGTAGGGTTCTTTGATACGCTGAATCTGATGGTGTGATTTTCATTAAGGTTCTATAACTTTTAGGGGGTGTTGCCCCCTTTTTTCGAAAATCAGGCAAATGTTCTGAGGCGCGTAACTTTTGATGGGTAAGACTAAACTTGATGAAACTTATATATTTGAAATCAGCATTAAAATCTGATTTTTGTAATGTATCTCTTGATATCAAAATTCCGTTTTTTAGAGTCTCGGTTACTATTGAGCCGGGTCGCTCCTTACTTACAGTTCGTTACCACGAACTGTTTGATGATAAGGATCAGTTACGCTCTTATACTTTTGTTATTGATAAGGATCTTTATTTACTTACCATTCATTACTATGAAGAATTAGTTTTTTGGTTTTTTTTTTTTGCTCCAACCAAATCCTAAAGAAAAAAAAAATTTGTAGAAAACTTGTTAGGGGCCACTCAGTCACAAATTAGACATTATATTTTCCGTATTGTGGGTCAAAATCTATTGGCAGGCAGCCAACAATGGGGCAACAAACATTTATTCAGTGGTTTTTCCCTATTCTGCTTTTTTCCTTTGGTTTCCTTATAATTACTATACAGTCCCAATTTTCCAGGGGGGGGGGCATGCCCCCGTGCCCCCTCTTGCCGGCGCCCATGTTTCCTAGCAAGTATGCTAGAAAATTTTTAGGTACTGCCCTTTCTCAACTTTAAAAGAAAATTCTGCTCAAATAAATTGAAAAAAAAAATTCCACTTTCTAATGATGGGAAGTTTAAATAAATCTCTGGCAAGAAAAATCAATATCTTAATCTCTGGCACCAAACGGGGAGAGGCTAAATGATTTTTCTCTGATTAAATTCAATTAGTCTAATTATTAATTTAAAATCAATTAATTTAACATAAAAATCTATCAGAGTAGTATTTCGAAAATAGCTTATGAATAATTTAAAAAGAAGAATACGTTTAAATTGTATTAATTGATTTATAATACTAATTACATTCAGTTGTCTAAAATGTTTTTTAAATTAATTGTTTTGACGTATTTACAAGAATAATATTTTTCTAAACTATGTACGTAAAATCGACTGTATCTACTGGAGAGATTTTCTGCGGAGGAGTTTCCCGCAGGGGGTATTTTTCGCTGGAGGGAATTCTCCGGGGTAGAACTGTCCACGGGATGATTTATCAAATACTTTTAGATTTAAAAGTATGATCATTTTACGCGGTGTAATTTTCCGGAGGGAAAACTCCACAGAGGGGGATTTTTCCGCAGGGGGGAATTTTCCTTGAATTCCTTGCTTTTGAGATTGCTGCAACATGCGACAGGTAAGCCGGTAACCTATATAAATAAATATCACTATTAAAATAGAAATTGTCTTTTGACTTTAATTTGGTGTAAAAAATCAGAAAAGGCTGGTTTTTATCATCAATTTCTTTTTGCAGATTAAAAAGACATTTCCATCATGGGAAATACCACCTTGCAATATAAAGGTAGTACCCGAAAAAAATTCAGGAAGAATATGCTTCAAATTGGACAAAGTTCCTTTGAATATAAAATCCATAGAAGTTGAAAATGGTCTCTCATCGGATTTCTGTAAAGCCAAAGTAACATCAGAAAAAAATTCCCTGTCATGTGAAGTCGTTGTTGACAAGAAATGGATTGTCAGACATCTTTTGGAAGAATTAGAAGATAAATTGCTTCAAGACAGTCGACTATTTTCGGTGATAGAGAAACAAAGAGTTGTGATTGATTATAGGTACTTTTTTTCTTTTTGTTCGTGAATTTTTTGCAATGATTTGGAAATAAAGGAACGAAAATATATTAATTCTAAAAGAGAGCAAAAAAGAGAAAGAAATCCAATAAACATTTTTTCAGATAAATACTCAAAATATCTGAATATTATTTTTTGAAAATATCTGAATACAAGGCACTGGGGAATAATGAATAATCCTTTTTGGATGGAAATAAAAGTATAGTTTGTTCTGGTGAAGTCTCAAAACCTTTTTGAAGCTTTAGGAGATGCATTCTAAGAAACAGGGACAAAAGAGCAGAAAAAGGGCACCTAACCGCATGAAAAAAGAATGAACAAGAAAATAAAAAAAGAAGTATCCTATGGGAAAAAAGCGAAAGGAGAGAAATAGTAAAAAGAAGAATAGTATGGTATATACTTGAAAATTAGCAAAAAAACGAAAATGGAAGCATTATGTATACTAGGATGTTCGATTGTCTGAATATGTTTTAAACAGAAAATTTACACAAATTCTTAATTTCTAATTCTTGAATCGTTAATTCTAATAATTAATTTATTCTATCATTAATTATAAAAGAGGAGTGCAAAAAAGAAGAAAGAAGTCCAATAAATTTTTTTCTAGGTAAATATTTAAAATATATGAATGAATTGAAGGCATTGGGTAATGATGAATAATCCTTCTTGGATTTTTATAGAAACACAGATTGTTTTGTGTAAGTCTTAAGAACTTCTTTGAAGCTCTAGAATAGGCAATCTAAGGAACAGGGACAAAAGAGCAGAAAGAGGTACCCTACTGCATAAAAAAGAAAGTATTCTATAAGAAAAAAAAAAGAATGGAGAAATAATGATGAAAAAGAAGAATGATATGGCATGTAATTCAAAAAAAAAAAAAAAAACAACTAAAGAAACGAAATTAAAAGTATTATATATATTAGGATTTTCGATTGTTTGAATATGTTTTTACAGAGAAAATTTGCCCAAATTCCCAATTTTTAATTGTTGAATTATTAATTCTAATGATTAAATATTTCTTGTCTGAGTCATTACCTCTAAAAAAAGGATCAAAATAGAAAAAAAACAATATATATTTTTCCAGATAAATATTTAAAATATATGAATTAATTGAGAGGCATTGGGGAATAATGGAAGAATCCTTTTGGTTGTAATTTTAATTATAATAACTTTTTCCACAAAATAAGTTTTTCAAAAAAAGCAAAGAACCAATAAACCAAAAATAAACAAAAATAGAATCAAATAATCTACCATACATACAACTACCACAAATCAGTATCAATAAATAAATGAAACCCAAAACAAACAGAAACAAAAATAAATAACAGAGTCAAACTCAAAACGAACAGAAATTAATATGAATAGGGTTCTAAACCCCTATGCTTTCTAAAAGCCAGAATATAATTTGTACTTTACTGAAAAAAATGCAAATGAATTTACTGAAAAAAATGTGCATTGTCAATTTAATATACATATGCTGATATTTATTCCTTAAAATCTTAATTAATTTTTTATTTCTTAAAGTTATAAAAATGAAAACATTTAAAATAATTTTTTTAGTAAAGTACAAATTATATTCTGGATTTTAGAAAGCATAGGGGTTTCCTACTCATATTAATTTTTGCTTGTTTTGAGTTTGACTCTGTTATTTATTTTAATTTCTGTTTGCTTTGGGTTCATTTATTTATTGATACTGATTTGTGGTAGTTGTATGCTTGTTAGATTATTTGATTCTATTTTTGTTCATTTTTGGTTTAATGGAGTTCCTTACTTTTTTTCGAAAAACTTATTTGGTGCATAAGGTTTTTCTTTAATTCATTTCTCTTCGTTTTATATTGACATAGTCTTTTTCAGGGAAAATGACTGAGCCTCTTCTAAAGTTAAACAACCATCCCTTCCATAAAACCTTAAATACTCCCTGGGCATAAGTTACAACCCTTACCCTAATCTCCGGGGTTTGTTTCAAACCCCAAAAGCCTTGCTATTTAGACTATTTTGAATAGAATGGCTATCTCAAAATTTCTATTAGATGCATTTCGGAATAATACATGTGTGTGTTTGGGGGGGAGGGGGGGGGGGGGGGGTGGGGAGTAGCTGCCCTCTGATTACTTTGACTCTTAAAAAGAGTACTAGAGCGTCTGATTACCAATCCAATGAGCTCCCTTCGAAGTTTATATGACCATGCTTTCTATAAAAACCTTATATGCCCCCAGGGCGCCACTTACAACCCTTGCCCTGAGGGCTGGGGGATTTGTCATCCTCAAAGACATAATTGCAAGACCTTTCAAATACGTTGAACAAAATGGTTATCTCAAAATTTTGATTGAAAGTGTCTTGGGAAATGAAGGGCGTGGGAGGGGGGGGGGGCATTTGCCCTCAGATCACTTTCGACTAATAAAAAAGGCACTAGTCCTCTCAATTTCCAATCAAATGAGCCCTTTTTGAACCTTCTACGACAAAACTTTCTATAAAACCTTATATGCCCCAATGGTATAGCTTACGACCCTGGTCCTGAGGGCTATGGAGGGAGGGCTGTCATCCTAGAACACATTATTTCCAGACCTTTCAACTACGTTGAACAAAATGGCCAAATCAAAATGTTGATCGGAAATGTTTGGGGAAATGATGGGCGTGGGGGGGGGGTGATGCTCCCTCCGATTACTTTCGACTACTAAAAAAGGCCTTAGTCCTCTCAATTTCCAATCGAATGAGCCCTTTTTGAAGTTTTTACGACAACGCTTTCTATAAAAACCTTGCATGTCCCCAGGTCATAACTTACAACCTTAGCCCTAAGGGCTGTAGGGAGAGGGTTTTCATACACAGAAGACATAATTTCGAGAACCTTTAACCACGTTCAACAAAATGGCTATATCAAATTATTGATCGGAAGTGATTGAAGAAATGATGGGCGCGGGGGGGGGGCATTCGCCCTGCGATCGCTTTGACCATTAGTAAGGGCACTAATCCTCTCAATTACCAATTAAATGAGCCCTTTCTGCTGCAACGCTTTCTATAAACCTTATATGCCCCCAGGGCACAACTTACAATCTTTGCCCTGGGGGCTGTGGGGGGTTTGTCAACCTCAAAGACATAATTTCTGGACCTTTAAACTACTTTGAACAAAATGGCTATCTCAAAATTTTGATTGGATGTGTTTGGGGAAATGGTGGGCGTGAGAGGGGGGTTACTTGCCCTTCAATCACTTTCGACTATTAAAAAGGGCACCAGCCCTTTCAATTTTCAATCGATTGAGCCCTTTTTGAAGTTTCTACAACAACACTTTCTATAAAAAACCTTATATGCCCCAAGGGCATAACTTACAACCCTTACCCTGAGGGCTTTGAGGGTGTTGTTATCCTCAAAGACCTAATTTCCAGAACTTTCAACAACGTTGAACAAAATGGCTTTCTCAAAATTTTGATTGGATGTGTTTTGGGAAATAATGGGCATGAGAGGGGGGTTAGTTGTCCTCCAGTCACTTTCAACTTTTAAAAAGGGCACTAGCCCTTTCAATTTTCAATTGATTGAGCCCTTTTTGAAGTATCTACGACTACGCTATCTAAGACCTTATATGCCCCCAGGGAATAACTTACAACCCTTGCTGTGAGGGATGTGGGGGGTTTGTCATCTTCAGAGACATAATTTCTGTAACTTTCAACTACGTTGAACAAAATGGATATCTCAAAATTTTGATTGGATTTGTTGGGGGAAACGTAGGGCGTCAGAGGGGGGTCAGTTGCCCTTCAATCACTTTCGACTATTAAAAAGGGTATTAGCCCTTTCAATTTCCAATCGAATGAGCCCATTTGAAGTTTCTACGACAACACTTTCTAAAAAAAAACCTTATATGCCCCCAGGGCATAACTTACAACCCTTGCCCTGAGGGCTGTGGGGGGGGGGAGGGCATTGTCATCCTCAAAGACATAATTTCCAGAACTTTCAACTACGTTAAAAAATGGCTATCTCAGAATTTTAATTGGATGTGTTTGGGGAAATGGTGCCAATTAAATGAGCCCTTTTTGAAGCTTCTACGACAACCCTTTCTATAAAAACCTTATATACCCCCAGGACATAACTTACAACCCTTACCCTGAGGGCTGTGGCGAGGTTGTCACCCTCGAAGACCTAATCTCCAGACCTTTCAACTACGTTGAACAAAATGGCTATCTCAGAATTTTGATTTGATGTGTTTGGGGAAATGGTGGACGTGAGAGGGGGGATAGTTGCTCTCTAATCACTTTCGACTATTAAAAAGGGTATTTCCAATTAAATGATCCCTTTTTTGAACCCTATTCATATTAATTTCTGCTCGTTTTGTGTTTGATTCTGTTATTTTTTTTTCTGTTCGTTTTGGGTTTCATTTTGGGTTTTTTTTCTGTTCGTTTTTATTAATACTGATTTGTGGTAGTTGTACGCTTGGTAGATTATTTGATTCTATTTTTGTTCATTTTTTGTTTAATAGAGTTCTTTACTTTTCTTTGAAAAAATAATTTTGTGGAAAAAGTTTTTTTAATTAATCGCAAACAAAATCGGGGACAGGACGCACCGTTGTCTGAAGAATCTAGATGGTTTTGAAGAATTTATTCTTGCTCATTCCTGTCTTGATCAAACATTCGGTGTCAGCGTAATAAGTACTAATCATCTTTATCATCTTTTATGGTAATCCGTAGAACCTTTAGGATATCCCAGAGACTTACTGTGTAGATCGAGTTTGACGCCTTCTCAAAGCCGATAAATAATAAATACAGCGTTTTATTCCATTCGTTTGAATCTTCAAAGAGTGTTCTGAGGATAAATATAAGGCCCGTTCATGACATTTTGGGGTGAAATTCGTGTTTTTCTTCACGTAAATGGTTATCCAATGCTCTACTAAATCTGTCTAGTATTGTGACTGTGACACGTCCTCATTGTCAGGCCTGTCCGGACAGAAGCTTTAATTATTTCTTCTCGAATGCCATCTATTCCTAGAGCTCTTCTGGTTTTCAAGCGTTTTTATCTTAAATTTACTAGGAGAATCAGTACCGATGTTTAGGTTCAAGAATGGAGTGTCTGGTATTTGT
Organism: Artemia sinica; assembly: GCA_027921565.1. Classification (NCBI taxonomy): domain Eukaryota; kingdom Metazoa; phylum Arthropoda; class Branchiopoda; order Anostraca; family Artemiidae; genus Artemia; species Artemia sinica. The sequence continues at coordinate 14,665,217 of CM051274.1, forward strand.
TCTCGGTCAACTGGGGCTTGGTGTATTAAGTAGGAGGGGAAACCCACCTCTACTCCACCTTTTCAGGATCTGATAATACATTGTTCTGCTCATCTTTGACCTGGGGCTGTAGACGACGCGGTTTTCTTAGGATTTCATTTGTGATCATGTACAAGGTTCTAGAGCAGGGGTGGCCAACCCAAATTATCTTGCGGGCCACTTTGGAAATGCATCATAACTCCGCGGGCCGCATATAAAATTACATATACCCGTATTAGATTTAAACCTATTATAGATATTTCTTGGAGTGACAAATTGAAAAATAATGAATTTTTATTAATTATGTTTACTATTTTTTTTTACATATAAACATAGATAATATAATAATAATAATAATGATACTAAATGCACATTGTAAAAAATATATAATACTAAAAATAAAAAATAACGAAATAAAAAACAAAATTATAGAAAAATATTTATTTCATTAGTGTGATATTTACTTCTCCACTTTTTCACTTAGCTTTTGCAAGTCGATCTCAGTTTGGGTATTTGCACATCGTAATTGGTGTTGAAAGTTAGCGTCCGTTATATTTGAGCTGTTTTGTGTTGGTCAATTCCATTTTTGAAAAAAAACGATTCGCAGGTGTAAGTCGAACCAAAAGCGATATCAACTTTTTGTCCCAATTTTCTTGAACTGGATAATTTTTTTGTGACGTAAATGTAAAAAACAAAATCTATTTTTGATTCTGAATTTTTAAACATGCGTTTGAATTTATTATTGCTCTGTATGTTAATCAGATCAATTTGGAGATATTCTGGGACAGACTCAATTTCAACATGAAAAGGAGATGAATATATTTTAAAAATGTTTTTTTTTTTTCAACTCTAAATTATTGAATCGGCTCTGAAAAGCATCTGTAAGTTTTCTTATTTCTGTTGCATATTTGATATAATTGTTACATTTTGATTCCTTAAATTCTTCCTCCAATGGAAAGAGCTGAGCATTATTATTTTCCATAGTGATTCAAATAACACCAATTTCTTCTGAAATGCTCTGATGTGATTAAATATATCGACTGTGAGGTTATCTTTTCCTTGCAATGATATATTTAATTCACTGATTTTGTTGACAATATCCACTAAAAAGCATGTATCCAATAACCACTAATCATTTCTTAATTCTGGGACAGACCTTTGTTTGTCATTCATAAACAAATCAATTTCTTCTCGTAACTGAAAAAATCGCTGTAAACATCTTCTACGACTTCACCATCTGCCTCGACTCAAGTACACAACGTCAGCGTATTCAGAATTTAATTCTTTCAGAAAATCCTTAAATTGCCGATGCTCAGGTGCATGTGATCGAATGTAATTCACTGTTTTTATAACTCTACTTGCATAATATGATACATCGATAGTACTTTGGCTATATAAAATAATAATATAATACTTGGGCTATATACATCGATAAATAACATTGTTGAGAGTGAAACATCGAATCTGTGATGTTCCAAGATTTGCGCGCATCATGAGGGCGCAGAATATAAAAGTGTGATGAATCTCGTGGGCTGCAAAAATGTTTACGGCGGGCCGCGGGTTGGCCACCCCTGTTCTAGAGCCTTCCTGCTCTAGAACATTTTCCTCCTGCTTACTCGTCTAAAATCGCTTTATTTTGGGAGAAGCGCCGCCTGAATCGTCTTGAACTTCCCTTCCCTTGTTTATCAACCTGCTTATAGAGGTTCCCGTTTGCGATGAGGGTTGTTAGCTGCAGGTGTTTTGTTGTTTTACGTTCATCAATCAGCTCCCTAGTCTTGTTTGAGATCCAGGTTTCTTTTAGCTTCCGCATAAAGCTGAGATTTTCTTTCAAGACCTCTTGGTATGTCCCTTTGATCGCTGTCTAAAATGCTTCGGGAGAGTGAGCCGCAATGTCTTCATTTTCGAGAGCTTGGAAACGGTTCTTCAGTGACAAACAGAACTCCCGGCGGATGGAGCGATCTTTTAGTTTTTCTACATCAAACGGTTTGACAGCCACCTTCTCCGATTTTCGTTTGACTGCTCTTAACTTGATCTGTATCTTTGCCACCATCAGCATATTGTCAGAACCCGTGTCTGCTCCACTTTGGGTTCGGACATCAAGAAGACGTGTCTTTCACCTCCTACGAATTAGGAAATGGTCAATTCGATTCCGAGTTCTCCTTTCCGGGGAGATTCATGACTGTTTGTGGATGTGCTTGTGTTGGAACAGTGGTCCACCAATTACTAATCGTGCGATAGCGTGCTATCTTCGAGCAGGTAATTTGCCATCTCCTCCACCCTCCCCCCTAATTGGCTTCTCTGTGTATTAATCTAAGAGTGAAAATTTGGTCAACACTATTCCTCTTCTGTTCATAAATCACACTGTTTTTCGTGTTAAACCTTATCTATCTTGTCTTTAAACCTTGTCTTATCTTACCTTGTCTTATCCTAAAGAGTATCATCATGCTAAGTAGCTTGCTTTTTAAATTATCAAGGTAATTGCTACGCTCACTATTATCACCCTTTTTATTGAGGGGGTGGATTTTGTCGTCGGATTTTAATCTTGAATTTTTCCCCTCATCTCTTTGCCCTTAGCTTTTAATTCTTTCCATTGTTGTTTGTGCTTTGGCTACTGTTCTTTTACCTTTTTTATAGTTTTTAGTACTTTTAAGCTCCCTGTTCTTTAAGATTTTTACAGTTTTTATTATTCTTAGTTCATGTAAGGGACAAGACATGTAGAGGCGAGGGGAAGTGATTTTAAATTTTTTAATGAAAATACAAAAAATGTTTTTCAACATCTAGGGGACAATTTTGCTATATTTGGATTTTCATTGTAATCGCCAATAACTTTTTTTTAACTTAATATGCGGGTGGGGCCAAAAATTTTCCCGGGGTAATTGCCCCTCCCCCCTAATCTGCTTCCCTGCACACACTTCTCAATTATTAGTCTAAGATTAAAGTTTGGTCAACACTCTCCCTCTTCTGTTCATAAAACCACACTGTTTTTCGCGGTAAACTTTATCTACAGGATCTCTTAGCCTAATGATTATCATCTTGCTAAGTAATTTGCTTCTATAGAACTCAAGCTAATGTCTCTTTAATTACTACACTCATTTTTATCCCTTCTTATAAAGGGGTTTAGTTTGGTCGTGGAGTTTGAACACTGAATTTTTTACTTTACTTCCTTGCCTTTATTTCCTTTTTGTAGGTTTGGTTTAATTCTTTTCCTGTTGTCTGTTCTTTATTACTTTCAACGTCAATTTTCTTTAAGATTTTGACAGTTTTTTATTCGTAGCTCACCCAATATCGCAAAACCTTTTCACGTGGGCCATCTCAGATCTTCAATAATTGGCAATTTTTTAAAGAAACTACTGGAGACAGTGGGCCATCAGACAGTCGGATTAAACTATTTGGGGGATTGGGGAACCCAGTTTGGTATACTTAAACACGGCTTGGATCAGAAATGGATCCCATTTGAGGATATTCAATCCTCCCCAATACGAAAATTATTCGAAATTTATGTGAAGGCTAATATGCAGGCTAAAGAGGATCCAATATTTATGGAGAAATCTTTGGAAAAATTTCGCCTTCTAGAGAATGGAGATGAAAATACAGTGAAGGATTGGTCTATTATAAAAGATTATACAGTGGCGGAACTGCAAAGAATTTATGCCCGACTTAATATTAACTTTGATGTTTATGACTGGGAGTCAATGTACGGTCGTAAACAAATACAGTCAGTTGTTGATTTGTTGACTTCAAAAGGATTATTAACACCTTCGCCTGAAGGAAAGCTCATTTATAAGGTCAAAGAACACCCAATAACGCTTGTGAAGAGCGACGGAACGACGTTGTACTTAACGCGTGATATTGCAGCAGCTTTAGATAGAAGAGAACGTTTTCAAGCTGAACGCTTTTTATACGTAGTTGACAATGCACAGTCTGACCATTTTCAAGCTTTATTTAATATAATGAAGGATGTGAAGATGGAGGGTGCTGCATATATGAATCATGTCAAATTTGGTCGGATACAAGGCATGAGCACAAGGAAGGGTAGTGTCGTGTTTTTAGACGATGTTTTGGATGAGGCGAAAGAGAGGATGGCTCAACAAAGAAAGCGTTCTGTTAGTAAGAAAATTTAATTTTTATCTATCTTTTTTTCTGGGGTCGCTAAGACCCATGTATGCAACTGTTATTTTTAGGAGGAGAGGACTTGTAAAATCACCAAAAGTAGGTGAATTACTCAACAATATATTAAAATAAGGGGAATAACGTTGTAGCTAGGGGGGAGGGGAGAGAAATGATTTTCCCTGGACGTAGCCTCTGAGCGAAGGCAGGGCACCAAACTGAGGTTTTATCGTCAGTACTGTTATCCTGGGGAGGGGGGGGGGGGGGGTATTGTGAGAGAACTGACATTGTAACTGGGTGCTGAAGACCCCAGTTTTTTTTTTGGGGGGGGGGGGTACGGGCCTGAATTTCCTTGAAGTCGTGCAACACTGTGCAGTGTTAATAAGGCAACTCAAAATATGATGAAGTTCTAGATGAGGAGCTTTTCCTTATTTTGGAAAATAGTTGCAATGGGATAATAAAACTTTCAGGAATCAGATGGAGTCAGGTCTGTGATTATGTCCAGGAAAGGTGTTTTCAAGCTCCTATTTCTATCCCTTCCCTATTTCTAATTCTGTTAAATTATGCTTATTTTTCTATATGTAAATTATTTCTATATGTTATTTTACTATATGTATTTTTCTATATGTATATAAACAAGGTTTCTAGGCGTTAACCCCCCCCCCCCCCTTCCGCGGAAAATACCCCCCCCCCCCCCCCCCCCCTCTCTCCGTGGAAAATCCACCCGGAAAATCTGTTCAAAGCTTCAATCTTTATTCACTTACTCGAAGTTCCCATTTCCTTCAAATACTTTCTCATGACTTAGCGGTCACCCTTTCTTATGCAGCAGTAAGCGGCTTGAGGCCAATACAGCTTTGGACACTTCTCCTCTACCCTAATCTTTTCCAAGCTTCACTCTTTACTCACTCCCTCGAAGTTCCAATTTCCTTTCAATCCTTTCTCATGACCAAGTGGTCATCCTAATGTAGCACCAAGCGGCCTGAGGCCAACACAGGTACGGACACTCCTCCTCTACCCTAATATTTCTAAGCTTCACTCTTTACTCACTCCCTCGAAGTTGCAATTTCCGTTCAATCCCTTTTGATGACCAAGTTGGTCATCCTTATGCAGCACCAAGCGGCCTGAGGCCAACACAGGTACGGACGCTCCTCCTCTACCCTAATCTGTTCAAAGTTTCAATCTTCATTCACTCACTCGAAGTTCCCATTTCCTTCCAATACTTTCTCATGCCTAAGCCGTCACCCTTTCTTATGCAGCAGTAAGCGGCTTAAGGCCAATACAGCTTTGGACACCTCTCCTCTACCCTAATCTTTTCCAAGCTTCACTCTTTACTCACTCCCTCGAAGTTCCAATTTCCTTTCAATCCTTTCTCATGACCAAGTGGTCATCCTAATGTAGCACCAAGCGGCCTAAGGCCAACACAGGTATGGACACTCCTCCTCTACCCTAATATTTCTAAGCTTTACTCTTTACTCACTCCCTCGAAGTTGCAATTTCCGTTCAATCCCTTTTGATCACCAAGTGGTCATCCTTATGCAGCACCAAGCGGCCTGAGGCCAACACAGGTACGGACGCTCCTCCTCTACCCTAATCTGTTCAAAGTTTCAATCTTCATTCACTCACTCGAAGTTCCCATTTCCTTCAAATACTTTCTCATGACTAAGCCGTCACCCTTTCTTATGCAGCAGTAAGCGGCTTAAGGCCAATACAGCTTTGGACACCTCTCCTCTACCCTAATCTTTTCCAAGCTTCACTCTTTACTCACTCCCTCGAAGTTCCAATTTCCTTTCAATCCTTTCTCATGACCAAGTGGTCATCCTAATGTAGCACCAAGCGGCCTAGGACCAACACAGGTACAGACACTCCTCCTCTACCCTAATATTTCTAAGCGTTCACTCTTTACTCACTCCCTTGAAGTTGCAATTTCCGTTCAATCCCTTTTGATGACCAAGTGGTCATCCTTGTGCAGCACCAAGCGGGCTGAGGCCAACACAGCTACGGACGCTCCTCCTCTACCCTAATATTTCTAAGCTTCCCTCTTTACTCACTCCTTCGAAGTTCCAATTTCCTTTTAATCCTTTCTCAGGACCAAGTGGTCATTCTAATACTGCATCAAGTGGCCTGAGGCCAACACAGGTATGAACGCTCCTCCTCTATCCTAATATTTCTAAGCTTCACTCTTTATTCACTCCCTCGACGTTCCGATTTCCGTTCAATCCTTTCTGTTGACCAAGTGGTCATCCTTATGAAGCACCAAGCGGCCTGAGGCCAACACAGCTACGAACGCTCCTCCTCTACCCTAACATTTCTAAGCTTTACTCTTTACTCACTCCTTCGAAGTTCCAATTTCCTTTCAATCCTTTCTCATGACCAAGTGGTCATCCTAATGCAGCACCAAGCGGCCTGAGGCCAACACAGGTACAGACACTCCTCCTCTACCCTAATATTTCTAAGCTTCACTCTTTATTCACTCCCTCGACGTTCCGATTTCCGTTCAATCCTTTCTGTTGACCAAGTGGTCATCCTTATGAAGCACCAAGCGGCCTGAGGCCAACACAGCTACGAACGCTCCTCCTCTACCCTAACATTTCTAAGCTTTACTCTTTACTCACTCCTTCGAAGTTCCAATTTCCTTTCAATCCTTTCTCATGACCAAGTGGTCATCCTAATGCAGCATCAAGTGGCCTGAGGCCAATACAGGTACGGACGCTCCTCCTCTACCCTAATCTGTTCAAAGCTTGAATCTTTATTCACTCACTCGAAGTTCCCCTTTCCTTCAAATACTTTCTCATGACTAAACATCACCCTTTCTTATTCAGCAGTAAGCGGCTTGAGGCCAATACAGCTTTGGACGTTTCTCCTCTACCCTAATCTTTTTCAAGCTTCACTCTTTACTCACTCCCTCGAAGTTCCAATTTCCTTTCAATCCTTTCTGATGACCAAGTGGTCATCCTTATGCAGCACCAAGCGACCTGAGGTCAACACAGCTAAGGACGCTCCTCCTCTACCCTAATATTTCTAAGCTTCACTCTTTAATCACTCCCTGGAAGTTCCAATTTCCGTTCAATCCTTTCTGTTGACCTAGTGGTCACCCTTATACTGCACCAAGCGACTTTAGGTCAACACAGCTAAGGATGCTCCTCCTCTACCCTAATATTTCTAAGCTTCACTCTTTAATCACTCCCTGGAAGTTCCAATTTCCGTTCAATCCTTTCTGATGACCAAGGGGGCACCCTTATGCTGCACCAAGCGACTTGAGGCCAACACAGCTACGGACGCTCCTCCTCTACCATAGTATTTCTAAGCTTCACTCTTTACTCACTCCCTCGAAGTTCCAATTTCCTTTCAATCCTTTCTCAGGACCAAGTGGTCACCCTAATTCTCCTAAAACGGTCACCCTTTCTTATGCAGGAGTAAGTGGCTTGAAGCCAATACAGCGTTGGACACTTCTCCTCTACCCTAATCTTTTCCAAGCTTCACTCTTTACTCACTCCCTCGAAGTTCCAATTTCCTTTCAATCCTTTCTCATGACCAAGTGGTCATCCTAATGCAGCACCAAGCGGCCTGAGGCCAACACAGGTACGGACACTCCTCCTCTACCCTAATATTTCTAAGCTTCACTCTTTACTCACTCCCTCGAAGTTCTAATTTCCCTCAATCCCTTCTGGTGACCAAGTGGTCATCCTTCTGCAGCACCAAGCGGCCTGAGGCCAACACAGCCACAGACGCTCCTCCTCTACCCTAATCTGTTCAAATCTTCAATCTTCATTCACTCACTCGAGGTTCCCATTTCCTTCAAATAATATCTCATGAATAAGCGGTCACCCTTTCTTATGCAGCAGTAAGCGGCTTGAGGCCAATACAGCTTTGGACGTTTCTCCTCTACCCTAATCTTTTCCAAGCTTCACTCTTTACTCACTCCCTCGAATTTCTCACTCCCTCGGTCATCCTAATGCAGCACCAAGAGGCATGAGGCTAACACAGGCACGGACGCTCCTCCTCTTCCCTAATCTGTTCAAAGCTTCAATCTTCATTCACTCACTCGAAGTTCCCATTTCCTTCAAATACTTTCTCATGACTAAGCGGTCACCCTTTTTATGCAGCAGTAAGTGGCTTGAGGCTAATACAGCTTTGGACGTTTCTCCTCTACCCTAATTTTTTCCAAGCTTCACTCTTTACTCACTCCCTCGAAGTTCCAATTTCCTTTCAATCCTTTCTCATGACCAAGTGGTCATCTTAATGCAGCACCAAGCAGCCTGAGGACAACACAGCTACGGACGCTCCTCCTCTACCCTAATATTTCTAAGCTTCCCTCTTTACTCACTCCCTCGAAGTTCCAATTTCCTTTTAATCCTTTCTCAGGACCAAGTGGTCATCCTAATGCTGCACCAAGTGGCCTGAGGCCAACACAGGTATGAACGCTCCTCCTCTACCCTAATATTTCTAAGCTTCCCTCTTTACTCACTCCCTCGAAGTTCCAATTTCCTTTTAATCCTTTCTCAGGACCAAATGGTCATTCTAATGCTGCACCAAGCGACTTGAGGCCAACACAGCTACGGACGCTCCTCCTCTACCATAGTATTTCTAAGCTTCACTCTTTACTCACTCCCTCGAAGTTCCAATTTCCTTTCAATCCTTTCTCAGGACCAAGTGGTCACCCTATGCTCCTAAAGCGGTCACCCTTTCTTATGCAGCAGTAAGCGGCTTGAAGCCAATACAGCTTTGGACGTTTCTCCTCTACCCTAATTTTTTCCAAGCTTCACTCTTTACTCACTCCCTCGACGTTCCAATTTCCGTTCAATCCTTTCTTTTGACCAAGTGGTCATCCTTATGAAGCACCAAGCGGCATGAGGCCAACACAGCTACGGATGCTCCTCCTCTACCCTAACATTTCTAAGCTTTACTCTTTACTCACTCCTTCGAAGTTCCAATTTCCTTTCAATCCTTTCTCATGACCAAGTGGTCATCCTAATGCAGCATCAAGTGGCCTGAGGCCAACACAGGTATGGACTCTCCTCCTCTACCCTAATATTTCTCAGCTTCACTCTTTATTCACTCCCTCGAAGTTCCAATTTCCGTTCAATCCTTTCTGTTGACCAAGTGGTCATCCTTATGAAGCACCAAGCGGCCTGAGGCCAACACAGCTACGAACGCTCCTCCCCTACCCTAACATTTCTAAGCTTTACTCTTTACTCACTCCTTCGAAGTTCCAATTTCTTTTCAATCCTTTCTCATGACCAAGTGGTCATCCTAATGCAGCATCAAGTGGCCTGAGGCCAACACAGGTACGGACGCTCCTCCTCTACCCTAATCTGTTCAAAGCTTGAATCTTTATTCACTCACTCGAAGTTCCCCTTTCCTTCAAATACTTTCTCATGACTAAACGTCACCCTTTCTTATTCAGCAGTAAGCGGCTTGAGGCCAATACAGCTTTGGACGTTTCTCCTCTACCCTAATCTTTTTCAAGCTTCACTCTTTACTCACTCCCTCGAAGTTCCAATTTCCTTTCAATCCTTTCTCAGGACCAAGTGGTCACCCTAATGCTCCTAAAGCGGTCACCCTTTCTTATGCAGCAGTAAGCGGCTTGAAGCCAATACAGCGTTGGACACTTCTCCTCTACCCTAATCTTTTCCAAGCTTCACTCTTTACTCACTCCCTCGAAGTTCCAATTTCCTTTCAATCCTTTCTCATGACCAAGTGGTCATCCTAATGCAGCACCTAGCGGCCTGAGGCCAACACAGGTACGGACACTCCTCCTCTACCCTAATATTTCTAAGCTTCACTCTTTACTCACTCCCTCGAAGTTCTAATTTCCCTCAATCCCTTCTGGTGACCAAGTGGTCATCCTTCTGCAGCACCAAGCGGCCTGAGGCCAACACAGCCACAGACGCTCCTCCTCTACCCTAATCTGTTCAAATCTTCAATCTTCATTCACTCACTCGAGGTTCCCATTTCCTTCAAATAATTTCTCATGAATAAGCGGTCATCCTTTCTTATGCAGCAGTAAGCGGCTTGAGGCCAATACAGCTTTGGACGTTTCTCCTCTACCCTAATCTTTTCCAAGCTTCACTCTTTACTCATTCCCTCGAATTTCCAATTTCCTTTCAATCCTTTCTCATGACCAAGTGGTCATCCTAATGCAGCACCAAGAGGCCTGAGGCTAACACAGGTACGGACGCTCCTCCTCTACCCTAATCTGTTCAAAGCTTCAATCTTCATTCACTCACTCGAAGTTCCCATTTCCTTCAAATGCTTTCTCATGACTAAGCGGTCATCCTTTCTTATGCAGCAGTAAGCGGCTTGAGGCTAATACAGCTTTGGACGTTTCTCCTCTACCCTAATTTTTTCCAAGCTTCACTCTTTACTCACTCCCTCGAAGTTCCAATTTCCTTTCAATCCTTTCTTATGACCAAGTGGTCATCCTAACGCAGCACCAAGCGGCCTGAGGCCAACACAGCTACGGACGCTCCTCTTCTACCCGAATTTTTTCTAAACTTCACTCTTCACTCACTCCCTCGAAGTTCAAATTTCCTTGCCCCATTTGATAAGGTTCTGCTTTTTGTTTGGTCCTAAACGGATAGCCAAAAACACGAGTTCTGGAAAACAGTCATCCTTCCTCCATAAAATATAGCCAAACCATCTTAACCTGTAATTCTAAGGAGCAGTAATGTCAATAACTGGATGGGTAGCCCAAAGTATCATAAAAATCACTAAGTGTTACCGTAGTTGTTTCTGCAGTCATTGTAGTTGTTGCGTTTGCAAATGAATTTTGAAAGGATTTCGTAGAGAAAATTTCTGATTTCAGTCTTTTATACCCCAACGATCCTTAAAAGCTTCCCGACGATCCTTAAAAGCTAAAAAGAAGGTTTTTTCGTCCTCCTGTAAGATAATGGAAATGTTTCGAACGACTCATTAATACACGCTTTTTAAAGGTTGATTGGTTACCCTCAGATTGGGTTTATTGGTTAACAATGATTCTAGATTTCAGAATTAGCGATCGAATAATCCGTTTCCCGACTTTTTGTGATAATCTGCTATACGATATTTAAATGCTCATAATTTATTGAAAAGCTAAAATGTGTCTTTTTGTTTAACAACGAGCAATAAGACATCTGAAAAGGGATCTGGGGTACTAATTCATGGCAATGTGAGGTAATGATGGGAGGAAACATTTTTCAAAATTTAGAGGAATCTTGCGGTTTTTTCATTGGATATACAAAAAAGTTTTTTTTTTAAAATGAAAATACTGAAAAGAAGGTGTTTTTTTAATATAGGGGGTTCTGCCCCCCTCCCTGAGTGGCTCCACTGACCTGGGTGCCCTCCAACGGTTTTCTCACTTGAGAGGGCGCTGGATCTTAGGATTCGCAATTTATTGGGCCTTCTTTAAAATTTCTACAATTATCTGCTGTAGGATCTAAACTAAAAAATTTTACATGTTAAACTGGAAACTAAAATACTTTGCATTTCTTCTTTTAGCAACGAGGACATTCTTGAACGAAGATTATGTCAATGATGTCCTGGGAATATCTGCAGTTCTAGTAAATGATTTGAAACAAAGACGTCAGAAAGACTACGTTTTCAACTGGGAGAAAATCCTAGCTGTAAGTCTCATTAATAACAGCTCTGTGCTAAGTTATTTACTACAAAAAAAGTTAAAATTCAAAGAACCATAGTAAAATATAGGTATTTATTTTTGTAAAATGTCTTTGGGTTTCGTTATCGAGCAGGCTATTTCAATTCAAATATTAGTACAAAAACGAATAAGCAAAAGTGCAACAATATAAATATAGTTTCTACAGCACAAAACTTAAACTTGAAGAGACGACTTAAAAACTTGAAGAAAAAATGAAAACGCAGCAACACAACGACACAGAATCTGACAAAAGAAAAATGAAACAGAAGATAAAACGACTACTAAGGTAACGAAGGACTCCCATGGTCCATATTGATGGACTTCCATGGTGGTAAAATCAATCTTTACGTTGTTGAAAAAGAACTTTTTTATCCATAAAAACGAAAGAAAAAAACAGACGAGAAAACAACTATTGAGGTAACGAAGGACTCCAATGGTTCATATTAATGGACTCCCATGTTGGTAAAATTGAACTAATTTTTAATTATAAAAAAAGCGAAAAAAAGAGAAGAGAAAACAGCTACTAAGCTAACCAAGGACTCCATTGATCCATATTAATGGACTCCCATTGTGGTAAAATTAAGTTTTATTGTAGTAAAACTAAATTTGATTTTTTTTTTTTTTTTTGTATGAATAAAAAACAGAAGAGAAAAAACACTACTAAGGTAACGAAGGAATCCCATGGTCCAGATTAATGGACTCTCATGGTGGTAAAATTGAACTAATATATATTTATCCAAAAAGCGAAAAAAGAGAGGAGAAAACAACTTCTAAGGCAACGAAGGGCGCCATTGATCAATATTAGTAGTCTCCCATTGTGGAAAATTAAGTTTTGCTGTAGTAAAAGTAAATTTGATTTTTTTATAATTAAAAGGGAAAAAATAGAAGAGGAAAAGACTACTAAGGTAACGAAGGACTCCCATGGTCCATATTAATGAGCGCTCATGGTAGTAAAATTGAGCTAATTTTTGTTGTCAAAAAAGCGAAAAAAAAATCACTACTAAAGTAGTGGAGGAGTCCCATTGTCCATATTTATGGACTCCTTTTGGAATAAAGTTAAGTTTTACTGTGGTGAAATTAAATTTGATTTTTTTTATAAATAAAAGGACAAAAACATAAGATAAAAAAAACTACTAAGGTAACAAAGGACTTTCATGGTCCATATTAATGAACTCCTAGTGTGGTGAAATTTAATTTGGTTTTCAAAACAAAAATTTTTTACATAAAATACCAAAGACAAAGTACAGAAGAGAACAACTAGTAAAGCAACGAATGACTCCAATAATCCATATTAATGGATTTGCAAAGTGTTTAGATCAAATTTAACAATGACTCGATAGACAAATTTAACAATTAGATCAAATTTAACAATGGCTCGATATGCCCATTTCCAATGGGCATATCGAGCTTTATCCTCCTCTTCTATTATTCTGAGCTCTAACCCAATCTCAGCTACTGTTGAGAATTTCCATACATAATGTGTTTTCTGCCAACAAAGCAAGGACACGTGGAGATCGCCTAATGTAATATTATCCTATGTCTATATTGTTCTAAGATCTTTTGAATGTCACCATTGTAACAGTGATCTTAGAGTAAAGGGGATAGGTATGACTAGAATGAAATCCCAGAGAATTCGCTGATTGATAAAAAGAATTCGGGAGAGGGGGTATTTTGGACGAAGGTTTAAGGACGAAGATTGTATCAGCTAAGTAGGTCTTAAGGTAAATACGCTATACCAAATTATTTTTTTCCGAGTTTAAGGAGGTTAAGGAGGGGGAAAACTGAAAGAGAGAGAGAGAGAGAGAGAGAGAGAGAGAGAGAGAGAGAGAGAGAGAGAGAGAGAGAGAGAGAGAGAGAGAGAGAGAGAGAGAGAGAGAGAGAGAGAGAGAGAGAGAGAGAGAGAGAGAGAGAGAGAGAGAGAGAGAGAGAGAGAGAGAGAGAGAGGAGAGAGAGAGAGAGAGAGAGAGAGAGAGAGAGAGAGAGAGAGAGAGAGAGAGAGAGAGAGAGAGAGAGAGAGAGAGAGAGGAGAGAGAGAGAGAGAGAGAGAGAGAGAGAGAGAGAGAGAGAGAGAGAGAGAGAGAGAAAGACAGAGACGGAGAGAGATCCAATTTTTAATGAGTAAAATGTCTATATGTAGTTTGTTGAGGAAAATCATAACAATAATTTTCCAACTTACAAAAAAGAAACGTGGGTGGAAAATCAGCAAAAAAAAAAAAAAAAAAAGGTTCGGCACCAAAGAACTTAAGAAGGTGCAGTCTTCCTTTAAAGGCGGAGTTGTCCTTGGGAAGCATCAAATTGTTAATGCTACAGTTTTTGCGAACAAAAAGTGTTGTCAGATTTAACTCATTTGTTTTGCTTATTTATTTTGGTGGCTCAAAGCGCCAACTCTGACGAAAATGTGGTGCTGTTATGAAAACTTCATGATTTGGAAATTAGCAAAAGCAAAATCATTGAAGAATGTGGTCTTCTGGTATGAATAGACCTAAGATTGGTTTGGGAGGCAAAAAATATTTTTATTTTATGTATTTTTAACTTTAAACGTTTTCTGGTTTTCACTCCTCAGTGGCTTGGTTTCTGGTTTTGTTTTGTCAGTTAAATCATTTATGAATAAAATAGTAAATAAATACAAATATGGCAGATTAAGTAAATACCTTGAAAATAAACCTAAATAACCGCTGTAAAGCTGGAAGGAAAACACGTAGTTTTGCTTCGTAGTTTTTTCGTAGTAACGTAGTTTTTTTTTTAACGTAGACTTTACAAATTTACGAATGAAAACCTGTTTAAGATATAGGCTAAATTATTAGTCAATTTGATATAACTATAAGTCAATTTTAGTTTTCAGTTTAATTATAAGTCAATTAAAATGAAAATTCTATTAATTGAAAGTTATAAAAAAGCTATAGATTAAATAGAAATTTAAAACGAATATAAATTAAATGAAACACCAACCATTTCAGATGAAAATCAAACTGTGGTTCCTCTCACTTTTCGATCACTTTTCGATTAGTTCCATAATTAAATATATTCAATCTTCTAATAAAACTAAAAATAGCTAGCAAGCAAATATGCAGTGCAACGAAACATAGCATGCATTGCAACGTGCAGACATGCAACGTGCAAACATGCAGTGTAACGAAAAGTTGCACTGCTCTGCAATGCAGTGCAACGTTGCTATATCAACGAAACATAGAGGACTTTTCATTACATTAAAAAAAAATTTTGCAGATCATAAATGTGAGTTTTAACTTGTGGTGTTGACATTTTATTGTTGTTAACAAAAAACAGGCTATGTTTATATTTAAATATCGTTTCTGTGTAATAAAAATATGCGGGGAGCTTCCACCCAAAATACCCCCAGTCTTTACGGTAAAGTTTAGCTTTTGCATAAATGTTTCAAAAAACAAGGACTCATTGTTCATATTTTTAGGGTAGGATTCGTTGTTGTTTTTTTTTTTTGTGGGGGGGAGGGTATTTTAACGATTGAAGTGGGAATTGGGCAATTCTTTTCCAATTCTTGGAACGATTTCACTGTGCAATTCATCTTTTCATTTAGAAATGTTACATTCTGTCTTTCTTTTTCCAAAGCTGTTAGTCCGTTGCATAATCAGTATGCAACGACCTGCATGCAGCGGCGCCACTTAAGCCCTTTTACTACCCTATTAGCAACAATTGTTTTATAAGATTTGCATTTCCGTGAGTTAAAAAAGTATTGTTAACTCACGGAAACCTAGCATATGAATAAAATATTGTTAACTAATGTGTTAGCGGAGTTCGGAGGAAAATAGTTTAAGAATTTGAAGAGTATTTGTTTTTGCTTCCATTCAATTTGTAGGGCCTGGGACAATAGCTCCCAAAATATTGGCATTAGATTATAATTTCAATGCAGCAGTTTTAATGAGGAGGGTTGAATTATATAAAAACAATCCCTTGATAGTTCGACCTATACAGCTGCACAATAATTGCTAGCTAAGAATTGCGTCTCTGTTAGATAAAACAAGTATTGTTAATTCACGGAAACGCTAAAAACGCTAAGTATTGTTAACTAACATGTTAACGAAATTCTGAGGAAAATATTTGGAGAATTTGAAGTGCAGTAGTGTTAGCTTCCATGCCATTTTTCGGGCATGGGCCAATTAGGCCCAGAAATTGGCATTATATCACAATTTAAAAATAGCCATTATAATTAGAACCATTGAAAAATAAAATAAAATTTAAACAAAATCCGATGTTAGTGTGACCCCACACAGCTTAACAATCATTGCTAGCTAAGAATTGCGTTTCCGTCAGCTAACGAATTGTTGTTAACTCACGGGAACGTAATAAACGGACCAAGTATTGTTAACTAATATATTAGCTGAATTAGGAGGAAAATAGTTGGGTAATCGAATCAATTTCTCTTGATTCAATTAGATGGGAATTTTTTCGCGGAGAATTTTCGGGTGGGGAACTTTTCATTGAATTTTCCTTCTTCTGAGATCGCCGCAGGGTTGTGTTCTATCCCCCTTTGTATGGATTATTTTGACGGACTTTGTTTTAAGGAGCAGAGGAAAGGCAATGAGAGACCACGGAATCAAATGGGGAGGAAAAAGTCTCCTGGACTTGGATTATGTCGATGATTTAAGCATCCTAGATGAAAGTGTGAGCAAAATGAATGAAGTTTTAGAGGTTTTGCGAGTTCAGGGTGCTAGAATTGGTTTGAAAATTAATGTTAGGAAGACTAAGTCACTAAGGCTAGGAATAAGTGAAGATGAAAAGGTGATGTTGGGTAATGAAAAGATTGATCAGGTGGGCAGCATCACTTACCTTGGTAGTATTATTAGTAAAGATGGTGGGAGCAGTGAAGATGTTAAATATAGAATAGCCAAGGCTCAGGGTGTTTTTTCACAGTTAAAAAAAGTCTGGAAGAATAGGAAGATAAGTCTGCAAACCAAGATTAGAACATTAGAAGCTACAGTGATCACAGTGGTAAAATATGGCTCTGAAGCATGGACGCTCCGAAAAGCGGACGAAGATTTGCTAGATGTTTTCCAGAGAAATTGCTTAAGGATTGTTCTGGGTACCCGGCTGACTGACCGTATTTCAAACAATAGGCTATACGAAAAATGTGGTTCAATACCGCTCTCTAGGGCTATAATGAAAGAAAGGTTGAGGTGGCTAGGGCACGTTGTGCGGATGAAGGATGACAGATTGCCGAAGATTGTTCTTTTCGGCCAACCATCTAGGGCTAAACGGAAAGCAGGTCGTCCCCGTCTGGGGTGGGAGGACGTCATAAAGAAAGATTTAAAGGAAATGGGAACTTCGTGGGCGGGTGTAAAAAGGGAGGCTTTGAATAGATTGGGGTGGAGGAGGAGCGTGCGTTGCTGTTTTGGCCTCAGGCGGCTTGGTGCTGCGGTGAGTTGTTAGTAGTAGTATATATATATATATATATATATATATATATATATATATATATATATATATATATATATATATATATATATATCTATATATATATATATATATATATATATATATATATATATATATATATACATATTTATATATATATATATATATGTATATATATATATATATATATATATATATATATATATATATATATATATATATATATATATATATATATATATATATATCTATATATATATATATATATATATATATATATATATATATATATATATATATTTATATTTGTATATATATGTATAATATATTATATATATATAATATATAATATATGTATAATATATAATATATGTATGTATAATGTACATATACATATGTATATAATCGAGAAAAGCACGATTGATCCCTCTATTAATTTTTTTTTTGGCTAATCATTGAACGAGTGTTACCTTACGAGTGACTGCATTAACAAAGATTAGGCAATGCTTTTTTAATGATTTCCTCTTTTTTCGCTTTTTAAATGATGTTACAGCTGACCAATAAGATTTCGTTGAAAATAGGATTCTATATAAGTTAATGTCTAAGCATTTGTGGCACATTTTTCATGAGAAAAATAGGCCCTAGTTTCCACTAATTGTTTTCAGTATCATATTCCCAGTTAGGCACATTCAGATATTGAGCTGGAAAGAGGACGAGGTTATTACCTAGGTTCCTTAATTTCAGTGGTAGAACGAGAAAAGTTCCTAACGATAATGGATTTTAAAAAGTATGATATATAATACCAGATTGTTTGGAGCCTGATGTATGCATCTCTACTCCATGTTTAAAAGTAATGTTTCAAAAGTAAGTTGAAGAGGTAAATGTTTAGAACTGTTTTTAGAATGAGTTTGCCTTATTTTTACCTTGTGTATTCTTTCCTTTTATTGTTCTAATTTTTGTGTTATTTAGGGATTTACCCCCAAATTACTTTAAAGGTAATTTTAATTTTTATGTAATTTGAGGATCGTTATCATTTTAGCTAATTTTCTACTTCGTTTAATAATAAAACTGAATGGATTGAATGTAACAAGAAAAGTTTTATACAAAAAACCGTCTGATATAACACATAAAAAAAAATAAAGAAACTTTAATTTTTTTAAAATTAAAGAATTAAGAAAAAATTAAAAATTAAGAAATTGATTTTCAGCCAGTTGAATAAAACGAAAGCGAAAAAACAGAGCAGATATTTCGACAAGGATCTTCACCAAGGCATTTTCAGTCCTCGACACAGAAAATAACTAAATTTTTTAAGTAAACAAGAAACATTCTTTTTTCACACTTTTCTGTGTGACTTCACTCACTGTGAACACTCACTTTTCAACTTGTTTCTGTGTTGAGCACTGAAGACGGCTTGGGGGAGGGCCTTATTTATCAAACGTCATGTATAGTCAGTGTGGCTTTGGAATTTATTTATACCCAAAACCTTTAACAATTAAGTCCAGATCGGGTATTTGGGTATTAGCTTGAAATATGGTTAAACTTTTAAACCATTTGATTAGTTGAAGTTCTTGGAATAAAACCAGACAAATATCCAATGGTAACTAAGTAAAACCTACTAGGCTTACAAACTAAAAATAGAACCCATATAAATAGAACGATATACCCTTTCTTGCAAGTTGTGTAGCCAGATTTTCAATCTCAATGACAACATTTCTTGCTTAGTGTTGCTGGTGTGAAAGGTAATCTAGAGCTGACAGTGAATCATGCAGACAATATACTTCTGGTGTTTGATCTTTGTTTGGCTTGATATGGCTTGAAGAGAAAACTTAATTGCTATAAGCTTTGCGGAGAAAATTGTCAGGTTTGGGAAAATTGTCATCTGTGTAAACTTGGATGTAGTCCTGATATTCTGCCAACTATCACAAGAATATGATTTTCATCAGTGCTTGTGGAAGGCCCTCCTTTTTTCCAATGCTGATCTTAGGAATAATCAATTCCCCAATTTCTTTGGAGGCGCTATGAGAATCATCATCCAAATTAACAGTCAGCCTGCCATTCTCCATGAACTCTTCCATGCCAGGAAGGCAAAGGAATCTCTGAAAAGGGAGCATCTCAGTTGGTCTATAGCGGACATTGGGGTTGTGGTGGCTAATGATTCTTTTGTAGATAATGTGGTTCTTGAGTCTTATCTTCTTTGCAAAATATCTTGCAAGGAGATATTTTCTCCTGGAGTGAAGAGACTGGTTCCCCACTTCACAGCACATAGCTGCAATAGGAGTTGATTTTAGGCAACCAAAGGCTCTTAGCAAGATTGCATGGAGGGTAGTGTCAAATTTCTTCAGGAGACATTTCTTAGCAGATCCGTATATAAATGATCCATACTCTATCTTGGACATCACCACTGACTTGACAATAGTTGAAGCAAAGGCCGTGGGGGCTCCTCTTCTTCCAAGGCAGAGAGTATTAATGAAATTTTTTCTTTGTTGGAGACTGCCAATCAGCTCATCCAGATGGGGGTTCCATGTCATTTTTGGGTCAAATACAACTCCAGCAAGCGAGCTTGTTCTGCAACTCCAATCCTTTGTCCATTCCGTTTCACCAGCGGTTTGAAAGCAGCCAGTTATGCATTTTGTGAAAAACACACTAACTGACTTAGGGCTTGAGAAAAACATATTATTACTTTTTGCCCAAATTCATAGCATATCTACAGCTTTTTGGGAGGTTGACTGTAAGCATAAAGGGTAAGCATAAAGGGTCTCTCCCCACAACTGCAACAGCAATATAATCAGCATACAGAAAAAGCTCTGCTCTAAGGACATTTTCAAGGCTTATATCATGACAATAAACTGAGAAGAGAAGTGGACTTAGAACGGGGACTTAGTGGACTTAGAAAAGTGGACTCCTTAAGGGAGTCCAATGTCATAAGGTTTTTTCTTAAACTCTGAGCAGGAGCCCCCCAAGGAGGCCTGAACTTCCCTACCCATCAGGAATTGGTGGATCCAATTTACCAGTAGGGCTGATAAACCCAGTACAGATAGCTTTCTCATTAATTGCCCCATATCAACTTTATCAAATGCTGATTCCATGTATAAAAATATTACATGAACTGCTTTTCCTTTTTTGAAGCTTTTTTTTCATCAGATGCTCTAGTCTATCTAGGGCATATGTTGTGCTCCTTCCAGGGAGAAAGCCAAGCTGTTCAATTTGAATGTGGTATGATAATGGGGCTAAAATTCTTTGTTTTATTACCCTCTCATTTAGTTTTGCGACACAAGAGGTGAGTATTATAGGGCGGTATGAATCAACCAGCTTAGGGTCTTTGCATGCCTCGAGAAGTGGAATCACTGTTGCCCTATTCCACTCAGATGGTATTGATGACTCTATGACAGATCTATTGAATAACTCTGTCAGTAGCTCAACAAATGTATCTGGCAAATATTTAAACATCAAATTGTGGATTCCATCAGGGCCAGTTGCATCAGGCTGGAGCTTTGAAATGGTGTCATTAACTTCCTGAAAGCTGAAAAGGGAAAAGGGAAATGTACTATTTTTGAGACTGAGTTGATGGTGTGTGTACTGTAATGGTGTATTTACATTCAGAAACTTTTCTAAGAAGAGATTAAGTTTCCCATTGGTTAAAGATTCTGTAGGCCTTCCCATCTGTATTTCTACAGGGATGGGTTTTCTTCTTTTTTACCTGAAAAAACCTGGATATTTCTCCATAGCTCTCGAACAGGAGTATTGTGGCCAAATTTGTCTTCAATGAGTCTTCTCCATCCATCTTGTGTCTCAGTCTTTAGTGTCTTTTGAATTCTGCTGTCTTTTGCTTGAAAACTACTTTATTCTCTATTGAGGGGTATCTAGAGAAATTATTTTTTGCTTTTTTCTTCTCTAGGTAGGCTTTCTGGCATTTACTGTTCCACCCAGGAGTAGAATTTTGTCTCTTGGGATGAAGTCGTTTGTAACCAAATATTCTTTCTGAAGAAGCTATGATAGCTGAAGTAATCATATTAGTTAATGATTCCACTGACTCATTACTTGTCTTAATTTCTGAAGCCTTTTGGTCTAAGTTGTGTTTTCAGGAGTTCCAGAATTTCTCTTGGAATTTCCAGAATTTCAATGGTTGGTACCCTGACCTTACTGGGCTAATCTCTAGTGTCAATGATAGACCCTCGTGGTCAGAGTCAACGTCACAGGGTTTCTGGATTTCTGCCCTATTTACAATATATGTTGATGTGAAAGTAAGGACAATGGTTGAGTACTTGCCTGTCTGTGGGTTCAGCCATCTATTTAGGTCTTTGGGGGTGACAAGGGGCAGCTTATTTTTGAGTCCAGGATATAATTGGTCAGAGGTTGCAAGTGAATCTTCTGGTGATACAGTGCCCATCATTCTGTGGTGTAGGTTAAAGTCAACACTAATTATTTTCACAGGGCCACATGTGTTCACAGTCAGTTTGAATTGTTTCGTGGATAATTTATTTGTCTTGGGAGCATAACAGTTAGCAATGCTAATCCACTTATCACTTCCAAGTAGTTTTATGTCAATTATACCAACCTCCATTTCCCCTTGTGGACTGGGGTCGTGTATTCTAAAAGCTAGGTCATTTTTCACAAGTGACAGTAGGCCACCACCTGTTTTGAGGACTCTGTCCCAATGGGCAGTATTGTACCCTTTGAAATTGTGGACAGTATTTTCCTGTTCTACGAAAGTCTCTTGTAGCAGAAAAATATCAGGAGCATGCCTGACTAAAATATTTTGGAGTTCTTTTCTTTTGGCTTGGTTGAATCCTCGGATATTTAATTGGAACACTGAAAGGGAGCTAGTTATTAGTGTGTGAGGGGGTTAACCTGGGTCTCTGTAGCCTATTACTGCTACCTTCTGGGCTAGGTATAGCCTCCTCTCCTTTGCGTTTTCTTTCAACTATGCCAGGGCTGCTGGTTTGTGGAGGGTCGTTACTGGTTGTAGGGCTTGATTCAACTCTGTTTAGGTTTTCAGTAATGTTGGTGAGGCTAAGGGCTGCATTTTCAAGACCAACTGGCAGTATCTTTGAGACTAGTTTACAAAGTGATGTTACTATCTGGGTCCAAGGTGCACGGGCTCTTTGTCCAAGGGGCACGGGTTCGATCCCTGGCGTGGCCAGTCATTTGGTTTGGGACGCGGGTCAGTGGTGTGACTCTGTAAGCTTAGCCAGAGTCGACCCAGCTCTAAATGGGTACCTGGAGAAATCTGGGGAAGGTAAGCAGGAAGAGTGTGCGACAGCACAGGGTGGATGGCCCCCAGCCCCCATTATACCTCCTGGCTGAAGGGCCACGAAACGGAGATCAGCACCGCCGGTTTGGACCTTAAGGGTCTAGTGCCGTCATACTTTACTTTTTTTTACTTTACTATTATCTGGGTCAGATTAGAGATCTGCCTTGCAACACCTTCAGACATGATCATATACTTCTTGTTCAGGTTTTCAACTGGATGGTGGTTAGGTGTCAAAGGAGGGAAGGAGTCTTTATGGGCCATAGGGACATGTTTGTTTGTGTTTGAAGTCCCTTCTTCAGGACCTCAGCAGCAGTCCTCATGGGGACATTATTGGTGAAGGAATAAGTTACAATTGCGTTCTTCTTAATGAATACTGGACACTCCCTGGCGTAAGCAGCATGGTTACCACTGCAGTTAGGGCACTTAAGTACCTGATCTTGCTTTACTGTTTTGAATTGGGGACATTCATTATGGGCGTTGTCCAGTACATAGTAGACATCTTCTGCCTCTGCGGCAATTTGAAGCCATGTGGCCAAAACCTTGGCAATTGAAGCTCTGTATTGCCTGGGCGATAAACTGTATACCTTGCACGTATACCTTGGGGCGATAAACTGTATACCTTGTACCCCAAAAGAGATTTTCAGATGGAATTGAACATCCTGATTAAAGGTGCAAACCAAAGGGACAATTGATGGGCTTGGATTTTTAAAGGCTACTGTCACTTGTTTTATTCTATTGCCAACTTGGACCTCCTTGACAAAATCATCCAGATGGGTGACCTCCTCAGATGGGATAAATACAATGCCTTTTCTATTTCTGATTAAAGCGGGGTTGGAACTAGGACCAAGCGCAAACTTTACTTTACAGCCATTTACTGCTATTAATTAAAAAACTTTTTCCACAAAATAAGTTTTTCAAAGAAAAGTAAATAACTCCATTAAACAAAAAATGAGCAAAAAAAAAAACAAATAATCTACCAAGCGTCAAACTACCACAAATCAGCATCGATAAATAAATTAAACCCAAAACGAACAGAAATCACAATAAATAACCGAGTCTAACTAAAAACGAGCAGAAATTAACATAAGTTGATCGCAAAACCACTATGCCTTCCCAAGGCCAGAACAAAATGTGTACTTTACTGAAAAATATAAATGTTTCTGCTTTTATAACTTTAATAAATCAAATAATATTAACATTTTGAATACTAAATATCAGTATATGTATATTAAACTGACAATGCACATTCCTTTGTACTTTTTCAGTAAAGTAAAGTGTATTTTTTCTACGACAACGCTTTCAATAAAAACCTTATATGCCCCCAGGGGATAACTTACAACCCTTGCCCTGAGTGCTGGAGGGGGGGGGGGTGGTGGTGTCATTCTCAAAGACCTAATTTCCAGAACGTTTTCTACTACGTTGAACAAATGGCTATCTGAAAATGTTGATTGGATATTTTTGGAGGAATGGTGGGCGTGAGAGGGGGCTTAGTTATCCTCCAATCACTTTCGACTATTACAAAGGGCACTAGCCCTCTCAATTTCCAATTGAATGAGCCCCATTTGAAGTTTTACGACAAATCTATCTATAAAAACCTTATATGCCCTCAGGGCAGAACTTACAACCTTTGCCCTTCGGGCTCTGGTGGGTTTGTCATCCTTAAATACATAATTTCCAGAACTTTCAACTATGTTGAACAAAATGGCTATCTCTAAACTTTGATTGAATGTTTTTGGGGAAATGGTGGACGTAAGAGGGGGGTTAATTACTCTCCACTCACTTTTGACTATTAAAAAGGGCAATTTCAATTTCCAATCAAATGAGCCCTTTTTCAAATTTCTATATAAACTTTATATGCCCCCAGGGCATAACTAACAACCCATGTACTGAGGGCTCTGAGGTGGTTATCATCCTAAAAGACCTAATGTTAAGAACTTTCAACTACGTTGAACAAAATGGGTATCTCAAAATTTTGATTGGAGGTATTTGGGAAAATGGTGGGCGTGAGAGGGGCGTTAGTCGCTCTCCAATCACTTTCAACTATTAATAAAGGCACTAGCCCTTTCAATTTCCAATTGAATGAGCCCTTTTAAAGTTTCTACGCTTTCAATAAAAACCTTATATGCCCCCAGGGCATAACTTACAACCCTTGCCCTGAGGGCTGTGTGTGTGTGTGGGGGGGGTGTCATCCTTAAAGGCCTAATTTCCGAAACTTTCAACTATGTTCAATAAAATGGCTATCTAAAATATTGATTGGATGTGTTTGGGGAAAAGATGAGCGTGAGAGGGGGTTAGTTGCCCTCAAATCATTCGACTATTAAAAGGGCACTAGCCCTTTGAATTTCCAATCGAATGAGCCCTTTTTCAAGTTTCTACGACAAAGATTTCAATAAAAACCTTATATGCCCCCAGGGCATAACTTATAAACCTTGCCCTGAAGACTTTGGGGGGAGTGTCCTGCTCAAAGGTATAATTTCCTGAACTTTCAACTGCGTGGAACAAAATGGCTATCAAAATCTTTATTGGATGTGTTTGGGGAAATGGTGGGCGTGGAAGGGGTGTTAGTTGCTTTCCAATCACTTTCGAATATTAAAAAGGGCACTAGCCATTTCAATTTACAATCGAATGAGCCCTCTTTGAAGTTTCTACGACAACGCCTTATAGAAAAACCTTATATGCCCCCTGGGCATAATTTACAACCCTTGCCCTGAGGGCTGTGGGGGGGGGGTGTTGTCATACTCAAAGACCTAATTTCCAGAACTTAAAACTACGTTGAATAAAATGGCTATCTCAAAATGTTGATTAGATGTGCTTGGGGAAAAGGTGGGCGTGAGAGGCGGGTTAGTTGCCCTCTAATCACTTTCGACTACTAAAAAGGGCACTAGCCCTTTGAATTTCCAATCGAATGAGCCTTTTTTGAAGTTTTTACGACAACGCCTTCTATAAAAAAAAAACTATATGCCCCCAGGGCATAACTTACAACCCTTGCCCTAAGGGCTGTCCTCCTCAAAAACATAATTTCTATCTGGAAATCAACTACGCTGAACAAAATTGCTATCTGAAAATTTTGATTGGATGTGTTTCGGGAAATGGTGGGCGTGGAAGGGGTGTTAGTCGCCTTCCAATCACTTTCGACTATTAAAAAGGGCATAAGCCACACCAATTTCCAATTGAATGAGCCCTTTTCGAAGTTTCTACGACAACTTCTTCGATACGCCGTTCCGAAGCGAAAACGAAGATTGAAAAGGAAATTTTTAAGCCCATTTTGAACTCAGCCATCGGTAAAATGTGCGAGAGTGTACGTAATTAAAGTCGTTGTGACGTTGTGACTGACCCAAAAGAATGTGCTCGAATCGTTGCCGATTCAAAATTCACATCATTCACCATCGTAGAGTCGAACACGGTCCTCTTAAATAGAAAAAAAAATTTTAAAAAGAAAAGAAATGTAAATTCATTTTGAACTCATTTTGCCTTCGGTAAAATGCGCGAGAGTGTATGCAATCAAAGGATGGTGTGACGGTGCTACCCCATGGACATTATCTAACTTCTGACCGAAGTGTATGTCAAGACCATAGACATCACCTTGGTCGGGAAAAAATTCAATAGTAAATAGTGGAAGAGTGGGTGTTGGGATCCTTTTTTATAGATGTTTTTCCCCAACTCAGCAGTGTTTTTTTTTTTTTTTTTTTTTTTTTTTTTAGCAAGGCGGAGTCATATGTGAGTGTTTTATGTAAAAAGAAAATGTTTTAAACATTTTTTGGCCCCGTGCCCACGGCCGGACCGGTGGGAGTGCTCTTTCTAATTGTGATAAGTGCTTTTTGTAGTGTCTTTTTATTGCATAAAAAATGTATTATTGTTTTGATTTTATTTTCTGATAGTGCCTTTTTTATATGTAAATAAACATGTAGTATTTTTTGTAGTGCCTTTTTATTTGTAAATAAAAAACATATATTATTCTTTAAAAATATATTGTTCTCGAATCCAATTAGGAAAATTATTTTTTATTTAAGGAACCGGTGCAATCTACAGTCAGTTGCATTTTGACGTTGCAAGGGACTATATATTAATTTAAAACCCCATTTAGATCGTATTTTTGCGGACCGTCAATGTCTAGCAAAACGACAATTAACAAAAATAGTTCAAAATCGTAATAAAATGTTTTTAGAAAATCCTCCCGAGATTTACTATTGCTACAGTGTTTGGCAAGAATCCTATGATAGAATAAAAACTATTGCCCCAGGCATGAAATTCATACAGGGACTTGACATTTTCAATAGTATTGAACCAAACTCTTGCTTGATTATTGATGATTTAGCTGAATCCATTGAAGAATGGTCTCAGAAGATGGTACAATTGTTCACTGTTCGATCTCATCATCAAGGGATTTCTGTAACCCTAGTTCTACACAATCTCTTTCATCAGAGCAAGTGTATGAGAACACTTGCTTTGAATTGCACCTACTAAATCATCTACAGGGCTGTTCGTGATTCCAGTTCCCTCATAACGTTAAATAGACTAGTCTATCCACGTGATCTGAAATTTCTACTCTCGGCCTACAATCAGGCTACAATAAACCGTATGGTTATTTTCTATTGGACCTGAATCAGAACACACCTGAGGATTTACATGTAGTCACCGATATTTTTTACAATGAAATTACGTTATATCTGCCAGTGAATAGTAAAAAAGGTCGTTAGTTGCAATCATGACGCTGAAGAAACTACAATAACATCCACATTTATTCACCGTCCTAGATAATTCGAAACCATGACTTAGGAAGGCCATACTCAAACATGGTGTCGACAGATAATACATTAATCTAATATCAGAACTTTGTTTAAATTTAACTTAAGGCCATTTTCAACTGCAAGAAGGTGTTAAGCAACAGACAAAGCAACATCGTTCCCTTTTACCTTCCCTAGCATCAGCAGCAAGCAAAAATAAAGGAAACAATTTTAAAAAATGACTTCTTCAAGCGGGTGGTAGCTTCTTTACACTTTTATTGCCAATCATTGCAGGACTTGTAAACAGTTTTCTCTAGATGGCCAAACTCTATAAATTGACACCAATTGAATTTGCCCTTTCGCCAAAGGAAAATTTCGAGGACAATCTCAATAATTTTATTAACAATGAGAAAATTACTGACGATGAAAAATCAATTTTGCTTAAAAATGCACTTCGACGAGCCGACAAACATAAACCCTATCGTGAGACACCACTCAATGTAAATGTCATTGATCACAAAAAGGAAATAACTCCGCCACTATCAACACCAACATCAACAACAACAACACCAAAAGAAGAAGAAGATCTAAAGTTATGACAAGTGTTGCAGATCTAATGCCACATTCCTGTCGTGAACAGTGTAAAAGACTCTGGACTTATCTCACTGAAAGTGAACATGTTCAAATTGACGCTAATGGTTATCAAGTTATAATCCATGGCAAGAACTACATTCTAATTGATTTATTATCAAATTTGGTTACAAATCGTAAACGACTTGTATCATTTGACAGTCATTTGCATAAATTTTAAACTCATCAAACTTCCCCAAAAGTCTTATTGGCAATGCACATGTTTTAAAACGATTAAAGAAATTTAGTCAAATATCAAAAGATGTTTTTATTTCATTTCCGGAAAATATTAGCTCGCCAAATGGAAATGATTTGACAAGAGTGATGGGGGGAGTCAAGCGAAGACGTCTTAATATCACTGCATCTCCATCACCATCACCTGTTAGTATGCAAATGGGCAGTGGACACTTCACTACGTGTTTACGTTCAAAATGGTTGAAGCATTGAAACATGTTTATTAGAGTATTGGTGAAGTGGGAAGTTTAAGTTCGCCCACCACACTTGCTCAAGTCACTTTACATTAAAAGAAGCTGGCGACAGAGTATCTACAGAAACAATAAAGTTACACTCTACATCGTAGTCGTAGAGTTTGTGGTAGTTACTATCGAAAAACTAAAGCCTTTTTCCCATTAAAAATATTACAAGCAGGTCTTTTGACTCTAGATGAGATTCAACGGCGTCACAATGAGCCATACAAGTACATTCTACTTGCAATCAGTGTTTTTAGTCGCTATGCATATACCATTCCACTGCGGTCAGAGAGATGGATGAAGTTGCTAAAGCTCTTGAAATCATCCTTGAACAGGATTGCTATAAGAAGATTCAAACGGACCGGGGTAGTGAATTTGTTAATCCTCATGTAAAGTAGGTTCTATTAAAACAAAATACAATGCTCTATCATAGGCAGCGCAATGGCGCTGCCTAAGTAAAGAACGATGTTGGCACAATGTATTATTTATTTATTTATTTTTATCCATACCCGGGCACTTCGAAAAGGGCTCATTCGATTAGAAATTGGAGTGGCTAGTGCCATTTTTAATAGTCGAAAGTGATTGGAGGGCAATTAGCCCCCCCCCACGCCCATCATTCCCTCAAACACATCCAATTAAAATTTTGAGATAGCCATTTTGTTCAGCGTAGTTGATTTCCAGATAGAAAATATGTTTTTGAGGAGGAAACTCCCCCAGAACCCTCGGGGCAAGGGTTTTAAGTTATGCCCCGAGGGCATATAAGAACGATGTTGGCACAATGCATTATTTTTTTTTCCCCCCTTTAGAGCAGGGCACTTTGTATCGAAAAAGTTGTCGTAGAAACTTCAAAAAGGGCTCATTCAATTGGAAATTGAGTGGCTTGTGCCCTTTTTAATAGTCGAAAGTGATTGGAAGGCAACTAACACCCCTTCCACGCCCACCATTTCCTGAAACACATCCAATCAAAATTTTGAAGTAGCCATTTTGTTCAGCGTAGTTGATTTCCAGATAGAAATTATGTTTTTGAGGAGGACACTCCCCTACAGCTTTCATGGCAAGAGTTGTAAGTTATGCCCTGGTAGCATATAAGGTGTTTATAGAAGGCGCTTTCGTAGAAACTTCAAAAATGGCTCATTCGATTGGAAATTCAAAGGGCTAGTGCCCTTTTTAATAGTCGAAAGTGATTGGAGGGCAACTAACCCCCCTCTCACTTACACCTTTTCCCCAAAAACATCTAATCAAAATTTTTTGATAGCCATTTTCTTCAACGTAGCTTTAAGTTCTGGAAATGGGGTCTTTAAGGATGACACCCCCAGCCCTCAGGGCAAGGGTTGTAAGTTATGCCCTGGGGGCATATAAGGTTTTTATAGAACGTATTGTCGTAGAAACTTCAAATAGGGCTCACTCGATTGGAAATTGAAATGGCCAGTGCCCCTTTTAATAGTCGAAAGTAATTGGAAGGCAACTGACACCCCTTCTACGCCCACAATTTCCCCAAACACATCCAATCAAAATTTTGAGATAGCCATTTTGTGTCACGCAGTTTAAAGTTCATGAAATTATACCATCGAGCAGGACATTCCCCCCAGAGTCTTCAGGGCAAGGGTTAGAAAATTAAAAAGGGGCTCATTCGATTGGAAATTCAAAGGTCTAGTGCCCTTTTTAATAGTCGAAAGTGATTTGAGGTCAACTAACCCCCCTCTCACGCCCACCTTTTTCCCCAAACACATCCAATCAAAATTTTTAGATAGCCGTTTTGTTCGGCGTAGTTGATATCCAGATAGAAATTATGTTTTTGAGGAGGACACTCCCCCACAGCCCTCGAGGCAAGGGTTGTATGTTATGCCCTGGGGGCATATAATGTTTTTATAGAACGCGTTGTCGTAGAAACTTCAAAAAGGGCTCATTCGATTGGAAATTGAAATGGCTAGTGCCCTTTTTAATAGTCGAAAGTGATCGGAAGGCGACTAACACCCCTTCCACGCCCACCATTTCCCCAAACATATCCAATCAAAATTTTGAGATAGCCATGTTGTTCCACACAGTTAAAAGTGCAGGAAATTATACCTTTGAGCGGGACACTCCCCCCCCCCCCCACAGTCTTCAGGGCAAGGTTTATGAGTTATGCCCTAGGGGTATAAAAGGGTATTACTGAAATCTTTGTCATAGAAACTTGAAAAAGGGCTCATTCGATTCGAAATTCAAAGTGCTAGTGCCCTTCTTAAAAGTCAAAAGTGATTTGAGGGCACCTAACCACCCTCTCACGCCCACCCTTTCCCCAACCAAATCCAATCAAAATTTTTAGATAGCCATTTTGTTTCATGCAGTTTCAAGTTCAGGAAATTATTCCTTTGAGCAGGACATTCCCCTCAGATTCTTCAGGGCAAGGGTTATAAGATATGCCCTGGGGGCCATATAAGTTTTTATTGAAATATTTGTCGTAGAAACTTGAAAAAGAGCTCTTTCGATTGTAAATTCAAAGGGCTAGTGCCCTTTTTAATTGTCGAAAGTGATTTGAGGGCAACTAACCCCCCTCTCACGCCCACCTTTTCCCAAAACACATCCAATCAAAATTTTTAAATAGCCATTTTTTTCAACGTAGTTGAAAGTTTTGGAAATTTGGTCTTTAAGGATGACACCCCCCCCCTCAAACCCTCAGAGCAAGGGTTGTAAGTTATGCCCTGGGGGCATGTAAGGTTTTTATAGAAAGCGATGTTGTAAAAAAGTTAAAAAGGGCTCATTCAATTGGAAATTGAAAGGACTAGTGCCCTTTTAATAGATGAAAGTGATTAAAGGGCAACTAACCCCTCTCACGCCCACCATTTCCCCAAAAAAATACAATCAAAATTTTGAGATATCCATTTCGTTCAACGTAGTCAAAAGTTCTGGAAATTAGGTCTCTTAGGATATTAACCCCCCTCCGAGCCCTCAGTGCAAGGATTGTAAGTTATGCCCTGGGGCATATAAGGTTTATATAGAAGGTTGTTGTAGAAATTTCAAAAAGGCTCATTTGCTTGGAAATTGAAATTGGCCTTTTTAATAATTTAAAGTGAGTGGAGAGTAATTGACCCTCCTCCCACGTCAACCATTTCCCCAAACACATTCAATCAAAGTTTAGAGATAGCCATTTTGTTCAACGTAGTTGAAAGTTCTGGAAATTATGTATTTAAGGATGACAAACCCCTCAGAGCCCCCAGGGCAAAGGTTGTAAGTTATGCCCTGGGGGCATATAAGGTTTTTATAGTTAGAGTTGCCGTAAAAACTTCAAAAGGGGCTCATTCAATTGGGAATTGAGAGGGCTAGTGCCCTTTTTAATAGTCGAAAGTGATTGAAGGGTAACTAACCAACTTCTCACGCGCACCATTCCCCTAAACACATCCAGTGAAAATTTTCAGATAGCCATTGTGTTCAACATAGTAGAAAAAGTTCTGGAAATTAGGTCTGAGAATGACACCTCCCCCCCCCCCAGCTCTCTTTGAAATAGCCATTTTATTCAACGTAGTTTTAAGTTATGGAAATTAGGTCTTTGAGGATTACAACCCCTCCCCCAGCCCTCAGGGCAAGTGTTGTAAGTTATGCCCTTGGGGTATATAAGGTTTTTATTGAAAGTGTTGTCGTAGAAACTTCAAAAGGCTCATTTGATTGGAAGTTGAAAGGGCTAGTGCCTTTTTTAATAGTTGAAAGTGATTATCCATTTTCCCAAACGCATCCCATCAAAATTTTGAGACAGCCATTTTGTTTAACGTAGTTGAAAGGTCTGGAAATTATGTCTTAGAGGATGACAACCACCCCCACAGCCCTTAGGGTGAGGGTTGTGATTAATGCCCTGGGGGCATATAAGGTGTTTATAGAAAGCGTTGTCGTAGAAACTCAAAAAGGGTTCATTCGATTGGAAATCAAAAGGCCTAGTGCCCTTTTTAATAGTCGAAAGTGATTTGAAGGCTTGGAATTTTTATAGTAAAGATCGATGTGGGTATAATGTATGATTTTTTTGTTGTTGTTGTTGTTTAGAACAGGGCACTTCGTATCGAAAGAGTTGTCGTAGGATCTTCGAAAAGGTTGATTGAAAATCGAAAGGGCTGATGCCCTTTTTAATAGTCAAAAGTTATGTGAGGGCAACTAATCCCCCTCCCACGCCCACCCTTTCATTTGCCTTTATGTTTAATTCAATACAATTCAATTTTATTCGAGAAAAAATGTAACACAAACATCAATAATAATAAAGATCCTAGAAAATAACTTGTTAAGGACCAAAAAAAGAAAAAATAAAAGTAACACTGAAAAAAAAATAGAAGAATAAAACATGGGTAATTAAAGTAAATTGGTTAATAATGGAAAGATTAAATCATATTATCAAGTTTTGTTACATTTTTATACAACTTGATGAAACTTGTGGCTAGTTCAACACTGGAGGGTATTTTGTTTCATTGAATAATAGATTTGTAAATGGGAGATTGCTGGGCAGCACTAGAAACGCACTTAGGAATTTTAAAGGCTCTATTGGATGAACGGAGACAGTGGGCTTTCGAATTATTAATATTATTATAGGTTAGTAGTTTAGGTGGAAGATTATTGTGGAAAGCAGAGTAAGCAAGCGATAAGTTTAGTTTTTGTATGATTTGATCAAGTGGAGCTATGCCAAAATCTGAATACAAATCACGGGTTGGATATAGACGGGGAAGCCGAAAAAACTGCTTTAATGGCACGGTTTTGGGCAAATTTGAGTTTTTTAGTAAAGGACCGTTTTGTATTTCCCCAAACTGATCCGCAATAAGAAAGGCAAGGAAAAATGAAGGAATAATAGAGGGTAACTAGGATGTCATGAGGAAGAAAATAATTCACACGGTTAATCATATCTACTTGTCTCAAAATTATTGCTGTGATGTAACAAATATGATTAGAGAATGACAAGCATGAGTCAATAAATACACCAAGAAACTTGGCAACCTCCACTTGTGGGAGGATGTCGGAGGAGTACCTGAGACCACGAGCAGGCTGAACTACGTCTTTGTTGTAGGGGGTTCTGAATAATACTATTTGACTTTTTTTTTGCTATTAATGGTTATGTTATTCGTAAGGCACCACGCCTGGACTCTGTTCAGAAGGACTTAGGCAGAGGTTATTGCCGATGGTAAATTGGAGCCAGTGATGAAGAAGTTGCTGTCATCAGCAAATAATACAGGATACACTGAAGGGCCCAGGTCCATAACAAGATCATTGATATGTAGGAGAAATAAAATAGGGCCTACAATGGAGTCTTGCGGGACACCCCTCCGAACAGGTAAGGGCTGAGAGGATACTACACCTAGGCTCACACTCTGTACCCTTCCAGATATTTAAGAATCAAACCAAGAGAGGGGAACAACACGAATACCGTCACTATTTAATTTACTTATTAAATACTATGATCGACCATGTCAAAGGCCTTAGAAAAATCCAAAAATAGGCCCAATACAGTTTTTTTAGGTCGAGTTGTGAGCGTATGAACTGTTTGGCGTCAATTAGAACATGAGAAGTTGAAAATTTCGGCCTAAAGCCATATTGGCGAGAAGAAATCAAAGAAACGGATTGCTGACTGTCAAACAGAAAGGGAGACAGACGTCTGAAGATGATTCTCTCGAGCGCTTTGGATATAACTGGAAGAATTGAGATTGGACGATAATTACCTATCTCAGTTGGATTACCCTTTTTAAGAACTGGAATAACAATGGCTGACTTTTCTAAATCAGGGAAAACTCTTTGGGTTAAAGATAGGTTGGCAATATGCTTAATGGGCTCGTAAACAAAAGGAGATATGGTCTTCAGGAGCTTATTACTTAATCCAAGACAGTCAGGTGTAAAACTATTAGGGAGAGAACCGATGATTTGAAGTACCTCATTGCTATCAGTTGGGCAGAAAAACATGGATCTAGAATTGAAGCAGGGGAATACAGCCTGTAAGGAGGAGCGGGAGTCAGTATGAGGAACATTAGAACAATAATTATTAAATGCGTCAGGTGCATGAAAAGGGTCAATTAATCTACCATTTGTGTCTTTAAGGTGAATAGGTATAGAATTTGATTTTCTATTTTTTGAGAGTATATCATTAATGGTGGACCAAATCTTTTTGAGTTTCAAAACTAAATGTTACCTTAAGATTAAATCAAAATGCATTGTTTTAATGCTATTTTCTTATAAGGCATCTCAGTAGTATCCCGAGAACGACTGAGGGTATTATGTTCAAACTTTCTGGGCTACTTCTGGTCTTAAAATTTAACCAAGTCAAAATAGCGTAAGTGTATCCAAGCTATCAAAGAAAGTAAGTAGATTTTTTTGCGAATGGTATCAAGTTTTCCATTTCATGTCAACTAGAGGAGGTATTGTGTCCAGATTTTTAAAAGGGTGTATTTTGTTAAAGATTGCTCCACATAGTAAGTTTTTCAAAGAAAAGTAAAGAACTCCATTAAACAAAAAATGAGCAAAAATAAAATCAAATAATCTACGAAGCGTGAAACTACCGCAAACCAGCAATGATAAATAAATGAAATCCAAAACGAACAGAAATTAACATAAGTTGGGCTCAAAACCCCTATGCCTTCCTAAGGCCAGAACATAGTTTGCACTTTGCTGAGAAAAATTTAAATGAATGTGCATTGTCAGTTTAATATATATACTGATAGTTAGTAATCAAAATGTTAATTTTATTTGATTTATTAAAGTTATAAAATCAAGAACATTTATATTTTTTTCATTAAAGTGCAAACTATGTTCTGATTTTAAAATCAGAAGAGCAAATTTTAATAAGTTAAAAAACTGGAATCTATTAGATTGAAAAGATATTAAAGACTCGTACTCACAGGGGCAAGAGACAGTTGCTTGTCCGTTGACTAGGATACAACTCTGATTTTGATTCGTGGATATCCACCGAGCACATACACAATGCCCAATCAATAGAAATATCTCTGTTCGTAAGAAAGGTACATTCCAATTTAATTATTCAATGGAACATTGCAGAATTTACATTAGCTCACCCGTTGACAATGAAATTACTCATCTCAATGATAACCTGAGAGATATGCTTGGCTTTAAACAGGAAATGATTAGTGGTAAAAACGCTGCAACTGTCAGTGGGATGAATCGTCTTGTTTTTGCAGATTATCCACCCGGTTTCGCCTCCGACTCTTGTATATTTCTTTATGCGTCATTTGCTGAAACATTGAGAGTTGGTTATTCAAGTGTTCCCCTTCTACGTGTTCTTGAACGAAAAACGACCCATGAACGTGTTCATCACTATAATATAAAGCATCTTCAGTATGTTCCTGTAAACAATTCGTATATGGAACTCTGTCAGTTAACACTAAGAAGTGAATTAGGCGATTCTCTAGCAATAACAAAAGGTTTGGCTGTGATTACATGTCATTTTTGACCCATTCAAGAATAATAATGGGATGGCTAATAGAAAAAATATTTTTGTATTTCCTGATATTGATTGCTATGTTCCTACTCTGCAACCTCGACAATTGGGTCATGGGATGGACTATTATAAAGGCCGTTAGTCAATGTCGGGCTATGGTCTTGTCAATTGGTTTGCTAAGCTGTTTCACTCTGCAATACCTCTGGCTAAAAAAATATATTGCTCCGGTTGCCGCGGATTTTGTATCCTCTTCGCTACACGATTGGGGGGCTGGTAAAGATTTTAAAGAAAGTGTCACATAATCTCAGGTCCTCTGCGCGATCCCTTGGCGAGCGATTGAAATCACAACAAAGTGGAAAAGGTTTAATAAGGTCGAGAAACACCTCATCACTCATCAGTCTCAACTCAGGTCAGAAGCGAAAGACTTCACTCTTGTCAAAAAAGAAGAAAAAGAAACCAAGAAGAAAAATTGTTAGATCGAAAAAGGATTTCTTTTCCTAGACTGAAGTGGCGTATCTTCCCCAAAAGGAATCTCATCCAACTGTCACCACATCTCTAAATCTTTTCAATGCAGAAAGTTTGGATTCCAGTGTAAAACATGGATACTATGAACAATACTATCCACAACAAAGACACTCTGAAAACATGTATTTTCCAATTTATTCCAATGAAGACTACTTCATAGATTTATCATCCATTTTTATTGATTTAAAAGTTGTGGTGAGGAAAAGTCTGGCAATCTAACTCCCTCCACCGCCGACGGATTATCCTACGAAAATGGTATACTACAAAATTTATTTAAACAAATATGTGTCTACATTAATGGAACATTGATGAGCACTAGCAATAATCTATCAAACTATGCAACCTACATACAATTTATGTTGATGTCTCTAAGGTCGTACAAGAAATTGAGAGGTCTGTCAATAGACTATGACTATAGATAAAATGTTCATACTGATGGAGAACTCACTTGGGCAGTGACTAAGGAGTATCATTTAGTTGGTGGACTCAATCATGAAATATTTAATATATCTCAATGGATGCCCCGCAATGTTAAAATTGGTATAAATTTACAACTCGCTCCTTCCAATTTCGTCTTGAGAAAAACACTTGATGCAGCACCCGATGCCAGTGTCAATCTCACCTCAGTAATACTTCATGTAGGAAAACAACATGTTATGATTTCTGTTGGTTTGGCAATTGAAAAACTAAGAGCCTCTGGAAATGATATTAAACTGCTCGTTCCTCACACAATCACCAATCAACGTCATATTGCCACTGGTTCAAGTACTTACGCTGATTCTTCATTTATCAATCATGAAATTCCTTCGAAGCTTACTTTGGCTTTTGTAAAAAGTGCCAGTGCCCTAGGATCGTGGAGAAGTTTCCCACATGAATTTATACTTTTGGATTTTCCTCTCTTGTATCTAAAGTAAATGGAATTCCTCTCTACATTCTATCCTTTGATAAATCCTATAGGACCCTATATGAATTGACAATGCAATCCCTGGGTCAAGGTTCTCAACTATATGAAAATGGTATAACCGATACAATGATCGTAAAAAGTCATGATATCATTGTTTTGGACTTGTGTGGTACTCAAGATATGAGTATTGTCCGAACGGTTACTGTAAGTTTAGAGTGTACCTTTGACAAACCATTGAAGGAGAGTGTAACATTAATCTCACTTAATAAATTCGTAACCTATTGGAAATTATTTTCGACGGTAGTGTTCTATTATACCTGGCATAATGAACACCTATCAAATAATCGATGTATTTAACATGGTTCAATATATATCCCAATACAAATCCTATTGCATACCCTCAAATTTCCTTAAATATATTAATACTGCTAACATTACCATTATCATTGTTAATAGCACTCCATCGACCATGGAGACGGGTCATTGGCTATGCATCTTTCAAACAGCGAAGAATATAGAATTTTTTGATCACCATGGTCTACCATATGCATTCTACACACCTCACATCAAAAACTACCTTGAAGGAAGTGGGAAAACAATTATTCAAAATCGGATGCGAGTAAAAGATTTATCAACCAAAAGCTGTGGTTTTCATGCATTACTATATTTTATTTTTCGATGTCGTGACTACTTACAGTGAAAGTCTCACTTTTATTATGCCTGCAATTGAAGTGTATACCAGGTTTTTCTTCCCAAAACAATTTAAACTCACGACGATAACAATCCCTTAGGAATAAACTGAAATCGCGCTTAGGGTTTTTTCTAATCATGCCAGGGTAAGTATTTTCCTATTGATCACACTTACCAAAATGACAATTGGAGCATAGATATCCATTAGGATGAGAGTCGCTAGGTTCTTCTAGACAGGAATTACAATCTTTAATTTGTACAACATGTCCTTTATATAATTTACAAGGATTGCATAATCTACACTTTTCATTATAGTCATCAACTGTAGTACAGTTTTCACATGATTACCAGCTGTCCAATGTATATAAACATAGTGAACATGTGTAGAACATTTTTTCGATGTTGTCCTTTTCATTACCAAAAAGAAAATGACTCACAATCAATAAAAAGAATGTCTTCTAGGAGGAGGGTCAATCAAGTGACGTCACAAAAACTTATTTCTTGTTGTCGTATAAAATGGCTGTCTTAAATGAATTTCTAAGTAGTCGTGAAAAGCAGAATCACAATGTCATTTTGTTTTGTTTCAATTAATGCATCAATAAATTGAGTAAATGCATTTGATCCTCAACGTATAAGCTTCATACAATAGTCCAAAGATGGAGAATCATTTTCCATGATTATTTCAAGCAGTTTTCAGAGAATATTTTCTTTCGTATAGTTTACATATATGAAATTAAACATTAAGATTTAAACACTTTTCCAGTGTTACAAGATTTCGTAAGATCTTCTGTTTCTCAAATCCAATTATACTCGTTCTTGACATTACCACTACCAGCTAAAGACTAAACTAACAATTTCTAGTTTCTACTTTGTGCACACTCTCAATGCCTATTGTGCCTATTGGACCCCCCCCCCCCACTAGAGAGAGTGGAGTAAACGATCAATTAGAGTATCTCTTCGAAACAAATCATTATGTAAACATTTCTATTGACTGAAATGTAATAAAAGAATATATTTTAACTCTCTTTGCGTTAGGTGAGTCAATCCATTTTCCTCAATGTGTTTCATGATAGCATTCAATCCATGTTGTAGTCTTCATGTATGCATTAAATTCACTTTTGCGGTGAAACATAATTGTTCATCCGACTTGAATTTACTCAAAGATATAACTTATCTACCAAAAATATCTTCCCACTCAAATGTTAGTCGGCAATCCTTTCCAATTTCAACTGCTACATTGGGAGCTCTTGCCTTCATAATATCACTGTCAACTCCTTCGAGGTGCAATAGTGTAAAACCATTCATTTTCAAAATATTTGAATTTTTTCCAACATCAAACAATGTAAACTATTCAAATGTCAATGTGGAACTGAGATATTGATTCACTGTCAAACTTTTATATCAATGATCACGTGTGTAATAGGCCCGCTTGAAATGATGGATGGATGTTTATGTGTATGGATGCCTACTGACCAAAAGCAATGTCCTCTCTTTTATAATGACACATTTGGTTTAAGATAACGCAATGCCTGTTCTCGGAAATCATTGGCATGGCTACAGAATAATTCTAATCTGAGACTTCGAGATATGGATGTATACATGAAACGATGTGTTTTGTTATAATTTCTTTCGATGAGAAAATTTTTTTTCCAAGTGATGGATCGTTGTTTATATGTATTGTATGGTGTTTATTCGAATGTTTATGGATGTTTATTGTTCACTGTATTGGTGTTTATTTGATGTTTATATATATTGATGTATGGATGTTATTGTATGGTTGGTGTTGTGTATTGATATATGGTTTGTTATGTGTGTTGTTATATAGCTGGTTATGTGTGTTGTTGTATGGTAGGATATGTGTCTTGTTGTATGGTGAGATATGTGTCTTGTTGTGTGGTAGGATATGTGTCTTGTTGTATTGTGGAGGTACTGTCTGCTTGGAATATAGGGCCGCTTGTATGGTGGGGGGACCGTCTGCTTGTACTGCACACAGGGATCCAGGGGGTACTGTCTGCTTGTATTGCATACTACATTACTACTCTCATATATTAGGTAATATTTGTTAGCGTATTAATCTCTGTATATGCTAGTAAAAGACCCCTCATAAATATTTTTCCTTCATAATTCTGGTAAAAAAAGGAAAAATATCAAAAATAGTTATACATTTTATCAAAGAAACCTTTTAACTTTGAAGCCCTAAATTCATCTCCTCTCCTGAGTATTTCCTAATTTCTTTTTCAAAGCGTCTCTTAGAAGCTGATGAGGGAATTGTTTTTGTTTCTGTTGGAAAGTGTTGTAAAATGTATCCTTGTTGAAAGAAAATTTCTAGAGCAAAATCACGAGAAAGCCATTGTTTAGAGAGGATATTTGAAAATATTTGGGCAGTATCTGTGGTTATGCAATGGTATCTTTGTGTCTTCTCCTTTTTGAGATCGCAAGCGATAGATGAAAAATGGTATTTTTAGTAAACAAGCTAATTAATAGAAAAGAGGAAGCTGGCTAATTAACAAAAAATGGGAAAAAAGAAAGATCTTTATATGTGGTATAACCTTCCCAAATTGTGATTAGCTTCTCTCTTCTCTTTTTTTCTAAAATTCATTGTTTGTCAGTAAATCTAGGCTTTTACAGGAATGGAGCTTCGGTTTCGTAGTTTAATTTAAGGTCACTATATGAAAAAACGTGTCTTCATGGAGACAAATATTTTATTCACTTCTTTTTTGAATCAAAGCTGAAAAACAAAACCAAAGTAATTGACATTTAATGCTTGGCTTCACTGTCAACAACGTTTCAGTCAAGGGACATTGTTATGGCTGTGTTGTCTTTGACTCAAAGATTAACCCAGCGAGGGGTCTCAAGTCTTTTTGATCGGTGTTGTCAGTTTGGTGGAACAGGGGGAACGTTGAGCCTTCTCTAGAGTTTGAAAAATAGTTTTTTGTCTGATATTTTCATTGAAAAATCGTCGGAAATGGCTTTCTTGGTACTTTCATGTCTTTTTTTTCAAAAAAAGAAAAAACATTGAAATTCCCGCATCCCTGCTTTGATTTTGAAAATTCACCTTTGCCGCACAATGTACTATGTTTTTATATTATGTTTTTGTGTTTTTGCAGTCTGTGTATTGTGTTTTGCAAAAACAAAATGTTTTTGCAGACTGCGGAAAAATTGGTCCTTTCATTGTCTGTTTGTTTCGTCGTTTGTTTACAAAGTAATAATGAGAGTCCCTAAGAAAGGGGGTCCAAAGTGGGTATCTACCCCTCTCCCGCCTCTCACCTTTTAGAAGACCAAAAATAAACAACAAAAACAAAATTCAAAAAGCACAAAAAACTATATCCAGAGAAATGGCTGGTATTTGTTTAGAAAAGCAATCATTTTTTCAAATCTATTTTCCGTCCGGCATTTAAAAGCGTTTCGCTAGTTTGATCTCTTCTCGAAAAATCTCTGCTGGTGCCCATGAAAGCGATGTTATTGTCTACTAATATCCAAGCATGATTGTCACACTTGAAGGTTTGTTACTAGTTCTTTAGTATATTCTCCTGGAACGCTCTCTGGTGATTTTTGAAGAAGAAAAAATGCCCTGCCTATTTTGAGTATTTCTGAAAACTCTAGTCTTTGGTGCACTTTTTGGATTCAAAAGTCAAAGAAGGTGTACTTGAATTTTCTCCAAAAGGAAATTGAAGCTTTTTAGAGCAAAACCTTTCGGCAAAGCGGAAATTAATTCGATAGTTCTAACGAAAAAATCCAAATAAGAATCGACTTCATTATGCTGGCATTTTTAGATTTTTCTTTCATCCAGAGATTTTAATTTTTTAATTAGTGATTTGGTTTATCTTTCAAAATGGCAACCTTTCAGACAGGGTTGCCAGCCCTAGTGATCTATCCCTATTTCTAGTGATTTTATATATTGCCTAAACAAAAAAATGACTTAATCAGAACATAAATGAATAGATTATTATAGAAAATCACTAATATATAGTGATTTTTTTTTCACCGGGCGGCAACCCTGCCTTCAGACAAAAATTTTTTTGGTAAAAAATTGTAAAATTTAAGCTATTTCTCCCACTCAGGAATTTTAACTTTGTAGCATTGTGACAAATAACTAGTTTTTCATAATTTTAGTTTTTTCTTTGTGATGCGTACAATAAAGCCGGATTACATTTACACTCACGTGGATGTAGAAGGTAAATATGCTTCTGGTAAATACCACATGGTAAATAAATATCATACTGGTAAGTTACACATGGTAAATAAATATCATTCTGGTAAATTACACATGGTAAATATCACATGATGTTTTATACTTCTATAAATTCAAAAAACGATCATAAACTAGATTACAGTGTTGGCTTTCACATATTTATTGAATTAATATTCATGGCATTATTTAAATCTGTTGAATTTATTATTACCCAATACCCATTTTTCAAATAATTAATATTAAAGAAGTTAGAACTAAAACTGAAGATAGAACTTCAGAAGTTCTGAAACTCAAAACTGTGTATTATTTTATTTATATCTGAAGTTTTGAATTGCACCAAAGTTATTCCTTCTATATTTCAGAGTCAAGGTGACACCGGTGTTAAGCTCCAATATAACCATAGTCGTTTATGCAGCTTAAAGAAGAACTGTGGCATCGCCAACATTCCCCTATCAAGTGCAATCAATGCTAGATGCCTTACAG
Organism: Artemia sinica; assembly: GCA_027921565.1. Taxonomy (NCBI): domain Eukaryota; kingdom Metazoa; phylum Arthropoda; class Branchiopoda; order Anostraca; family Artemiidae; genus Artemia; species Artemia sinica. Next base: position 14,707,625 of record CM051274.1, read on the forward strand.
AAGAAGAAGCAATCAATCTAGTGAGACATCTTTTAAGGTAAGCTTTCCATTTTAGTCTCTCGGCTTTCTTGACAGGGAATTAAATTCGTTTTTTTTTTAGAAGATGGAACCCAATTTAAGAGCAAGGGGAAAAGTTGGACATTCAATCAGACTAAGTAAGCTCGTACTTTTAACTAATTGCATAAAGAGAAATGATCTTACAGGTTCATAATTGAACTTCTAATATTACTGATTGAATTCAAAAAGAATGAAACGTAACTGAAAATTTCAGTGAAGGAGTTGTCGTAGAAACTTCGAAAAGGGCTCATTCGATTGGAAATTGGAGTGGCTAGTGCCCTTTTTAATAGTCGAAAGTGATTGGAGGGCAACTAGCCCCCCCCCCCCGCCTCACCCGTCATTCCCCCAAACACATCCAATGACAATTTTGAGAAAGCCATTTTGTTCAGCGTAGTTGACTTCCAGATAGAAAATATGTTTTTTGAGGAGGACACTCCCCCACAACCCTCAGGGCAAGGTTTTAAGTTATGCCCTGAGGGCGTATAAGAACGGTGTTGGCACAATGTATTATTTATTATTTTTTTCCTTTAGAGCAGGGCACTTCGTATCGAAGAAGTTGTCGTAGAAACTTCGAAAAGGACTCATTCAATTGGAAATTGGAGTGACTTGTGCCCTTTTTAATAGTCGAAAGTGATTGGAAGGCAACTAACACCCCCTTTACGCCCACCGTTTCCCGAAACACATCCAATCAAAATTTTGAGATAGCCATTTTGTTCAGGGTAGTTGATTTCCGGATAGAGATTATGCTTTTGAGGAGGACACTCCCCCACAGCCTTCAGGGCAAGGGTTGTAAGTTATGCACTGGGGGCATATAAGGTTTTTATAGAAGGTGTTGCCGTAGAAACTTCAAAAAAGGCTCATTCGATTGGAAATTCAAAGGGCTAGTGCCCTTTTTATTAGTCGAAAGTGATTGGAGGGCAACTAATCCCCCTCTCACGCCCACCTTTTCCCCAAACACATGCAACCAAAATTGCAAGATAGCCATTTTGTTCAACGTAGTTTTAACTTCTGGAAATTAGGTCTCTGAGGATGACAACCCCCCATCAGCCCGTAGGGGAAGGGTTGTAAGTTATGCCCTGGGGCCATATAAGGTTTTTATAGAACGCGTTGGAAGGCAACTAACACCCCTTCCACGCTCACCATTTCCTAAAACATATCCAATCAAAATTTTGATATAGCCATTTTGTCCCACGCAGTTTAAAGTTCAGGAAATTATACCTAAGAGCAGGACACTCCCCCCACAGTCTTCAGGGCAAGGGTTTTAAGTTATGCCCTGGGGGCATATAAGGTTTTTATTGAAATCTTTTTCGTAGAAACTTGAAAAAGGGCTCATTCGATTGGAAATTCAAAGTGCTAGTGCCCTTTTTAATATTCGAAAGCGATTTGAGGGCAACTTACCCCCCTCTCACGCCCACCTTTTCCCCAAGCACATCCAATCAAAATTTTTAGATAGCCATTTTGTTTCACGCAGTTTAAAGTTCAGGAAATTATACCTTTGAGCAGGACACTCCCCCCACAGTCTTCAGGGCAAGGGTTATAAGTTATGCCCTGGGGGCATATAAGTTTTCATTGAATCTTTGTCGTAGAAACTTGAAAAAGAGATCTGTCGATTGGAAATTCAAAGGTCTAGTGCCCTTTTTAATATTCGAAAGTGATTTGAGGGCAACTAACCCCCTCTCACGCCCACCTTTTCCCCAAACACATCCAATCAAAATTTTTAGATAGCCATTTTATTCAACGTAGTTGAAAAGTTTTGGAAATTAGGTCTTTAAGGATGACAACCCCCCCCCCCCCCCCACAACCCTCAGGGCAAGGGTTGAAAGCTATGCCCTGGGGGCATGTAAGGTTTTTATAGAAAGCGATGTTGTAAAAACATCAAAAAAGGACCCATTCAATTGGTAATTGAAGGGGCTAGTGCCCTTTTAATAGTCGAACTGATTGAAGGGCTACTAACCCCCCTCTCACGCCCACCATTTCCCCAAACAAATCCAATCAACATTTTTAGATAGCTATTTTATTCAACGTAGTTGAAAGTTTTGGAAATTAGGTCTTTAAGGATGACAACCCCTCCCCCGCAACCCTCAGGGCAAGGGCTGTAAGTTATGCCCTGGGGGCATGTAAGGTTTTTATAGAAAGCGATGTTGTAAAAACATCAAAAAAGGGCCCATTCAATTGGAAATTGAAGGGGCTAGTGCCCTTTTAATAGTCGAAACTGATTGAAGGGCAGATAACCCCCCTCTCACGCCCAGTATTTCCCAAACGCATCCAATCAAAATTTTGAGATATCCATTTTGTTCAACGTAGTCGAAAATTCTGGAAATTAGGTCTTTTAGGATGATAACCCCTCAGAGCCCTCAGTTCAAGTGTCGTAAGTTATGCTCTGGGGGCATATAAGGTTTATATAGAAAGTTATTGTAGAAATTTCATAAAGGGCCCTTCAAAAAGGGCCATTGAAATTGCCCTTTTTAATAGTCGAAAGTGAGTGTAGAGTAATTGACCCCCCTCCCACGCCCACTATTTCCCCAAACACATTCAATCAAAGTTTAGAGATGCCCTGGGGGCATATAAGGTTTTTATAGTTAGAGTTGTCGTAAAAACTTCAAAAGGGGCTCATTCAATTGGGAATTGAGAGGGCTAGTGCCCTTTTTAATAGTCGAAAGTGATTGGAGGGTAACTAACCACCCTCTCACGCGCACCATTCCCCTAAGCACATCCAATGAAAATTTTTCAGATAGCCATTGTGTTCAACGTAGTAGAAAGTTCTGGAAATTAGGTCTTTGAGGGTGACAACCCCCCCCCCCATCCTTCAGTGCAAGGGTTGTAAGTTATGCCTTGGGGGCATATAAGGCTTTTATTTAAAACGTTGTCGTAGAAACTTCAAAAGGGCTCATTTGATTGAAAATTGAAAGGACTAGTGCCTTTTTTAATTGTTGAAAGTGATGGGAGAGTGACTAGCCATTTTCCCAAACACATCCAGTCAAAATTTTGAGATAGCTATTTTGCTTAAAGTAGTTGAAAGTTCTGGAAATTATGTCTTAGAGGATGACAACCACCCCACAGCCCTTAGGGTAAGGGCTGTAATTTAAACCCTGGGGGCATATAAGTTGTTTATAGAAAGCGTTGTCGTAGAAACTCAAAAAGGGCTCATTCGATTGGAAATCGAAAGGCCTAGTGCCCTTTTTAATAGTCGAAAGTGATTGGAAGGCCTGAAATTTTTATAGTAAAGATCGATGTGGGTATAATGTATGATTTTGTTGTTGTTGTTGTTTAGACCAGGGCACTTCGTATCGAAGGAGTTGTCGTAGGAACTTCGAAAAGGGCTCATTTGATTGAAAGTAGAAGGGGGTGATGCCCTTTTTAATGGTCGAAACTGATTGGAGGGCAACTAATCCCCCTCCCACGCCCACCCTCCCATTTGCCTTTATGTTTAAAAACTAAATGTTGCCTTAAGATTAACTCAAAATGCACTGTGTTAATGCTAATTTCCGATAAGGCATCTCAGCAGTATCCCAAGAACGACTGATGGTATTACGTTCAAACTTTCGGGGCTACTTCTGCTCTTAAAATTTAACCAAGTCAAAATAGCGTAAGTGTATCCAGCCTATCAAAGAAAGTAAGCAGATTTTTTTTTGCGAATGGTATCAAGTTTTGTATTTCAGGTCAACTAGAGGAGGTATGAAACGAAATTAAACACTACTATTTGTGTCCAGATTTTTAAAAGGGAGTAGGTTTGTAAAAATTGCTGAAAATTTTTCTCCAGCATGAAAATAGCAGAACTATAAAGTCCTAACTATAAAGTCTTAGAAAAACGAAAAGATTTAAAGTATTATTTTCTTCTTCCCTGAAAAGACTATGTCAATACAAAACGAATAGAAATTAATAAAAAAAAATTTCCACAAAATAAGTTTTTCAAAGAAAAGTAAAGAACTCCATTAAACAAAAAATGAGCAAAAATATAATCAAAAAATCTACGCAGCGTGAAACTACCGCAAATCAGCAATGATAAATAAATGAAACCCAAAACGAGCAGAAATTAACATAAGTTGGGCTCAAAACCCCTATGCCTTCCCAAGGCCAGAACATAATTTGCACTTTACTGAGCAAAATTCAAATGAATGTGCATTGTCAGTTTAATATACATGTACTGATATTTAGTAATCAAAATGTTAATATTATTTGATTTGTTAAAGTTATAAAAGTAAGAACATTTATATTTTTTTCAGTAAAGTGCAAATTATTTTCTGGCCTTGGGAAGGCATAGGGGTTTTGAGCCCAGCATGTGTTAATTTCTGCTCGTTTTGAATTTGCTGATTTGCGGTAGTTTCACGCTTTGTAGATTATTTGATTTTATTTTTACTCATTTTTTGTTTAATTGAGTTCTTTACTTTTCTTTGAAAAACTTATTTTGTGGAAAAAGTTTTTTTAATTAATAAAAAAAGGAAAAAAAGGAATCGCTTTTGTTTGTGTATAATATTTTTGTATATTTTAAACAGAAACTACTTTTTTGTAAAACAATAAACTCTTGTTAAAACATGGGTTTCTGCGTTAGAATATCATGACGTATCGTTCCTTCAGGCTGAAGGACTGCTAATTTTTTCAAGTCTTCTAGGGATTGTTTTGAATTTGTTTTATTTCACCACAGAACTCCCTTCCTCTACATTGTAAACTTCAAGCTATTTGTAAACGTGTATGTAATTTCTCCGTCCCAGGGTTTCCTTCCCCCGTCTCAAGCTATTACTAATATTTTTCTGTTGGCTCGTGGGATAATGCAGACGACTTCTGAAACGTGTCCGAAAGTTTCAATATTCGAAAGTAAAGGAACACAAAAACATAAATGCTTATAAACGAAAGATAAATAAACTTAATAAAATAAAAATAAACGAAAAATAATATAAAGCGGCGTACGCATTGTGTCTAGCTAGAATCCAATGTCTAGACGCGTGTCTTGCCAGACTTCAATGTCTAGGCAAAGACCGTTCACAAGTAAAATTCGGTGCTTTGCTAAAACTACAAATTTAGTTTCAAATAGATTACAGTTGTCATTCCTAGCCAATCAAGAGAGCTTATGTGGGCAAAACTTTTAAAATTGTAATCCCTATTTTTACTGTCACAAGATAATGGATGAGATAAGCCAAACAATTGCCTTAGTGTGCTTCACTATTATGTCTGGTGTTGCAGATTTGCCTAAAATGAAAAAAAAAACAATTAATGAAAAAACAAAAATAAAATTTCAGTTTAAAAATGTAAACATAGATGATGAAAATAGTGGAACTTGACACATTTTGATTGGCTGTAATTGAAAATATTAGACATTGAGTTCTAGAGCCTAGAACTCAAAGTCTAGCTAAGCGCCTTGTCTAGCGTGTCTAGCTAAGCACCGAATTTTACTTGTGAATGGTCGTTGCCTAGACATTGAAGTCTAGCTAGACAGGTGTCTAGACATGGGATTCTAGCTAGACACGCATATGAACGCCGCTTAAACGAAAGATAAAAACGTAAAGGACACATAAATGCTTAAAATGCTTATTTATCAATATTTATGCATGTCAGGTTAGTGAAGTATGTTTAAAAGTTTTTAGATTTTTTCTTTAAATACTCACCAAGAGTCTGTTGAACACACCTTTTCTTTGAATACCTGGTGAAGATTCTGTACCACAGTACATGTTTTTTTTCAATCCCCCTGTTTACTTGATTTTTTTTTTTTCTAAATTTGTCAGTTTCCGAAATAATGAATTATTCTAAAGTAGAGGACCGACTGTAATTGTAAAGTAACAGTAATTTCTCCCTAACAGCTCGTGAGAACCAGGGGCGTATCCATAGGGGGAGTTACTAGATTTGACCCCTTCAAACTATATCTCCGACTTGTAAATTGGCCACAAAATGGAGTTAAAATGACTATTTCTTCTAAAAAGCGAAAATATTGCCTCGGGTTGTAAATCATATACCTTTACACCCTCTTTTGGAAAACACTTCCGGACAAAACCTCTTTTGGTAACACCCATCCCCGAACAAAAATTTGGAAAACTGCCTTGGTGGAGACATGCCAATTGGGCTTGGGCACGTAGAAATGAGACCCTCAAATATAAAAAAAAATAGTAATCACCTTTATTCATAGTTTTTGGTTCAAAGTTTTCATAATTTTTGTAACAGTTTTTGCATATTTGAGCCTGCAAGGGACATCCACCACATGGCTAATATGGGAGTAAAGTTAATTTGCGATGCAAATGGATGTTATATTTAGATTGAGGATGCATTGTAGGTATATATTTCCACACTAGGGGGGTGAGGGTATATATTCTGTGAATATATAGGTTCTAAGAAATTCATGAATTTCTTAAACAAACTGGAAAAATAAGGAAAGAAGTGAAGATAAAGGCTCTCCCCCTGCAAAATGTGTTAACTAGGATTATTCTGCATATTATGGAGTAAGAATTGTTTTTTTTAATATGTTTCCTTATGTCCAGCTGGACTCCTAGGCTTAAAATACTGTTTGGCCGGTTTGCTAATTTAAAGATTTGTATATACATACACTGTCAAATTAGCCATATGGTGGTATGCCGCCTGCAAATATTGAACTATTTTGTCGGAATAGTATTTTGCAGTGATTTATCACGGTCCTGCGTGCACACCTTATGTTTGACTTTTTTGGTCAAATTTAGATTGTCATGTCAGTTTTTATGCTGCTTCGAGTGGTACAAGCCTAGAAAAAATAATCGAAAATTTTATTGAAAAGTTAAAATCAAAAGAAATATCCCGTTTTTATTGAAATAAAAGCATTAAGTAAAAATTTTTGCAGATTTTTTTTACTTTCTCTATTATATTCTTTAAATTTATAAGCTCATGAAACAAATTTGGCATTTATTATACCTTTGTTTGTTTTCATGACGATTGTGAAAATGTAACAATTTAACTAACTGAAAATGGCTAAAAATTCTCATATTATCCAGCAAGATTTTGTGTGTGTCCTGGTTTTAATTTATAACAAAGTCTATACTAAGTCCCCCTTTAGCTATTGAAAATAGATTATTCTGATATATTTTACCCCCCCCCCCCCCCGCCTCCTATAGAAATTCTCTCATCCCTCTTCAAGAGTGCCAGTGTTCTGTGCCCTGCCCTTGCTTCGAGGAGTTTCCGCGCTGTGTTCAAGTCTAGAGGTGTTAAAAAGACGGCGTGTATATAAAAAATAACAACATTTAGATGCCCCCATGCCATCCCAGAGCATTTAGGTGCCATGCGCTACCTGAATTAATAAAATTTCGTTGATAAAAAGTTTTCGTACGAAATTCATTTAGTTCAAATAATTTGACTTTAATTCGTTCTTCCTAAGGTCTGTTCTACTGTTTCAAACAGTTTGTGGTAACGAACTGTAAGAAGCGACCCGGCTCAATGGTAACCGAAACTCTAAAAAACGGAATTTTGATACCAATAGATAGATCAAAAGAATCAGATTTCAATGCTGATTTGAAATATATAAGTTTCATCAAGTTTAGTCTTACCTATTAAAAGTTACGTGCCTGAGAAAATTTGGCTGATTTTAGAAAAAAGGCGGAAAGACTCCCTAAAAGTTATAGAACCTTAATGAAAATCCCACCATCATGTTCAGCGTATAAGAGAACCCTATTATAGAGGTTTCAAGCACCTATCTACAAAAATGTGATAATTTTGCATTTTTTTGCCATAAGAAAGATCACGGATGCGTGTTTATTTGTTTGTTTGTTTTTTTTTTTTTTCTTTTCTTTTTTTTCAGGGGTGATCGTATCGACCCAGTGGTCCTAGAATATCGTGGGAGGACTCATTGGAACGGAAATTAAAAGTTCTAGTGCCCTTTTTAAGTGACCAAAACAAATGGAGGGCAACTAGGCCCCCTCCCACGCTCATTTTTTCCCAAAGTCACCCGATCAAAATTTCGAGATAGCAATTTTGTTCAGCATGGTCGAAAATAAGATAACTATGTCCTTTAGGATGACTTAATCCCCCAAAGTCCCCGGGGGGAGGGCTGAAAGTTATGAACTTTACCTAGTGTTAACATATAGTATTGGTTATTGGGAAGTATACAGACGTTTTCAGGGGGGATATTTTTCTGGTAGGTGGGGGGGGGGTCTGGGGCTATATGGGAGGATCTTTCCATGAAGGAAGTTTTCATGGGAGAAGGGACATTGCTATGAAGAGGGCGCCGGATTTCCCATCATTATTAAAGAAAAAGATCAGAAATTAAATAATAAAAAACAAGTTTTTCAACTGAAAGTAAGGAGCAACATCAAAACTTAAAACGAACAGTAAATATTTCGTATATGATTGGGTTCACCCCCTAGTCAATACCTCGCTCTTTAAGCCAAAGATCTTTCAGTACTTTCATAAGAGCTATTTATTCTAATTAACGGCCTTAGTGATTAAGGGGTCATTTTTAAAGAATTGGAACAAAATTCGAACTTTAGCTTAAAGAGCAAGGTATTGACTAGGGGGCGAACCCCCTAATATATGTATTCAAAATCTATGAATATAGAAGTTCGTTACGTAAATTAATTCGTAAGTTACGTTTATTTATTACTAATAAAAACGTTCGTAAATAAAATTAAACAAGTTTCGAGAAAGCCATTTAACCAAGTAAAAGTAAAATTAATATGCAAATTTTGTGTTAATTATTCATGTACGGTGAGCCAAAATCAAAACCTGTATTTTTTCAAAAATGTTCAAAAATTAAATAAAAAAAACGAGTTTTTTTTAACTGAAAGTAAGGAACGACGTTAAAACTCACAAAACGAACAGTAATTATACCGTATATGAAAGGGGCTGTCCCCTCCTCAACGCCTCGCTCTTTACGCTAAAATTTGACTTTCTCGCAACTCTATTTTTTTTAAACAACAAAAAAACTTTAGCGTAAAGAGCGAGGCGTTGAAGACGGGACAGCCCCTTTCATATACGGAATAATTTCTGTTCGTTTTAATTTTTAACGTCGTTCCTTACTTTCAGTTGAAAAAACTTGTTTTTTTTTATTTAATCAATAACAAGAACGAATCCGTATGTTATAAAAAACATTTATTTTTCAAATATTATTTAGCTCTTGATTTGGACTTTGCACAGTTTTGTACTAACTTGATAATCCTCTCGTCATTCCTGTTTAGACAAGGTATGGTATGCCTACCTTTCTATTAAAAAATTTGTGTTGGGGTGGGGGGGGGGGGGCTTAGAAGAATCATGGGTCAAATTTGTAACTCTAATCATGAATATTTAAATCCTTTCCGCGATTTCGGTTTTAACGAGGTAAAACATGTCCATCTTTTTTTTCTAAAATGTACCCGTGAAGAATGGGTCAATTGTATAACCTGGTTCCTACGATCTTGTGGAGAAGCGGATAATTTTTACCATAGAAGCGAATTTTGTGTGTATTTTGATCGTTCTGAGTGAAATGGCTATCTTAGAACTTTTATTCGACATAAGAGGCTACGGGAATGGCCAGGGGCAAGAAAGGACCCGGTGGCGGGCTGATCACCCTTCAGTCGCTTTTATCCTTAAAAAGGCCACCAGAATGCTCAATTTTCAACTGAATGAGCCTTTATCTAGGTTTTTACGACCATTCCTGCTATTGGGCAACAAAAAAAGAGAATGTAACATAGCAAACACATCACACTATGTTTAGTCAACTTCAGCGTGTTAAATCTAATGAACAAGACTTATCGATTACCTATAGAGTTTCATTAATCAAAAAATACTAAAGTAGTTTTTTTTATTCCGGTTTCACCTTTGTAAATAGCTTATTTCTGTCTGAAAACATCGCTATGGGTTTTGTCTTTTCTTAAGTTATTTGAGCATACTTAATGTAGGTCACGAAATTCATTTGGAGTCTCCTCGACACCCTTCTTTATTGTCCCAGAAAGTTCCCTCTTTTGGTCAAGAGGTCTTTTAATTTCCAGCGAATGGACCCCTTAACAGCAATAAATGCCCTGTCTTTCTCCCAAAAGGTTTCTCAGATACTTATCAACATGAACATGTCTTTATTAGAGGCTGCCTTACTGCTTTCTCCGGAGAAGTGAAGAAATGTTATATTAATTATGCTTGTATGCCAAGGGGAAATCTTAACAGTTTTCTTGACTTATGATTCGTTAAACTGAGTAGTAATTTAATGATTTTATATGCCTGGTCCTGAAGACAGAAAACAAGCGCAACCTCCTTGCGTTTCAGATGCGGTGCCTCCACCGCATCGCAAAGATCATTTACACCGACCGTATGATAATGGATTATTAACTGTCATTGCCAATACTATTTAACACGCCACTGTATGAGTCCTGTTTTAAGTAGTTAATAAGTTAATAAGGGGATTGTCTAAAGCCTTTACGCCATTTCGTGTATTCAATTCATTTTTTAGTTAGTTTCTCATAGCTTTTATGCAGTGCAGTCACAAATTAAATGCAAAATTTTCGTTATATGTGTCTGTTTATCGTTTCACAAGCGCATAGACACTGTTAGATTACAGTTGGGTTTTAATAAGGGGAGATTGACTTCTGAGGTTTGATATTCTTCATTAGGTAGAATATTGGAGGTTAGGAGAGGTATTATTCTCTAGTTATAGTCTCGTATTGTATATACAGCCCCCACCCCATAAGGGTGCAATTTATGAGCCCTTACCTTCAATATTTTTGTTCTCTAGAAAGTGCTAGACATGTCAATATTGGAAAACATGTCAATAATCCCAATTTGTGACAAATGAGGAGGTGCGAAGAAGACTGAAATTTCACGATAGAATACAAAATAAAATATGACAACAGCAACTGAGGTGGCATGTAAAAAGAATGGTCTCCGATCGTTCTCCGAAAATAAACTTAAAGGATGTTGGATTGACAATGAGCATGGTGATAACTACGAAAGAGGTGGATTAAAAATTTCCAGTGTCCAACACATTGCACATAAATCCAGAATAGCACTAGATGGATTGTCACAATAATAATTGTATTGAACAGATCCTAATTCATTAACAAAACGTTACAAAACATTACAGCAATACATTATCAGAGGCAACGCTATAGCGTTGCCTATAGTAAAGGCCATACGGCTCCAATGTTTTATTATTATTTATATTGTTTTTCCCAGAGGCACTTCATACGGAAGAGGTCGTCGTATAAACTTCAAAGGGGGCTCAATCGATTGGAAATCGAGAGTTCTAGTTTCCTTTTTAAGGGTCAAAAGTAATTGGAAGGCAACTAACAGCACCTTCCACGCCCATCATTTCCCCAAACACATCCAATCAAAATTTTGAGAGAGCCATTTTGTTCTAAATAGTTGATTTACGAATAGAAATTATGTTTTTGAGGAGGACACTCCCCCACAGCCCTCAAGGCAAGGGTTGTATGTTATACCCTGGGGGCATATAATGTTTTTATAGAACGCGTTGTCGTAGAAACTTCAAAAAGGGCTCATTCGATTGGAAATCGAAATGGCTAATGCCCTTTTTAATAGTCGAAAGTGATCGGAAGGCGACTAACACCCCTTCCACGCCCACCATTTCCCCAAACATATCCAATCAAAATTTTGAGATAGCCATGTTGTTCCACGCAGTTAAAAGTTCAGGAAATTATACCTTTGAGCGGGACACTCCCCCCACAGTCTTCAGGGCAAGGGTTATGAGTTATGCCCTAGGGGTATAAAAGGTTATTATTGAAATCTTTGTCATAGAAACTTGAAAAAGGACTCATTCGATTGGAAATTCAAAGGGCTTGTGCCTTTTTGATAGTCGAAAGGGATTGGAGGGCAACTAACCCTCCTCTCACGCAATTCTGGAAATTAGGTCTTTGAGGTTGACAACCCCCCCCCCAAAGCCCTGAGGGCAAGGGTTGTAATTTATACCCTGGGGCATATAAGGTTATTGTAGAAAGCGCTGTCGTAGAAACTTCAAAAGGGCTCATTCGATTGTAAATTTAAATGGCAAGTGCCCTTTTTAATAGTCGAAAGTAATTGGAAGGCAACTAACACCCCTTCCATGCCCACCATTTCCCCAAACATATCCAATCAAGATTTTGAGATAGCCATTTTGTTCAACGTAGTTGAAAGTTCTGGAAATTATATCTTTAAGCAAGGCACTCCCACCAGAGTCTTCAGGGCAAGGGTTATAAGTTATGCCCTCGGGGTATATATGGTTCTTATGGAAGGAATGCTCGTATAGACTTCAGAGAAGGCTCATTTGAATGGAAATTGAAAGTTTTAGTTCAGTTTTTAAGCGTCAAAAGATATCGGAGGGTAACCTGCCCCCCCCCCCTCCCACGCCCTTTTTTCCCAAATGCATCCGATTAAAATTTTGAAATTGCTATTTTGTTAAAAATAGTTCAAAGATCATATAACAAAACTCAGGTGTCGACACAACCTCTCAGGGCTCGGGGGTAGGCTTTGTAAGTTTTTCCCTAGGGGCTTATATGGCTCTTATGGAAGGGATGCTCGTATAAACTTCAAAGAGGGCTCATTTGATTGTTAATTGAAAGCTCTAGTTCACTTTTTAAGTCAAAAGAGATTGGAGGGTACCTAGCTCCCCCCTCCTCCACGCCCTTTTTCCCTCAAACCCATCTGATAAGAACTTTGAGATAGCCACTTTGAGATGAACTATTTTTAAATAGTTCAAAGACCATATAACGAAAACTCCGGGGTCGACACAGCCTCCCAGAGCCCGAGGTCAGGCGTTTAATGTCATGCCCTGGGGGACTATATGGTTCTTATGGAAGGGATGCTCGTAAAAACTCCAGAGAGGGCTTATTTGACTGGATATTGAAAGTTCTAGCTCAGTTTTTGAAAGTCAAAAGAGATTGCAGGGCAACTAGCCCCCCCCCACACCCACTTTCCCCCAAATGTGTCCGATAAAGATTTTGAGATAACCGTTAAGTTAAAAACTGTTCAAAAGTCAGATAACAAAAACTCAGGTGTCGACACAACCTCCCAGGGCTAGGGGACAGGCGTTGTAAGTTATGCCCTGGGATATATATGGCTCTTGTGATGAAAATTTTGGGAATTGAAAGTTCGAGCTCACTTTTTAATAGTCAAAAGAGATTCGAGGGCAAATAGCCCCCCCCCACGCCTTCTTTTTCCAAACTCATCTGATGAAAATTTTGAGATGGTTTATGGCTCTTATGAAATGGATGCTCGTATAAACTACAGAGAGGGCTCATTTGACTGGAAATTGAAAGTTCTAATTCACTTTTTGAGAGTCAAAAGATATCCAAGGGTAACTAGCACCCCCCCCCCCCCCACACACACACATCCCTTTTCCCCAAGCCCATCCAATAAAATTCTTAAAACAGCCATTTCATTAAAAATAGTTCAAAAGTCAGATAAGAAAAACTCTTGTGTCGATACAACCTCCCAGGGCCCGAAGGCAGGTGTTGTAAGTAATGTTCTGGGGATATATATAGTTCTAATGGAAGGGATGCCCATATAAACTTCGGAGAGGGCTCATTTGATTGGAACTTGAAAGTTATTGTTCACTTTTTAAGAGTCAAAAGAATTTGAAGGGTAACTAGCCCCTCCCCTCCCTCCACGCCCTAAATGCATCAGATAAAAATTTTGAGATAAACAAAAGTTCAAATAACAATAAAATCCTTTTAATTCACAGTGTTTCACAAACAGTGATAGAAATTCACAAAAGCCTCCCCCCTTACTCCAATTTATTTTTTTCCCAGAGGCACTTCATATAGAAGGGGTCGTCGTATACACTTTTAAGGGGGCTCATTCGATTAGAAATCGAGAGTTCTAGTGCCTTTTTAAGAGTCAAAAGTGTTCCAAAGTCAACTGACTAGTTCCCCTCCAAGCCCTCTTTCTCCAAATACGTCAGACAAGAAAAACTCCTGTGTCGACACAACCCCCCAGGGCCCGGGGAAGGCGTTGTAAGCATTGCTGTGGGTGCTTATATGGTTCTTATGGAGGGTATACTACTACTACTAACAACTCACCGCAGCACCAAGCCGCCTGAGGCCAACACAGCTACGTACGCTCCTTCTCCATCCCAATCTATTCAAAGCTTCCCTTTTTACACCCTCCCACGGAGTTCCCATTTCCTTTAAATCTTTCTTTATGACGTCCTCCCACCCCAGACGAGGACGACCTGCTTTCCGTTTAGCCCTAGACGGTTGGTCGAAAAGAACAATCTTAGGCAATCTGTCATCCTTCTTCCATAAAACGTGCCCTAGCCATCTCAACCTTTCTTTCATTATAGCCCTGGAGAGCGGTATCGAACCACGTTTTTCGTATAGCCTGTTGTATGAAATACGGTCAGTCATCCGGGTACCCAGAACAATTCTTAAGCAATTTCTCTGGAATACATCTAGCAAATCTTCATCCGCTTTTCGAAGCGCCCATACTTCAGAGCCATATTTGACTACTCTCATCACTGTAGTTTCTAATATGCTAATCTTGGTTTGCAGACTTATCTTTCTAATCTTCCAAACTTTTTTAATTGTGAAAAAACACCCTGAGCCTTGGCCGTTCTACTTTTAACATCTTCACTGCTCCCACCATCTTTACTAATAATACTACCAAGGTAAGTGAAGCTACCCACTTGATCAATCTTTTCATTACCCAACGTCACCTTTTCATCTTCACTTATTCCTAGCTTTAGTGACTTAGTCTTCTTAACATTAATCCAAAAAAAAAAAAAAATTTGAGATAGTCATTTTGTTAAAAATAGTTCAAAAGTCAGATAAAAAAAACAACTCCGGTGTCGACACAACCACCCAGGGCCCGGGGGTAGGCGTTGCAACTTATGCCCTGGGGACATATATTGTTCTTATGGAAGGGATGCTCGTACAAACTTTAAAGAGGGTGTCGACACAACACAGAGTAAAAAAAGATCGGAGGACAACTTGCCCCTCCCGCCCTCCACTTCTTTGGGCTTATCGGATGGATAAACCCTTCCGATAAAAATTTGAGGTGACGATTCAGTTTAAAATAGTTCAAACATCAGATATTAAAACTCCGGGGTCGACACAACCCGCAGGGCCCAGGGACAGGCATTGCAAGCTATACTCTGGGGGCATATATGGTTTGTATAGAAGGGATGCTCGTATAAACTTCAAAGAAGGCTCATTTGATTAAAAATAGAAAGTTCTAGTTCACTTTTAAAGAGTCAAAAGAGACCGAAGGGCAATTAGCCCCCCCCTCTCACCCTTTTTTCCCCAAACCCATCCGATAAAAATTTTGAGATAGCCATTTTGTTAAAAATTGTTCAAACATCAGATAATAAAAACTCCGAGGTTGACAGAAACCCATTTTTTCACTTTGATATTGTTACTTAGATACCAGTTTTGATACTTTGATGAACATTTGATTCTATTTTTTAAAACTTTGATTTTGAAATAAGGAATTTTTAAAAACTTGAAACTTTTTGCAATCAAAAACGAACAAAAATTAATTAAAAAAAAACTTTCCGAAAAATAAGTTTTTCAAAAAAAAAGTAAAGGCCATTTTAAAATTAAGCTCAGCAGATACAAATACCTGTTAAAATTCAAACTTAAAACAACCAGAAATTACTATTAAAGAATAAATGAAACCTAAAACGAACAGAAATTAAATAAACAATCATAGTAAATAACATACAACAAGTAATAATGTAAATGAATAAATAGATTTTAAAGCAAGTAATGCTTAGATTGAATATGAAAATCAAGCTTAAAACGAAAAAAACATTTTGTGATTGAAGTATAAATGAAACTTAAAACGAATAAAAATTAAATAAAGAATCATTGCAAACAAACATACAATAGATGCTAATGTAAATGAATAAATAAATCTTAAAACGAGTGACACTTAAATTGAATATGCAAATCAAGTTTGAAACGAACAAAAATCACTACAAACAAGATTTTGGGTATCGCCTCTTTTTCTCACTTTAAAAGTCTAAAACCTACTGCGTCATTGGCACTTCACTGAAAACTATTTGCGTCTTGAACAAGTATAAACTTGGAAAGTATAAACAACATCAAATTGAATATTTGATGTATAATGATATTAATTGTTGAAAGATCCTTCAGTTCAAGAATTTATTTCACTGTAATTTTATTTTATTTTCAATGCTGTAAGAACTGGAAAAGAAAATATTTGTAATATAATTCGTTTTCAGTTAAGCACCAATGACGCAAGATTTATTTATTTATTTATATTTTTACTTGTTCCATGTTATTTGCTGTGATTGTTTATTTAATTTCTGTTCGTTTTGGGTTTCATATATTATTTAATAGTAATTTCTGGTCGTTTTGAGTTTGAATTTTAACAGGTATTTGTATCTGCTGAGCTTAAGTTTAAAATGACCTTTACTTTTCTTTGATAAACCTATTATTCGGGAAGTTTTTTTTAATTAATACAAAATAACACTGAAAAATAGAGAGATTAATATATATAATAAAAGGTAAATAAAAATAGGGATGGGGTGGCAATTAGCGATAAGGAAAAAGCTAAAGCGAGATGGGCCGAACATTTTGAGAACTTGCTTAACCGAGATAGAGTTGCAGGAAAAAATATAGAGGAAAATGAAAAAGTTTGTGATACCTTGGATGTGAAGGAAGATTTGTTTTGTGAGGAGGAATTAGCAACAGTACTGAAAGGATTAAAGAATAATAAATCTCCAGGTGCTGATAGGGTAGTAAATGAGTTTCTTAAATATGGTGGCTCTGAGGTTAGAAATAAGTTATTGAAGATTATGAATATGATTTTTGAAAAAGGGGAAGTACCTAACGATTTTAGGAAAACCTTAATTAAGCCACTTTATAAGAAAGGTGATAAAAGTGAGTGTGGTAATTATCGAGGCATTAGTCTGGTCTCTGTAGGTAGCAAATTGCTTAGTAATATGATACTTTTTAGACTGAGAGATGCTGTAGACAAAGTTTTAAGAGAAGAGCAGTGCGGTTTTAGAAAAGGTAGAGGATGTGTTGACCAAATTTTCACTCTTAGGTTAATAATTGAGAAGTGCCTAAGTTTTCAAACACCTTTGGTCCTCAGTTTTATAGATTATGAGCAAGCGTTCGATTCTGTTGATAGAGGAGCTTTAGTAAAGGTTTTATCCTTGTATGGTATACCAGACAAATACATTAAAGTAATTAGTGCTATGTACGAGAATAACACTGCTGCGGTTAAAGTAGGAAATGAGGTTAGCAGCTGGTTTTGTATTAAATCAGGAGTTAAGCAGGGTTGTGTTCTATCCCCCTTTATATGGATTATTTTGATGGACTTTGTTTTAAGGAGCACAGAAAAGGCAATGGGAGACCACGGAATCAAATGGGGAGGAAAAAGTCTCCTAGACTTGGATTATGCTGATGATTTAAGCATCCTAGATGAAAGTGTGAGCAAAATGAATGAAGTTTTAGAGGTTTTGCGAGTTCAGGGTGCTAGTATTGGTTTGAAAATTAATGTTAGGAAGACTAAGTCACTAAGGCTAGGAATAAGTGAAGATGAAAAGGTGACGTTGGGTAATGAAAATATTGATCAGGTGGGCAGCTTCACTTACCTTGGTAGTATTATTAGTAAAGATGGTGGGAGCAGTGAAGATGTTAAAAATAGAATAGCCAAGGCTCAGGGTGTTTTTTCACAGTTAAAAAAGTCTGGAAGAATAGGAAGATAAGTCTGCAAACCAAGATTAGAATCTTAGAAGCTACAGTGATGACAGTGGTCAAATATGGCTCTGAAGCATGGACGCTTCGAAAAGCGGATGAAGATTTGCTAGATGTTTTCCAGAGAAATTGCTTAAGGATTGTTCTGGGTACCCGGCTGACTGACCGTATTTCAAACAATAGGCTATACGAAAAATGTGGTTCAATACCGCTTTCTAGGTCTATAATGAAAGAAAGGTTGAGGTGGTTAGGGCATGTTGTGCGGATGAAGGATGACAGATTGCCAAAGATTGTTCTTTTCGGCCAACCATCTAGGGCTAAACGGAAAGCAGGTCGTCCCCGTCTGGGGTGGGAGGACGTCATAAAGAAAGATTTAAAGGAAATGGGAACTTCGTGGGCGGGTGTAAAAAGGGAGGCTTTGAATAGATTGGGGCGGAGGATGAGCGTGCGTAGCTGTGTTGGCCTCAGGCGGCTTGGTGCTGCGATGAGTTGTTAGTAGTAGTAGTAGTAGTAGTAAATAAAAATACTGACCCCTAGTACATGCTTTCTAAAAAGGAGTGGGTCTTATACTGTACTATAATATAGTATACTGTAGCACTTTTACCATAGCATACTATACCTGGATACTAGTAGCGTACTGGGCTTCAGAAAAAGTAAAATTGTACCTCTGTGAATATGTCTTATATTTTGCATATGGGTGAATAAAGAAATATATATTGCCGCTTGTCTACAACTTAACTGTGTAAGCTAAGGTATATTTAGGATATTTGGAGCAAATTTTAAGCCGTATCTTTATTTGGCTTTTTGAGATGAGGGTGACCGAGTGCGTCAATATTGATAACTAATAAGAATGCACCCAACTGCTTACTTGTACTCGGGTCAGGACACAAGCTACTTAGCCCTTCCTGGCGGCAGGTTCTGGCAGACTGCTCAGTTCAAAAGGTTACAGTCTTGGGTTAATGGGGCGACAATTTTGTGCCATGAAGCGTCCCATGTGCGACCGTGTATCCGGAAAACTGTTGATTTGCTCGAGATCAGACTTAAGAATATTGAGCCGGGTTTTTTATTTGTCCTCCGTTGCGTTTTCTCCAATCAGGTAATGGTTTGCAACGCAAGCTTTTATTTTGATAAGTTTCAGTCAGTTGACGACAAACCTGAACGAATCAGGACAACTGCCGGTGAATGAGCGTTGCAGTATTGTACTTCTGGTTACATCGCTGGCTCAACTGGGGTAGCAACCCCACCCTGTCAAGGCACGAATTAGTTCGTTTTTTTATATAGTGCTCGGTCATTTTCTTTTTGTATTAAGAAGAATTTTTAATAAATAATTATAATAGTTGGTTTTGAAGTCACTTCGGTTTTGACTTTGAAGACAGGGCTTAATGGCCTGGAGGAAAACGTGTTCTTGGCTTCGAAGGGTTTGAACCACAACCGCTATAATTATGATTTTCATTACTCAGAATTTAAAACATAGTAGCCTAAAGTTGAATTTTGTCAAATTTTCTCGAGTGTGTGCATTTTTATATCCGCACATTTTTGTTTTATTTCCTTTAACCTAAATTATCTTCTGTCGCAGTCGTTGTGGTTCAAAAAAGGACGTCGATTTGTGTTTGAAAGATCTCTTTTACCTCAGTTAAAAAATTTTGCCTGTTTTTTTTTTTTTTTACGTTGAGTTTTCATCTTTCCTATCGCCGTGCCAAAATAAAAGGTTTAGGTCATACATTAAAAATGAGTTAAAAATTGAGTATTTCAGGCCCCTCCCCACATGTTTTAGAGATGATTGTATCAATTAGTGCATACAGATCCGACCCTGAGGGGGCAAGGGTGTCAATCCATAAAATGTAGTTTGCGGGGGGAGGGGGCGAATTGTAGAAATTGATTATTTCAGAGCCCCTCCCCCACCCAGTTGGTTGAGACACGATTGTATCAATGCAAGCACACAGATCAGACCCTCAGGGGTCAGGGATGCCAACTCACGAAAATGTGGGGGAGCAAAATGTATTTTTCAAAACTTGGGAGAGGGCTGTTTGTTTGTTTTTTTTTGTTAGGGGGAGGCGAATCACGAAAATTTTTGTAGTAGGGGGAGGAGTCAATATTAGACGTGTATTCTTAGACTAAAGTTTTCTTCTTGTTCTCTGGACCAGTTTCAGACCAAATTGATTCTGCTAGTGGACGTTTATATACTGGGCAAAATTAAAGAGGCATATTTACTTCAAAAAAGGAACCGGGGAACCGAAGAAAATTTAGGCGAAAATATTTCAACACCTCTAGCTAAAAAACCATAAAAGCATCTCAGCACTTATTGGTTCTGTATGAAAATAAAACGCTATTTTACACCTACACGCCACAATCCTTAGCGAATATTCTCCTTTAATTCTTGAAGAAAAGACTGTTCCCATGAAAAAATTTAGAAAAAATGTTGTTGCTCTTTTGTAAACTACAAAATACGCCTTTCGTATTTTTTTGTGTGAAATCTGTGGATGAAGGATGACAGATTGTCGAACCATGGGAAACCATGTAGGGAAAATCATGGGGAAACCATGTTGGGAAAACCATGAGAAAATCAGGGGAAACCATGTGGGGAAAACCATGGGAAAATAAGGGGAAACCATGGGGAAATCAGGGGAAACTATGTAGGGTAAACCATGGGAAATCAGGGGAAACCATGTACGGAAAACCATGGCGAAATCAGGGGAAGACCATGGGGAAATCAGGGGAAACCATGGGGAAATCAGGGGAAACCATGTAGGGAAAAGCATGGGGAAATCAGGAGAAACCATGTAGGGAAAACCATGGGGGAATCAGGGGAAACCACGGGGAAACTTGGGGAAACCATGTAGGGCCAAACGAAAAGTAGGTCGTCCCCGAGTGGGGTGGGAGGAGGTCGTAAGGAAGGATTCAAGGGAAATCGGACTTCTTTTGAGGCTGTAAAGAGGTAGACTAGGTATAGATTCAAATGGAGGAGGAACTTGCGCAGCTGTGTTGGTCCTAAGTAGCTTGGTGTAACGATTTTCTTTTGTACTTGGTATATTCTTTTTATGTTGAGCAAAATTAGCCATATAAAATTTCAGGAGAAATTTTTTATAATTTCAGATTTGAAGAAATAATTTTTAGATGTCATGACGAATTGGAGCCATGTATTCTGGTCGCCTACCTCTTTCAGCTTTGGTAAGACACATTCATTGCTTTCCTTTTATTTAATAAAAACGATTGATGCTGAATAAAGTAATGAAGAACCTTGGTTACATTGTGCTATTGCCTTAAGGTAGATGACAATAAAACATACAAAAATTCAAGAAATCGCTGGACATGTAGTTCATATCAAGTCAGAATGGTAAGGGAGGGGAATTATCTTTCAATCTCTGATGTTATTGAATTTAGTGCGTCAAAATTCAGGTCAAAGCAAGGCTTTCCATCTGTAGGATCACGAGTGTGTACTGCCAATTATCTAACCTGGTTGCTGATCTTACTACACTGTAGATCTTTCAGATTCGGCAAGAAATGATTTCAGTTAAAGTCAATAAACACCAGCCGCTAAAGTCAGGTGGAGGTGGGTACTTAATTAAACTTTCCCGGTCCCCGAACATTTGATTTTTGCTTATTATTTTTTTTCAAAAATAGTAATCTAAAAAGTGTTTTGGATTGGCTTCAATACGGAACGTATAGCGAGTGACTTACTCTTTACTTTCATCTGGAAAATATCGTTTTTTTAATAACTATCATTACTCGACCATTGACACAGTACATTATTAACTGGGTTTGGGTCCTTTTTTCTCTTTGCAGTTCCAGATTTATAGATGATATCATCAGTTGTGGTATCACAGATGAATTGGCTAATTTGATTGACCTGAATATGGAAAATCCAGTGGATGTCTTGCTCTTTACTTAAATTTGGAAAATATTGTTTTTTCAATTTTATAAACATCGTGCTTCGGGCTTTAACACAGTAAATTATTAACTGTGTTTGGGTCCTTTTTTCTCTTTGTAGTTCTAGCTGTATATTTATTTCTTCACTTGCAAAATATTTATTTATTCTCAAAAACGGCAAGGGCCATAGCCAAGAAAGAAACGTTAAACCAATAATTATAGCCAAAAAGTAAAAAAAAAAAAACAACACTAAAAATGAACTTCCGTCTGATCTTTCATACCCAAAACCTTTCAAGTTTATTCATTCTGCTTCGGGCATCAACACAACCTCTCCTCTGGTTTGAGTAGGCAAAGCAGTGTTTCGCTGTAGCGAGGGATGATACGTAGACCCGTTAGTTCTACGTCCTCTATGTTAATCCATCGATAATTATTAACTGCTGTGAACTCTTTTTGACTCCATTATTGGTGACCCTCTGATCCATGATCACCCCTCAATGATTGGTGACCCTGTGATCCATGGTCACGGCCCTCCATGATCAACTGACGTTAAGTATTCTCCTGAGACAAATGGTCGTAGACAATAGAACTTGCTTTTGTATTTGTTCATCTAGTTCCTAGCATTGGGAGGAGTAGTTGAAGAGGATGAAGATTTGAAGACCCCTACCCTATCCTTTTTTACCCACCGCTGATGCCAGGCTTTTAGCTTCTTCTTTATTGTATAGAACATCCTATTTACAACCAGTGGCTTTTAGCCACTGATTGCACTAATATTAAATTGTGACTAATAAAAGAAACGGAAAGCCAACAACCATAGGCAAAACATCAATAAAACATTAAAATTGCACCCCCGTCTGGTCTGTCATACCCTAGACCTGTCAAGTTTATTCATTATGCCCAGGGCATCAACAAAGCCGTAGCTCTGGTTTTCGCTGTGACGAAGGGTAATGCATAGCCCCAATACTTCCAAGTCCTCTAGGTCAATCTATTGATAACTGTTGACTCCTCTGAACACTTTGGCACTCTAGGATAGGTAACCCTGTCAAACCAATTCACTGTAAGTATCCTCCTGAGACAAATTGTCTCAGTGAATAGAACTTGCTCTTGTGTTTGTTCATCTAGTTTCTAGCGTTTAGAAGAGTAGTTGAAGTGGTCGTAGTTCGAAGAAGAAAGAATAATGTCGCTTTTCTGGTCATTCCTTAGTTAATTGAAAGCAGTTGCAATTTTTCTGATTTACTAAAATAATGGTTCTTTCACACTATACTGCCTAGCCTTCCACACTAGTAGAACATCAGACTTTACGTCACGTTATGTAGTCTTACGGGGCAAATTTTGTCCGTAACGTACGCAGCTCTAACGGGGCTCTAGCTCTACGTAAAACCTTACGTTACGTCAGTCCGTCTACGTTATGGAAAAGTCAATACCCAACAGTCAGTAGTAGTGCCAAAATCAAATTTCTTGATGCTCAATTGGTAAATTTTGAAAATAAATTAATAAAATTTTCTTCAAAAGCCTTTCACGCTTGATCGCAGCTTGAATATCCATCTCTATTCCGTACTTTTAATTTTTGATTAGTTTGCTCATGATGATTGTGATGCGTTTAGACGGTGATAATGATGCTTTATGAATTTGAAGTTAGCCTAGTGTGAAAGTTTACACTTAATATAACAGCTTGAACCACATTGAATAGAAAATTACATAAGTTGTGTGAAAGTCGCTTAACTCGCTGCGTATTAACCTGTTTTGCCAACACAACTGGGTAAAAAAAATTAATCAAATGCTGCACCTTTTTTGTGTAGCACAAATAAAACCCATAGTTGTCTTATATTGTAGCTGAAGTGATAAAAAAAAGATACCTGCTGCGGTGATTTCATTGGATTTTTATGGGTCTTTTTTTTTTAACTTGGATTTACGGCTAATCTCATTAAAGTACCATGGACAATGAAAATTCAATCTGATTGTCTTAATTGGTTAAGTGGAAACTTCAACAATCGTATATAACTCAAAACATTAAGAAAACTCTTAAATTCAATTCTTAATGGAAAAGGTATCTATATACAGTTATGGAGTTTTTGTTAGTAGCTGGTTCCAAATCTACGAGCCAACAAAGAAACGGGGTAAAAAATCAGCAAAAAATTAGCAAAATATAGGCTAGAAACATGTAGTGTCAAACGGGTTAAAAAAGGTATAACTTTCCTCTAATAATGTAGTCGTCTTTATGAACCAACATACTTTTAATATCTGAATTTTTATGGAAGTAAAGGGCTATCAAGTTAACTAATTAATTTGCTTATTTATTTTGACGTTCTAATGTGGCAACGCTGACGAAACAAAACGGTATTGTATTGAAACCTCTTAATTTTAAAACAGCCGAAGGAAAAATCTTAGAAATTTTTGTAGTTTTCAGGTCTGAATAGACCTGAGGTTTGGGTCAATGGGACAGAATGATTTTCTATTTTAATTTCGTTGGTGCTCCAAAAAATGGCGCTTGTCCACTTTTTTATGAAAAGTAAGAGAGGTTTTATGATAAGGCAGTATTTATTCATAAAGAATGAAGTAGAAAATAATTACACGCCACAAATTCACCAAAGGCTCTATGTAAAGGAAGGAAAGGAACGCGCATCATTTAAATACTAAAAGGCTTGACAGACCTAGTGTTTTATACCAGCATTTTAGGACCGGGTACGGGTGAACGTAGTACCTAATTTTACCTTAGAATTTTATTTAGATTCATTCTTTAGTAGGAAAAGAGTGTTCGCAACGTTTTTATTACGTTTCAACTGTAAATTTACTGTTGTTTACTGTAGCACCAATCTACGAAAATTTATAGGGGTGGGGGGGGGGTATATATATGGGAGGGGTGGGGGGGATATATATTTTAGAAATATATGGTGTCAAATTTGTTTTTTTTTACTTTTTTCAATGAAAGAACCAAAAAGACATTTTCCAATGAAAATATTTCCATAAAGGTATTTTCAAAAATATAGGGAGAGGGGCGAACAAATCTGGAGGGGGCACTTTTTTCTCTGCATCGGACGCCACTCATTATAGCCCTCATATATGTTTCATTATAACCCTCAAAAGTGGGATAAAACCACACTTTTTCGTATAACTTGCTATGTGACATACGGTCTAAAGGATATTGCGTTCTGTGCTGGCTTGGTTTCCGGCGATAATTTGCATCTAAATGTTTTTGTTTTTTTTGCAGTAGTTTTGTAAGTGTGGCGCTGCGAGTACTTCAAGTCAAAAGTGAGCCTGCAAATGTGGCTGAAGCACGGCTGTTACTGTTTATGTGTGCCAAGAATGTCCTTGCTGAAGGTATGCGAATCCTAGGACTAACGCCACTCGAGGAGATGTAGCTTAAATAGTGCGAGTGATAGAATGTTTGTATAATATTTATGATTAAACAAGATACAACACTCATTAGCCTTCAGTTGAACTCTGAATTAGGCCCTGTTTCATTGAGAAAAGCAGAAAATATCATGCGTCTTGATCATCTCGCTGTTGTAGCGTCTTGATCATCTTGCTGGTGTACCAAATGTTACTAGAGGGAGACAAGTCGGGGAGGGGGGCGATATACTCCTGGAAGAAGCTATGGCGAATCTTTGGCTTGAATTTAACTTAAGTTAGGGCTTGTAAATATTGAGACTCCACCGAAAAATTGTGGTGCTTTTTGTGTTTGATCTATTTAGTCCTGCGTAGAGCTGCTCTAAGTGCAGGCAAGCAAAAAAATAGGGGGTTTATGTCCTCTGCTCTTTTTGAATGATGTATAAACTCATTCAAAGAGGGCTCTTTTAATATATTAATTTGAAGAATACTTCTCGAAAAGAAGTTTTTCAATAAAAAGTAAAGAGCCATGTTAAAACTGAGGACGAGCTTAAAGAAGGTCCTATAATAGTTCAAACTTAAAACAAACAAGAATTACTGTTCCTGATCGAATCTCAATAAATAAAGGATTCTCAAAATAAAAAGAAATTACAATAAACAATCACACCAAACATTAAGAGAACAGATACTTCTATAGTTGATAAATGGGTTCTGAAATGACAAGAAATTACGATGAATAATCCAGCCAAACTTAGAACGAACAGAAATTATCACAAACACTTCTAGGGCTATGACCCCCTAAACCTTCTAAAGATCCTAGCGTCATTTACGTTTTACTGAAAACAATTTGTATTTCGAAAGATTTGGGATTTCAAAATTTCTTATTAGATGTCTTGAGAAGCAATGGGGGGAGGGAGGAGATGGCCAAAAAATACAAGGAAGGGAGGCTGGTTGCCCTCCATCCGCCTTTTACTTTTAAAAATGACATTTGAACTTTGACATTACAAACAAATGAGACCCCACTGAATTTTTTGCTACCATCCCCTTGATATGAAGTGACACTGGTGATTTTTTTTTCACAAATACTTGAGGTAGCCATTTGTTAAAAGTAGTTCAAAATCATATAACAAAAACTCTGGGGTTAACACAACCCTCCAGGGCCCGGGGGCAGGCGTGGTAAGCTATACTATAGAGGCATCTATGTTTCTTATAGAAGGGATGCTCGTATAAACTTCAGAAAGGGCTCATTTGATTGGAAATTGAAAGTTCTAGTTCACTTTTTAAGAGTCAAAAGAGATCGGAGTGCAACTAGCCCCTCCCACCCCCTTTTCCCCCAAATACATCCGATAAAAATTTTGAGATAGACATTTTGTTAAAACAGTTCAAAGATCATACAAAAAACCCCGGGTCGACACAACCCCCCTGGGCCCGGGATCTGGGTTGTAAGTTCTACCCTGGGGAAAGATATGTTTCTTATAGATGGGATGCTCATATAAACTTCAGAGAGGGCTTATTGGATCGGAAACTGAAAGTTCTAGTTCACTTTCTAAGACTCAAAACAGATCGCAGGGCAACTAGAATCCCCCCCCCCGTCATTTCCCCCAAATTTTGAGATGGTCATTTTGTTAAAAAACATTCAATAATCAGATAATAAAATTTCCGGGGATCGACACAACCCCCCAGAGCCCGGGGGAAGTGTTTAAGTTATGCCCCGGGGGCATATAGGGTTTTTATATAAGGGGGGCTCGTTTAAACTCCAGAGGTGGCTCATTTGATTGGAAATTGACAGTTCTAATACCCTTTTTAAGGGTCAAAAGAGATCCAATGGCAACTAGCTCCCCCCACCAACCCTCTTTTCCCCCAAATACATCTGATCGAATTTTCTTGCATAGCCACTTTGTTCAAAATAAACCAAAGATCATATAACAAAGACTCCAGGGGTAACACAGCCCACCAGAACCAGGGCGCAAGTGTTGTAAAATATTTCCCGGGGTATATAAGGTTGTTATGGATAGTGTAAACTTCGGAGGGGGCTCATTCGATTGTAAATCGGAATTTATAGTGCCCTTTTTAAGAGTCAAAAGTGATCGGAGGGTAACTACTCCTCCCCCCAAAGGAACCCTTTTCCCCAAATGTATCTGATCAAAATTTTGAGATACTTTTTTTGTTCAAAATAGTTAATAGATAATTTAACAAAAACTCAGGGGTCAACAACTCCCCAGAGCCCGGGGTTGTAAGTTATGCCCCGGGGGCAGATAAGATCTTATGTAAGGGGTTGTCGTATAAACATCAGATATGGCTTATTTGATTGGAAATTGAAATATGTGTTTGCCTTTTTAAGAGTCATTAAAAGTGATTGGTGGGCATATCCCCCCCCCCTCTTTTCTCCAAATGAATCTGATCAAAGTTTTGAGATAGCCATTTTGTTTAAAATAGTCCAACGATCAGATGACAAAACTTTGGGGTCAACATAGCCCCCCTCCCAAAAAAAACCGGGGGAATGGTAGTAACTTATGCCCCGGGGGCATTTAAGGTTTTTAAGGAAAAGGTTGTAGGTTATTACCTGGGGGCATATAGGGTTTTTAGAAGGGTTCCTCGTATAAGCTGCAGAAGGGGTTCATTTGATTGGAAACTGAAGTTTTTTGTTCACTTTTTAAGAGTCAAAAGAGATATGAGGTTAACTAGCTCCCCGCCCCACGTCCTTTTTTCCCCAAATCCATCCAATAAAAATTTTAAGATAGCCATTTTATTGAAAATAGCTCAAACATCAGATAACAAAAACTCTAGGGTCGACCCAACGCCAAAGAGCCCAGTGGCAAGTGTTTCAAGTTATGCCCCGGGAGCATATAAGGTTTTTATATAAAGGGTGGTCGTATAAAATTCAGAGGTAGCTCATTTGATTGGAAATTGAAAGTTCCAGTTATCTTTTTAAGAGTCAAAAGCAATCGTAGGAAATATACCCCCCCTCCCCCACGCCCTCTTTTTGCCCCAAATCCCCCAAATCCTTTTTACCCCAAATCCATTCGATCGAATTTTTTAGATAGCCACTTTGTTAATTTAAGTTAAAAGACCGGATGAAAAATCTCCTGGGTCAACATAACCCCCAGAGCCCTGGGGCAAGTGATGTAGGTTATGTCCGGAGGGCATATAAGGTTCTCATGTGAGGGTTTTGAAAATAGCTCGAAAATCAAATGAACCAAACCCCCCACCCTACTGAAAAACTTTTGGACGATATTTTATTCAAAAACTTAAGCGAGCTTACCCCTGTTCTTCTCTACATGGCCTGACCCCCCCCCAAAAAAAATAAAATAAACAAACAATTTTTTAACGATATTTATTCCAAAAATTATGGCAACTCACCCCTGTGCCCCCATGCCCCACCCCAGAAAAAACTAAAAACATATTATTAGTAATGTTTTATTCCAAAACTTATGGAAGCTGACTCCTGGTCCTCCATGGCCCAATACCCCTCTTGCCCCCCAAAAATTATCAATGATAAATCATGGGAACTGCCCCTGGCCCTCCCTTCATGGCCAGCCCCCCCCCCCCCCCCCTCAGGGGGTTTATGGGAGAGATGGTCATATATACTTTGGGGGGGACTCAAATGATTAGATATTTAAAGTTCTAGCTCCCTTTTTAAGAGTCAAAAGTGATTTCATGACAACTAGCCCCCCCCCCCCCCTCCTACACAAATCCTATTTTCCCCAAATGCGTCCGATCGAATTTGGTATATAGCTGTTTTGCTCAAAATTGACCAAAAACAATATAACAAAACTCCAGGGATACCACAGCCCATCCAAGAGCCCAAGGGCAACTGATGTAAGATATGCCCCCGGGGCATAAGGTTTTATGGGAGAGGTGTTCGTATAAACCTCGGAGGGGCTCAAATGATTAGATATTCAAAGTTCTAGCTTCTTTTTTAAGAGTCAAGAGTGATTTGATGGCAACTAGCCTCCCCCCCCCCCCACAAACCGCATTTTCCCCCAAATGCGCCGGATCGAATTTTTTCAAAAATAAAGCTATAATATATAATCAAGCTATTTTGTTCAAAATTGACCAAAAATCGTATAATAAAAACTCCAGGGATAACACAGCCTGTACCAGAGCCCACGGGCAATTGTTATAAGTTATGCCCCCGGGGCATATAAGTTTTTTATGGAAGGAATGGTAGTATAAACGTCAGAGGTAGCTTGTTCGATTACAAATCAGAATTTCTAATGCCCTTTTTAGTTAAAAAGGGATCGGGGGGCAACTGGCCTCCTCAAGGCCCTTGATTTCCCAAACGCGTCTAATGAAAATTTTAAGATAACCATTTTGTTCAAAATAGTTTGAAGATAAAATAACAAAAATTTCGGGTTGGATACAACAGCCCAGAGCCATTATACAAGTGTTATAAGTTATGCACCGGGGGCACATAATGTTTTTATGTAAGTAAGGGGTGGTCGTATAAACTTCAGAGATGCTCATTTGACTAGAAATTGAAAGTTCTTGTTACTTTTTAAGAGTCAAAAGTGAACGGAGGGCATCTACCCCCCCCCTAACACACACCCTCCTTTCTCCAAACGCATTCAATCAAAATTTTTAGATTGTCATCAAAGGTAGTGTTAATGAAATGTTTCCTATGTTATTTTAAACACTTGATCACGATATTGATCAATATCGCTGATGTCGATCACGAAGATTGAATCGTAATCGGGTATGCCCAATGGTGAAGGATTTCAACCAAGTTTCACAGAGTGATCGAATGCAAGAGAAGAATGGCGACTCGATTACAGTTAGTTAAAAATTGCTGTTGTTACCACATGATTTCCTTACCTCTGGTACTAATACATTCAATGTTAAACAAGACACTTAGCTATAAAAATCACTTAACAGATGATATCCCTATTTGGTACACTAAAGTTTTCACTTCCAATTTGCCTATGGGTGATTTTTTTGCATTCAGTGGACAGCTCTGGGTACAATTATACCATATTTGCCATCACTTCGTTGAGAACAATACTAGATTTTTTCTCAACATATTCTTTTAAAAAAATTTTAATTTGTCAATGTTAAAACTTAATGTAAGATTCAAATCTCCACTAATTGAACAGTAATAAGCTTCTTGACAAGAAATGGGAGATATCCACCTCTCATCGCTTGAAGCTTTCCAAAAATTTTGTTATGCGTAATTTGTAATATAACAATTCTTTTGTTATTATCAGGGTTGCAACCAGCTCAAAAATAAAATCCCGATTTTTCTTCTAAAAAAAATCCCGGAAAATCCCGGAACACGATTTTTAGACTATACAACATTCGGCTACACAGTGATGACGTAAAAATAAAAACGCGTAATTGGAAGTACGGTGAAACGTGGTTTCTAGTTGTAATTAACAACTGATTGTCAATATTCCTAGTATTATTTCTGTGAAAACATTCTGGTGGATTAGTAGGATCTACGACAAATATTTTACGCCAAAGCAATTCACCAAAGTTCCGAGAAAACGTGTCGACGCATCCACGTTTCATCGTTACTTAAATTTGCCGCCCAAGAATTGACGTCACGCTTCGCAGCCATATAGCGCGTCTGGACTATCCAATTTCTGGAAAATGGGACGGAAATCTGGAAAAAGGAATAGTCGTCCAGACTAGGCGGTTTTTTCAAAAACTCGGTGGTTTTTACAGAAGATATCTGTACAAATTTATCGGTGTTATCCTTATCAAATCTGTTTTTCTGAGTCATAACCTATAGAAAACAAATTTAGAGCCTCAGTTAGACAATTTACCTTTTTTCTATTCAAGACCATCTTAGACAACTATTTTTATTTATCACTTATCGTGTCTAATCGTCTCCTTCTTCTGGCATGTTTTTTCCAAAAAAGTTGTCCACACTACCTCTTCTGTCCCATTTTTCCATTTTCTGACCCTCTGACTCTTCCTGCCCAGAAAACGTAAAAACGGGACGGGAGGCCTGTCTACATTCCAAGATTTCCATCCCATTTTCCAGAAAATCGATAGCCTGGACGCGCTAATATTCAATATGGCTTGCCAAGCGGTAAAAGTTTCCTTTTATGATGTCTTCACACGTCTCTTTCCCTTTTACCATACCTGCTTTTCTGTTTAGCAAAAAATCTCGCCAATCAAGAAGCGGATAGCGGAACTATCATTCGTCTTACAAAAGGATCCTTTTGAAATAAGTATCCTTTTGAACAGAGTAAGTATAATGCCGTACGCTTTTTAATTACCTTTTCTGAGGTTAACTTTGCCCGAGGCATTACACGGGGCAAAATGAACTATGATGACGAGAAAAGAAAATCCTCGCTGGTTTTGTTTGAATTCTCCGCTCGTCGTTACATTGGAGTCGAATTTTCAAAAGTCAAATCCCGAACGAAAAAATCGTTGCCCCTGTGTATAAGCTCAAATCCAGAGGGAACACACAAAAACGAGAGAATATTCGTGATATCGTACAGAAAAAAAAATATTAGACTATCTGCCAAAAACGTTGAAAACCTCTTTTTAATGAAAAATCCTGTTTTTTAGCAAAAATCCCGGTTTTTGTACAAAAAATCCCGAAAAACCCGGACATTAAAAAAAATCCCGGACTGCAAAAAAAAATCCCGGAAAACCGGGATTGATCCCGGTCGGTGGCAACCCTGAATACAACTGTAGTTGTTTTAACTTTGTTGGTTACTTTGTTGTCTAGCTCCTCCTCTTACGAGGATGCCTGTATAAATTAAAGACTTGAACGATTAGGTATATATAAGTCTCAATCTTTGCTCGGACGGTTAACGGCATTTTTTGTTAGCAAAAACAGCATGATAAACATATGAAGAATTCACTCTTATGCGCTTTCTTTATACCTGGAAATTCAAAATGTTCAAACGAATGCAACACTTTCTTATTTTGAATACAATCCAGCTTCTCTAACTGAAAAAGGCTTTATTTCACAAGACATAAGTTTTACAGTAAAGTGGAAAAAACTAAACTATAGGTTTCAAGTGTTTTGATTCGGTTTAATGGCCAGTTGTTTATACGAACATTTTTTTTTAGCATCAGAGATGCGGCAAAGTAAATATGTCATTCAACGATCAATTATATAATCAATTCTACGTGGCGATGACAATTCAAAAAAATTTGGTGAGGGAGGGGGGATGTATTTTCCAATATATAGGGGAGAATTAATTTGTCGATTTTTCAACTTTTTCTATAAAAATATTGAAAAAGGTATTGTTAAATGAAAGATCCCCTTCACAAAAGGTATTTTCAAAAGTCCATGGGTGGGGAAGCAACAAAGCTGGGGTGGCAAAGACCCCCCCCCCCTGTCCCTCTCCCAATTGTCACCACTTTTTGTATGAGTGAGAAAAGAGGATATAACAAACAGAACAAGAGAGATTACTTTCCAATAATTCTGTGGTAAGGAGTGTGCTTTAATTTGATTGGTTTATCCTTGTGATGTATTTTCATAAGCTATTCGCAGTTTTTGCTAAGGAAATATAATTTCTGACGAGACAAATAACTTCGAATTTCTAAAACCCTGACTGGCTCTTCTATGTGAAATTTTTTTATTATCACAGGTGATTTGAATTTAATTTATTATCAACAAAAGTTTAGTTGGTAATGTTTATGTTTGTAGATATACTCGCAAGTGAACCTGTGCGTGCACTCCCTCTTTACTAGGTAACAGTTATTGCTAGAATCATTATGTTAGTTTTATATTAGTCTTGTTGAGTGTAATTATTTCAGACTTTTGCCAAGCTGACAGTGCTACAATTGGTGGTGCCTAGGATATGTCAATCTTTGACCATATCCCAATAAATTAAATGCATTATAGAAAACCGGGTATGATATGGAAAAAACTGAAAAATTACAAAGACCCTGATTTTTTGGCTTCACGTCCTGAAGCCTTTATCAACGAAAGAAAAGAAAAACTACAAAAAAAACAGAAATGAACATAATAAAAAAACACACAAATAAAAAAAAAAGAAATTCATATCTAGATAATGTCCAATATGACAAATGTTCACCAATTCAAATAACCACAAATCAAACAAAATCGGGAAAACTGTTTTACCTGTTATGCAACAATAAAGCGAGATTATATTTCACAATACATCACAATAATATTCTAAATTTCATGGCCGTTTTTATATATATATATTTTTTAAATAGGAAGGAAGTGTGGTCTATAAATTATTTTTGGTCATTTACAGTCCTAACAATTTAGACGCATTGTAGCTGATTTGAGCATTTGGAACAGCCATTCAGATTACTAGGAGTAGCCAATAGCATTAGAGAGACTAAAAAACAATCTAACCGATCTTTATTTATTAGAGTACTTCAAAGCCCCCAAAAAAAGAGAGACATATTTACCCAGACTAGTGAGTTACAATCCAGGCATTACAGACGGACAGTGTAAAATAGGATTTTTGTCCGTTTTATTGTCTTTGAGTTTTAATTGCAATATTATCACTTTGTTAAATTACTTTCTCTTAAACTTTCGCGACACATAAAATAAAAGCTTCCTAGAGAGGATAGGATAATGCTTGTGATTATGGCCTGGCTTGACGAGGTCTATAATTGATTTTTTATTTCCCTTTCTGAGTTAGCTACAATTGGAAAGCAATTGTATTTTGAAAATCCTTGTGGGGAAATTGGGAGAAAGTTTCAAATCTCTTGTTCTGTGCTCAACGTATTTTTCACCTCCTCCTTCTATTTTTTTACCCTACCTCCTCCCCTCTCAGTAGTACTGAGGTATTTAATTTTAATTACAAGTAACTGCATTTATGTACCACCTATACTTACCAAAATATAAACTTTACCATATCAAAAAAATCTTGAAGTATGAGCAACTAAAACTTAAAATATTTAATTTCGAGGTATTCTGGAACCACTTACCTAAATACAACATGTATCTGTCTCTTTGCAGAGTACCCTTGCACAATAGCGTCCCGCTTCTACTGTGTTACCAAATTTTCAAAAATTGCACAAAACTACTTTTTTTTTCCAAATGTCTCTTTTTACCTTATATTCCATTCCTCAGTTCAACTCACCAATACCCTAATTTCATCCAAATGAAAAATCCAGAGGTCAAGTTATAAGCAGTCAAATATGGCAGGTTTTAAAGTAGATTTAAAGTAGATGTTGGATTTATTGAAATAAAACTAATTATTGATGCTAATAAGGGCTGAAGTAACTTTGAAAATTACTTGCTGGTGACTTTTCAACAATTTCCAGATCCAAGTGAAATCGAAAGTCAGACCCTAACCTGAAAACAATAATGGAAGGAGCATGGTTTTTCACATAGGTTCAGCTAGACATTACGCAACTTAGTGACAACTTATTTTTACAACAATGCGCATATTTTATGTGTACATCAAAGCAAGTGTGTCGGGTCTATGGTTAGTAGGAACAAGAGTAGTCGAACTATGAAACAAATATTTCGCCTGTATCATAAAAAGGCATCCTTAGCGTTGGAAAAGGGAAATAATTTAAACCTTAACAATTTGAAGAAGTATGTAAGTAGAAAAGAGCAGAAATAAAGAGAGTAAAAATAAAAGATCAAGAGAGTAAAAATAAAAAATAAAGAGGATGAAATTAAAAAAAAATAAAATAAAAGGGAGTAAAAAACAAAAGACAGTAATAATAAAAAATAAAGATAGTAAAGGAGAATAAATATATAAAAATAAAGAGAGTAAAAATAAAAAAGTAAAAGTAAAAGAGAGTAAAAAATAGAAAAGAGTAAAAAAAAACTATATACAAAATAACTACTCCATTACTACACAATCTAAACACAATAACTACACATAATTAATGAGCTATTCTATCAAACAGTTCGTGGTAACGAATTGTAAGTAAGGAGCGACCCGGCTCAATAGTGATCGAAACTCTAAAAAACGGAATTTTGATACCAATAGATATATCAAAGGAATCGGCTTATGTTGCTGATTTCAAAATATATAAGTTTCATTAAGTTTAGTCTCACCCATCAAAGGGTACGAGCCTGAGAAAATCTGGCTGATTTTTGAAAAAGGAGGAAACACCCCTAAAAGTCTTAGATTCTTAATGAAAATGACACCATCAGATTCAGCGTATCATAGAACCCAACTGTAGAGGCTTCAAGCTCTTATCTGCAAAAACGTGGAATTTTGTATTTTTTTTTTTTTTTTTGCCAGAAGAAAGATCACGGATGCGTGTTAATTTTTTTTCCCAGGTGTGATTGTATCGACCCAGTGGTCCTAGAATATGGGGAGAGGGCTTATTCGAAAGACATTAAAAGTTCTAGTGACCTTTTAAGTGACCAGAAAGACTGGAAGGCAACTAAGCTCCCTCCCACACCCCTTTTTTCTCAAAATTGTCCGATCAAAATTTTAAGATAGCCATTTTATTAAAACGAAAAAAAATTTATGCGTATATAAGGAGGATTGCTCCTCCTCTACACCTCGCTCATTACGCTAAAGTTTTCATTTTGTCCCAATTCCTTAAGAACGACTCCTGAAACACAAGGTTCATTTAATTAGAACAACAAGAAGCTTTTTTTAAAGTACAAAAACACTTCAGTGTAAAGAGCGAAGCGTTGAGGAGGAGTGACCCCCTCGTATATATAATAATTTCTATTCGTTTTAAGTTTTAATGTTGCTCCCCACTTTCGGTTGCAAAAACTTGTTTTTTTTATTTATTTAACCAACAACGCAAAGGCAACAGCGACTTAAAGGTGAAATGTTCGTTTGATTCCTCGGTACATACTTGTTATCAATAAGTATGGAAAAAGTTCTAATATATATATATATATATATATATGTATATATATATATATATATATATATATATATATATATATATATATATATATATATATATATATATTATATATATATATATATATATATATATATATATATATATATATATATATATATATATATATATATATATATATATATATATATATATATATATATATATATATATATATATATATATATATATATATATATATATATGTGTGAAGGGATTTTTTCGCTACAGTTTGACTTTTTGTCTCAATCCTTTAAGAACGAATCCTGAAACAAGAGGCAGCTTTATTAGAATAATAAGCTTTTTTACATGTTGGAAAAAAATTATAGCGTATATTTAGTGTATGTAGTGTTAAATTTAACTTCTGACATAGTGTTAATATAGTGTTAAGTGTTTAAAGAATATAGTGTTATATTAGTAGAAAGGCCTTATTGACTCCGAACAGGACCACGTGGTTTATGATTTTCTCACTGAGAATGAAAAAACAGAATTTTTCTCACTTTACAAAACATGAATTTTCTCACTTTGATGGATGTTTTCTTGGACGGTTATGTGTGTTGGTCAATTTATTTGATGTTTTTCTCGGATGTCAACAGTAATTCATGTCTGTTTTATGGTTTTTGTCAGTGAGAATGAAAAAAACAGCGACGAGTATAGCAATTTATGGATGTTATATGGTTTTTGTCAGTGAGAATGGAAAAACAGGATTTTTCTCACTTTGATGGATGTTTCTTGGACGGTTATTTAGTTGTTGTTTGTCCAGGTGTAATGACAATGGGTGATTTACATAATCGCTAGGGGAATTATTGATTCACGAAAGGGGAATTAAGAAACAAACATGGCTTCTTTGATCTTTAGGCTAACCTAACCTGAGAAATTGATTTACATAATCGGCGGGGGAATTATTGATTCACGAAAGGGGAATTAAGAAACAAACTTGGCTTCTTTGATCTTTAGGTGAACCTAACCCGAGAACTTGATTTACATAATCGGTGGGGGAGAATGTATTGATTCACGAAAGGGGAATTAAGAAACAAACATGGCTTCTTTGATCTTTAGGCGAACCTAACCCGAGAACTTGATTTACATAATCGGTGGGGGAGAATGTATTGATTCACGAAAGGGGAATTAAGAAACAAACATGGCTTCATTGATGTTTGGCTAACCTAACCTGAGAAATTGATTTACATAATCGGCGGGGGAATTATTGATTCACGAAAGCGGAATTAAGAAACAAACTTGGCTTCTTTGATCTTTAGGTGAACCTAACCCGAGAACTTGATTTACATAATCGGTGGGGGAGAATGTATTGATTCACGAAAGGGGAATTAAGAAACAAACATGGCTTCTTTGATCTTTAGGCGAACCTAACCCGAGAACTTGATTTACATAATCGGTGGGGAGAATGTATTGATTCACGAAAGGGGAATTAAGAAACAAACGGGGCTTCATTGATGTTTGGCTAACCTAACTTGAGAAATTGATTTACATAATCGGCGGGGGAATTATTGATTCACGAAAGCGGAATTAAGAAACAAACATGGCTTCTTTGATCTTTAAGCGAACCTAACCTGAGAAATTGATTTACATAATCGGCGGGGAATTACTGATTCACGAAAGGGAATTAAGAAACATTATGGCTTCTTTGATCTTTAGACCTGAGGGATTTATTTGTTATTGTTGTTTTGGACAAGTGCATGCTAGGGATGAATGTCAAGGTGTCCAGGAATAGGAAACTGGAAGTACATGCATCCTTCTCAGCCAATCAGCGAGTCGGATACATCCTCCTTCTCAGCCAATCAGAGGCTTGCTTACATATGGTTTCCTCCACCTTGAATTTATCCATCGGCAGGGACGAACAGTTTCGTTTTAGCTGTGAGAGAGTTGACATCGGAAACCAAAAATGTTCTATACATGTCCACTGTGCTTGTACACTCTTGGCAGTTGGACTCAATGTGAGAATTGTACAATTATTGATGACTATAGTGAAAAGTGCAAATTATGTAATCCTTGTGAATTACATAGAGGCTATGCAGTACAAATTAAAGGATGTAATTCATGTCTTGAGGAGATTTGTGACTCTCACCCTAGAGGACACCTGTGCTCCAATTGTCACTATGATAAATGTGATCAGTGGGAGAATACTTACCCCGCTATGATTGGAAAGAATCCCAAACGTGATTTTAGTTTATTGCTACGAGATTGGTATCGTCGTGGATTTAAATTATTCTGGGAGGAGGAGCCGGGTCAGCGATTCAACTGTTGGAACAGCAAAAGAATATGGTTTCTACGTCATCGTTGTGACGACACTGCCTATTATGACTATAAACCAAGTGATTTTTATTTGGCAGTTACCGAATGTGATTCACCATTTGAAAACACTGTATGCGATATTGCTTCAAATAGACAGATTGAAACTCGTGAATTTCATAATATGAATACAAATAGTATCATTGACTATACAAAGAGATATGACAAGAGTGAAGTTACATTGTACTGTAGAAAATGTGACCCTGACTTTGCAGTCAATCAAGATCAATATACAGTGAATCCAAATGATTTACCAGCATTAGTGGTTCACGACAGTTGCCTATACACCGATGAAGAAATCTAAATTGAAGATTTAAAGACATTGTTGTACATATATGCATTTTATTAATAAAAAAATTCACAAACATTTTTAAGCACTTTACTCTTACGGCACTTTTCTCACTTTGATGTATTTTCATGGTTTCGATGAAATTGATTTACATAATCGAGGGGAATTATTGATTCACGAAAGGGGAGAGAATTTTTGAGAACTTGATTTACATAATAGCTAGGGGAATTATTGATTTACGAAAAGGGGAATAAAGAAACAAGTATGGCTTCTTTGATCTTAGGTCTCAGGGATAAACGCTCTTTAGGTTAGAGAGAAAAATTAATATTCTATTTTTAAATAAGGCTTCGTTGATCTTTAGTGTCAGGAATTAGAAATGACATTACTTGTTATCTTGGAATTATGCGGGAGTCTAAAGAGATAGAAATTCTATTTTTAAATACGGCTTCACTGATCTTTAAGTCGGAGAGATAAATTGATATTCTAACGAAACCTTAATAGTGTAGCTAGTAACATTTATGAGATGAAGAGATTAACGCGGGAAAAGGGTTTCTTAGTAATTTGAAATGTGACAGCGCAGGGATGCCAAAAATAAAAGGAACACGCTGAAATTACGTTTAGGGGTTACTTGAGCGAAACCGTTTTAGAAATTTTAGGGAATTATTTCGGCGAAACAGGTAGAGACATTTTAAAAGATGATTTAGAAGATGTTTTAGAAGAGGTTTTGAGTGTGGTCGTTATAATACACAAGTTCCATTTGAACAGTGTCGTGAGGTCCCATACCCCAAGCCCAAAGGGCTCAGATCCCCCTATTTCCTTTAGTACCTACGCAATTAGACTAAAAATGAAGATATTTATGCAGAGTTTCAACTAGCTATGGCTAAGTTTGCTAAAGACAAGCTATTTTCTTGCGAAAACACACAAAATCAGAAAAATGTTCAATGTTCCTTTAGTACCTACGCAATTAGGCTAAAAATGAAGATATTTATGCACAGTTTCAACTAGCTATGGCTAAGTTTGCTAAAGAAAAGCTATTTTCTTGCGAAAACACACAAAATCAGAAAAAATGTTCAATGTTCCTTTAGTACCTACGCAATTAGACTAAAAATGAAGATATTTATGCACAGTTTCAACTAGCTATGGCTAAGTTTGCTAAAGACAAGCTATTTTCTTGCGAAAACACACAAAATCAGAAAAAATGTTCAATGTTCCTTTAGTACCTACGCAATTAGGCTAAAAATGAAGATATTTATGCAGAGTTTCAACTAGCTATGGCTAAATTTGCTAAAGACAAGCTATTTTCTTGCGAAAACACACAAAATCAGAAAAAATGTTCAATGTTCCTTTAGTACCTATGCAATTAGACTAAAAATGAAGACATTTATGCAGAGTTTCAACTGGCTATGGCTAAGTTTGCTAAAGACAAGCTATTTTCTTGCGAAAACACACAAAATCAGAAAAAATGTTCAATGTTCCTTTAGTACCTACGCAGTTAGGCTAAAAATGAAGATATTTATGCAGAGTTTCAACTAGCTATGGCTAAGTTTGCTAAAGACAAGCTATTTTCTTGCGAAAACATACAAAATCAGAAAAAATGTTCAATGTTCCTTTAGTACCTACGCAATTAGACTAAAAATGAAGATATTTATGCAGAGTTTCAACTAGCTATGGCTAAGTTTGCTAAAGACAAGCTATTTTCTTGCGAAAACACACAAAATCAGAAAAAATGTTCAATGTTCCTTTAGTACCTACGCAACTAGACTAAAAATGAAGATATTTATGCACAGTTTCAACTAGCTATGGCTAAGTTTGCTAAAGACAAGCTATTTTCTTGCGAAAACACACAAAATCAGAAAAAATGTTCTATGTTTCTTTAGTACCTACGCAATTAGACTAAAAATGAAGATATTTATGCAGAGTTTCAACTAGCTATGGCTAAGTTTGCTAAAGACAAGCTATTTTCTTGCGAAAACACACAAAATCAGAAAAAATGTTCAATGTTCCTTTAGTACCTACGCAGTTAGGCTAAAAATGAAGATATTTATGCAGAGTTTCGACTAGCTATGGCTAAGTTTGCTAAAGACAAGCTATTTTCTTGCGAAAACAAACAAAATCAGAAAAAATGTTCAATGTTCCTTTAGTACCTACGCAATTAGGCTAAAAATGAAGATATTTATGCAGAGTTTCAACTAGCTATGGCTAAGTTTGCTAAAGACAAGCTATTTTCTTGCGAAAACTCACAAAATCAGAAAAAATATTCAATGTTCCTTTAGTACCTACGCAATTAGACTAAAAATGTAGATATTTATGCAGAGTTTCAGTTCTATTTGAAATTTTTCCGTAGAAGATAGAAAAACCTATACCATACTTGTGAATATTTTCCCAGAAGATAAAAATTTCTACTTCAATTTTAAATTTTCTCAACAAAGTGAAGAAAAGTTCAAGTTCTAGTCATCATGCAAGATTCCACTTCAGTTCAGATTTTTCTCAAAGAGATGAAAAAATTCAAAATACTGTTCCAAATTTTTCATAGAAGATAGAAAGTTCAAGTTATCTTCTGAATTTTATTAAAGAACTTATAGTTCAATTCTAATTTCTCCAAAGAAAATAAAAATCTTCCACTTCAGTTCTTAATTTCACAAAGACACAAGGAAATTTAAAGTTCTATTTGAAATTTCTCAATGAAGTGAAGAAAAGTTCAAGCTCTCTTCTGAATTTTCTCAATGAAAAAGAAATTAGTTTTTGATCAATTCTATTTTTCCTAATAATATGAAAAGGTTCCACTTCAGTTCAGATGTTTCCCCAAAGACATAAATTTTAAATTCTCCTCCAAATTTTTGTAGAAGATAGAAAAAGTTACACATTGATCGTGAATATTTCACAATGCAGATAAGGAGCTAATTTTCTCATTGATGTGAAGAAAAGTTCAAGTTCTTTTCCTAACTATCCATATGAAAAGAAATAAGTTACAGATCAATTCTATTTTTCAAGAAAAAATAAAAATTTTCCACTTCAGTTCAGATTTTTCTCAAAGAGATGGAAAAATTTAAAATTACTGTTCTAAATTTTTCATAGAAGATAGAAAAAGTTATACATTGATCATGAAAAGTTAACTCAAGTCTGAATTTTATTAAAGAACTTACAGTTCAATTCTAATTTCTCCAGAGAAAAATAAAAATCTTCCACTTCAGTTCTTAATTTCACAAAGACACAAAGAAATTTAAAGTTCTCTTCTGAATTTTCTTAGAGAAAAGAAAAAAGTTATAGTTCAATTCTAATTTTTTTCAAAGAAAATAAAAAATCTTCAACTTTTTAATAAACATTCTAAGCGCTTAACATGCTAACGTTTCCTAAGATAATAGAAATATAACAAAGTAATGCATAAAATATTTTTATTGAAGTAACAACATGTAGTAACAACATAAAAATATGTTATAGACATTATTTTACATTATTAACATTGTCTGTCAATGCTCTTTTTATTTTACCTGCAATTTCACTGTCTATTATCACATTATTTTTACAGAGGCAACAGTTTTGGCATGTTGACAAGATATGATTTATAATGTTGGTGCAGCAGTAGGCTCTTCTTTTCCTTACTGATTTCATTCGAATGCTAACACCGGAAAGATGACAATAAGATCTATCAACGGCTAACGTGTTACCAGAACCATTAGCTAGAAGTTGCCCATCTTCATCAACTATTATTTTTAAGTTGGTATTCTCTTTGAGCACTAACTTCTCTGGAAATGATACTTTCACATATCCACCTTTTGAATGATGAAAATTCTTGACTACTCCAAAGGAATTTAACTCTTCACTGTCATGACAACGTAGGCACACATTCCCAATAAGATATCCACTACTACTTGTCCCATAGTTCAAATATATCTCTTTTTTTAGCATTCAAGGCAACAATGACTTTAACAGGTGCACACACTTTCTTCGAATAATTCATTTTCACGTCTTCTTTTTAAAATATGTGGTGTTGGTGTTTACCCCTCCAATGATAAAAAATTACTGATTTAACGCACGCAATAAACTAAATAGTCTCGATAACCTACCATGGAGTACCACTGGGAAAGCTGCTTCCAATTTAAGAGCAACCATAGAATACGTTTGCTACACCCGCAAGCATGCATAGTGAGAGAGAAATGCAAAGTCGTTTTGGGGGGATTTTCCGGCGAGTATGGTTAGGTTAGGTTAGACTAGATTAAGTTAGGTTAGATTAGGTTAGGTTAAGTCAGGTTAGGTAAATTAGATTAGGTTAGGTTAGGTTAGCTAGTAAACATCTCTCCATGTTTAAGTTAGATTAGGTTAGGTTAGATTAAGTTAGGTTAGGTTAAGGTAGGTTAGGTTAGGTTAGATTAAGTTAGGTTAGGTTAAGTTAGGTTAGGTTAGATTAAGTTAGGTTAGGTTAAGTTAGGTTAGGTTAGCCTACGTACGCGCGCATATAGGTTAGGTTAGGTTGGATTAAGTTAGGTTAGGTTAAGGTTAGGTTAGATTAAGTTAGGTTAGGTTAGGTTAAGGTTAGGTTAGGTTAGCCTACGTACGCGCGCGTACGTAGGCTAACCTAACCTAACCTTAACCTAACCTAACCTAACTTAACCTAACCTAACTTAATCTAACCTAACCTAACCTTAACCTATCCTAACCTAACTTAATCCAACCTAACCTAACCTAACCTATATGCGCGCGTACGTAGGCTAACCTAACCTAACTTAACCTAACCTAACTTAATCTAACCTAACCTAACTTAACCTAACCTAACTTAACCTAACCTAACTTAATCTAACCTAACTTAACCTAACCTAACTTAATCCAACCTAACCTAACCTAACTTAACCTAACCTAACTTAATCTAACCTAACCTAACCTAACTTAAACGTGGAGAGATGTTTACTAGCTAACCTAACCTAACCTAATCTAACTTACCTAACCTGACTTAACCTAACCTAATCTAACCTAACTTAATCTAGTCTAACCTAACCTTACCATACTCGCCGGAAAATCCCCCCAGGTCGACTTTGTATTTCTCTCTCACTATGCATGCTTGCGGGTGTAGCAAAAGTATTCTATGGTTGCTCTTACATTGGAAGCGGCTTTCCCAGTGGTACTCCATACTTTGTATTCTCTCTCACTATGCATGCTTGCGGGTGTAGCAAACGTATTCTATGGTTGCTCTTATATTGGAAGCGGCTTTCCCAGTGGTACTCCATGGTAGGTTATCGAGACTATCTAGTTTATTGCATGCGTTAAATCAGTAATTTTTTATCATTGGAGGGATAAACACCTACACCACATATTTTTTAAAAAAAGACGTGAAAATGAATTATTCGAAGAAAGTGTGTGCACCTGTTAAAGTCATTGTTGCCTTGAATGCTAAAAAAGAGATATATTTGAACTATGGGACAAGTAGTAGTAGAGATCTTATTGGGAATGTGTGCCTACGTTGTCATGACAGTGAGGAGTTAAATTCCTTTGGAGTAGTCAAGAATTTTCATCATTCAAAAGGTGGATATGTGAAAGTATCATTTCCAGAGAAGTTAGTGCTCAAAGAGAATACCAACTTAAAAATAATAGTTGATGAAGATGGGCAACTTCTAGCTAATGGTTCTGGTAACATGTTAGCCGTTGATAGATCTTATTGTCATCTTTCCGGTGTTAGCATTCGAATGAAATCAGTAAGGAAAAGAAGGGCCTACTGCTGCACCAACATTATAAATCATATCTTGTCAACGTGCAAAAACTATTGCCTCTGTAAAAATAATGTGATAATAGACAGTGAAATTGCAGGTAAAATAAAAAGAGCATTGACAGACAATGTTAATAATGTAAAATAATGTCTATAACATATTTTTATGTTGTTACTACATGTTGTTACTTCAATAAAAATATTTTATGCATTACTTTGTTATATTTCTATTATCTTAGGAAACGTTAGCATGTTAAGCGCTTAGAATGTTTATTAAAAAGTTGAAGATTTTTTATTTTCTTTGAAAAAATTTAGAATTGAACTATAACTTTTTTCTTTTCTCTAAGAAAATTCAGAAGAGAACTTTAAATTTCTTTGTGTCTTTGTGAAATCAAGAACTGAAGTGGAAGATTTTTATTTTTCTCTGGAGAAATTAGAATTGAACTGTAAGTTCTTTAATAAAATTCAGACTTGAGTTAACTTTTCATGATCAATGTATAACTTTTTCTATCTTCTATGAAAAATTTAGAAAAGTAATTTTAAATTTTTCCATCTCTTTGAGAAAAATCTGAACTGAAGTGGAAAATTTGTATTTTTTCTTGAAAAATAGAGTTGATCTGTAACTTATTTCTTTTCATATGGATAGTTAGGAAAAGAACTTGAACTTTTCTTCACATCAATGAGAAAATTAGCTCCTTATCTTCATAGTGAAATACACGATCAATGTGTAGCTTTTTCTATCTTCTACAAAAAATTTGGAGGAGAATTTATAATTTATGTCTTTGGGGAAACATCT
This sequence comes from Artemia sinica, assembly GCA_027921565.1. NCBI lineage: Eukaryota > Metazoa > Arthropoda > Branchiopoda > Anostraca > Artemiidae > Artemia > Artemia sinica. The sequence goes on from CM051274.1 coordinate 14,752,309, forward strand.
GAACTGAAGTGGAACCTTTTAATAATAATAGGAAAAATAGAATTGATCAAAAACTAATTTCTTTTTCATTGAGAAAATTCAGAAGAGAGCTTGAACTTTTCTTCACTTCATTGAGAAATTTCAAATAGAACTTTAAATTTCCTTGTGTGTTTGTGAAACTAAGAACTGAAGTGGAAGATTTTTATTTTCTTTGGAGAAATTAGAATTGAACTGTAAGTTCTTTAATAAAATTCAGAAGATAACTTGAACTTTCTATCTTCTATGAAAAATTTGGAACAGTATTTTAAATTTTTTCATCTCTTTGAGAAAAATCTGAACTGAAGTGGAATCTTGCATGATGTCTAGAACTTGAACTTTTCTTCACTTCGTTGAGAAAATTTAAAATTGAATTAGAAATTTTTATCTTCTGGGAAAATATCCACAAGTACGGTATAGGCTTTTCTATCTTCTACGGAAAAATTTCAAATAGAACTGAAACTCTGCATAAATATCTTCATTTTTAGTCTAATTGCGTAGGTACTAAAGGAACATTGAACATTTTTTCTGATTTTGTGTGTTTTCGCAAGAAAATAGCTTGTCTTTAGCAAACTTAGCCATAGCTAGTTGAAACTCTGCATAAATATCTTCATTTTTAGCCTAATTGCGTAGGTACTAAAGGAACATTGATGATTTTTTCTGATTTTGTGTGTTTTCGCAAGAAAATAGCTTGTCTTTAGCAAACTTAGCCATAGCTAGTTGAAACTCTGCATAAATATCTTCATTTTTAGCCTAATTGCGTAGGTACTAAAGGAACATTGAACATTTTTTCTGATTTTGTGTGTTTTCGCAAGAAAATAGCTTGTCTTTAGCAAACTTAGTCATAGCTAGTTAAAACTCTGAGTAAATATCTTCATTTTTAGTCTAATTGCGTAGGTACTAAAGGAACATTGAACATTTTTTCTGATTTTGTGTGTTTTCGCAAGAAAATAGCTTATCTTTAGCAAACTTAGCCATAGCTAGTTGAAACTCTGCATAAATATCTTCATTTTTAGTCTAATTGCGTAGGTACTAAAGGAACATTGAACATTTTTTCTGATTTTGTGTGTTTTCGCAAGAAAATAGCTTGTCTTTAGCAAACTTAGCCATAGCTAGTTGAAACTGTGCATAAATATCTTCATTTTTAGTCTAGTTGCGTAGGTACTAATAGAACATTGAACATTTTTTTCTGATTTTGTGTTTTTTCGCAAGAAAATAGCTTGTCTTTAGCAAACTTAGCCATAGCTAGTTGAAACTCTGCATAAATATCTTCATTTTTAGTCTAATTGCGTAGGTACTAAAGGAACATTGAACATTTTGTATGTTTTCGCAAGAAAATAGCTTGTCTTTAGCAAACTTAGCCATAGCTAGTTGAAACTCTGCAAAAATATCTTCATTTTTAGCCTAATTGCGTAGGTACTAAAGGAACATTGAACATTTTTTCTGATTTTGTGTGTTTTCGCAAGAAAATAGCTTGTCTTTAGCAAACTTAGCCATAGCTAGATGAAACTCTGCATAAATATCTTCATTTTTAGTCTCATTGCGTAGTTACTAAAGGAAAATTGAACATTTTTTCTGATTTTGTGTGTTTTCACAAGAAAATAGCTTGTCTTTAGCAAACTTAGCCATAGCTAGTTGAAACTCTGCATAAATATCTTCATTTTTAGCCTAATTGCGTAGGTGCTAAAGGAACATTGAACATTTTTTCTGATTTTGTGTGTTTTCGCAAGAAAATAGCTTGTCTTTAGCAAACTTAGCCATAGCTAGTTGAAACTGTGCATAAATATCTTCATTTTTAGCCTAATTGCGTAGGTACTAAAGGAACATTGAACATTTTTCTGATTTTGTGTGTTTTCGCAAGAAAATAGCTTGTCTTTAGCAAACTTAGCCAGAGCTAGTTGAAACTGTGCATAAATATCTTCATTTTTAGTCTAATTGCGTAGGTACTAAAGGAACATTGAACATTTTTTCTGATTTTGTGTGTTTTCGCAAGAAAATAGCTTGTCTTTAGCAAACTTAGCCACAGCTAGTTGAAACTCTGCATAAATATCTTCATTTTTAGTCTAATTGCGTAGGTACTAAAGGAAATAGGGGGATCTGAGCCCTTTGGGCTTGGGGTATGGGACCTCACGACACTGTTCAAATGGAAATTGTGTATTATAACGACCACACTCAAAACGTCTTCTAAAACATCTTCTAAATCATCTTTTAAAATGTCTCTACCTGTTTCGCCGAAATAATTCCCTAAAATGTCTAAATCGGTTTCGCTCAAGTAACCCCTAAACGTAATTTCAGCGTATTCCTTTTGTTTTTGGCATCCCTGCGCTGTCACATTTCAAATTACTAAGAAACCCTTTTCCCGCGTTAATCTCTTCATCTCATAAATGTTCCTAGCTACACTATTAAGGTTTCGTTAGAATATCAATTTATCTCCCCGACTTAAAGATCAGTGAAGCCGTATTTAAAAATAGAATTTATATCTCTTTAGACTCCCGTATAATTCCAAGATAACAAGTGATGTCATTTCTAATTCCTGACACTAAAGATCAACGAAGCCTTATTTAAAAATAGAATATTAATTTTTCTCTCTAACCTAAAGAGCGTTTATCCCTCAGACCTAAGATCAAAGAAGCCATACTTGTTTCTTTATCCCCCTTTTCGTAAATCAATAATTCCCCTAGCTATTATGTAAATCAAGTTCTCAAAAATTCTCTCCCCTTTCGTGAATCAATAATTCCCCTCGATTATGTAAATCAATTTCATCAAAACCATGAAAATACATCAAAGTGAGAAAAGTGCCCTAAGAGTAAAGTGCTTAAAAAATGTTTGTGAATTTGTTTATTAATAAAATGCATATATATACATTAATGTCTTTAAATCTTCAATTTAGATTTCTTCATCGGTGTATAGGCTACTGTCGTGAACCACTATTGCTGGTAAATCATTTGGATTCACTGTATATTGATCTTGACTGACTGCAAAGTCAGGGTCACATTTTCTACAGTACAATGTAACTTCACACTTGTCATATCTCTTTGTATAGTCAATGATACTATTTGTATTCATATTATGAAATTCATGAGTTTCAATCTGACTATTTGAAGCAATATCGCATACAGTGTTTTCAAATGGTGAATCACATTCGGTAACTGCCAAATAAAAATCACTTGGTTTATAGTCATAATAGGCAGTGTCGTCACAACGATGACGTAGAAACCATATTCTTTTGCTGTTCCAACAGTTGAATCGCTGACCCGGCTCCTCCTCCCAGAATAATTTAAATCCACGACGATACCAATCTCGTAGCAATAAACTAAAATCACGTTTGGGATTCTTTCCAATCATAGCGGGGTAAGTATTCTCCCACTGATCACATTTATCATAGTGACAATTGGAGCACAGGTGTCCTCTAGGGTGAGAGTCACAAATCTCCTCAAGACATGAATTACATCCTTTAATTTGTACTGCATAGCCTCTATGTAATTTACAAGGATTACATAATTTGCACTTTTCACTATAGTCATCAATAATTGTACAATTCTCACATTGAGTCCAACTGCCAAGAGTGTACATGCACAGTGGACATGTATAGCACATTTTTGGTTTCCGATGTCAACTCTCTCCCAGCTAAAACGAAACTGTTCGTCCCTGCCGATGGATAAATTCAAGGTGGAGGAAACCATATGTAAGCAAGCCTCTGATTGGCTGAGAAGGAGGATGTATCCGACTCACTGATTGGCTGAGAAGGATGCATGTACTTCCGGTTTCCTATTCCTGGACACCTTGACATTCATCCCTAGCATGCACTTGTCCAAAACAACAATAACAAATAAATCCCTCAGGTCTAAAGATCAAAGAAGCCATAATGTTTCTTAATTCCCCTTTCGTGAATCAGTAATTCCCCGCCGATTATGTAAATCAATTTCTCAGGTTAGGTTCGCCTAAAGATCAAAGAAGCCATGTTTGTTTTTTAATTCCCCTTTCGTGAATCAATAATTCCCCCGCCGATTATGTAAATCAATTTCTCAGGTTAGGTTAGCCAAACATCAATGAAGCCATTTTTGTTTCTTAATTCCCCTTTCGTGAATCAATACATTCTCCCCCACCGATAATGGAAATCAAGTTCTCGGGTTAGGTTCGCCTAAAGATCAAAGAAGCCATGTTTGTTTCTTAATTCCCCTTTCGTGAATCAATACATTCTCCCCCACTGATTATGTAAATCAAGTTCTCGGGTTAGGTTCACCTAAAGATCAAAGAAGCCATGTTTATCTTCATTTTTAGTCTAATTGCGTAGGTACTAAAGGAACATTGAACATTTTTTCTGATTTTGTATGTTTTCGCAAGAAAATAGCTTGTCTTTAGCAAACTTAGCCATAGCTAGTTGAAACTCTGCATAAATATCTTCATTTTTAGCCTAATTGCGTAGGTACTAAAGGAAAATTGAACATTTTTTTCTGATTTTGTGTGTTTTTGCAAGAAAATAGCTTGTCTTTAGCAAACTTAGCCATAGCTAGTTGAAACTCTGCATAAATATCTTCATTTTTAGTCTAATTGCGTAGGTACTAAAGGAACATTGAAAATTTTTTCTGATTTTGTGTGTTTTCGCAAGAAAATAGCTTGTCTTTAGCAAACTTAGCCATAGCTAGTTGAAACTCTGCATAAATATCTTCATTTTTAGCCTAATTGCGTAGGTACTAAAGGAACATTGAACATTTTTTCTGATTTTGTGTGTTTTCGCAAGAAAATAGCTTGTCTTTAGCAAACTTAGCCATAGCTAGTTGAAACTGTGCATAAATATCTTCATTTTTAGCCTAATTGCGTAGGTACTAAAGGAACATTGAACTTTTTTCTGATTTTGTGTGTTTTCGCAAGAAAATAGCTTGTCTTTAGCAAACTTAGCCATAGCTAGTTGAAACTCTGCATAAATATCTTCATTTTTAGTCTAATTGCGTAGGTACTAAAGGAACATTGAACATTTTTTTGATTTTGTGTGTTTTCGCAAGAAAATAGCTTGTCTTTAGCAAACTTAGTCATAGCTAGTTGAAACTATGCATAAATATCTTCATTTTTAGTCTAATTGCGTAGGTACTAAAGGAACATTGAACATTTTTTTCTGATTTTGTGTTTTTTCGCAAGAAAATAGCTTGTCTTTAGCAAACTTAGCCATAGCTAGTTGAAACTCTGCATAAATATCTTCATTTTTAGTCTAATTCCGTAGGTACTAAAGTAAATAGGGGGATCTGAGCCCTTTGGGCTTGGGGTATGGGACCTCACGACACTGTTCAAATGGAACTTGTGTATTATAACGACCACACTCAAAACCTCTTCTAAAACATCTTCTGAATCATCTTTTAAAATGTCTCTACCTGTTTCGCCGAAATAATTCCCTAAAATGTCTAAAACGGTTTCGCTCAAGTAACCCCTAAACGTAATTTCAGCGTGTTCCTTTTGTTTTTGGCATCCCTGCGCTGTCACATTTCAAATTACTAAGAAACCGTTTTCCCGCGTTAATCTCTTCATCTCATAAATGTTCCTAGCTACACTATTAAGGTTTCGTTAGAATATCAATTTATCTCTCCGACTTAAAGATCAGTGAAGCCGTATTTAAAAATAGAATTTCTATCTCTTTAGACTCCCGCATAATTCCAAGATAACAAGTGATGTCATTTCTAATTCCTGACACTAAAGATCAACGAAGACTTATTTAAAAATGGAATATTAATTTTTCTCTCTAACCTAAAGAGCGTTTATCCCTCAGACCTAAGATCAAAGAAGCCATACTTGTTTCTTTATTCCCCTTTTCGTAAATCAATAATTCCCCTAGCTCTTATGTAAATCAAGTTCTCAAAAATTCTCTCCCCTTTCGTGAATCAATAATTCCCCTCGATTATGTAAATCAATTTCATCGAAACCATGAAAATACATCAAAGTGAGAAAAGTGCCCTAAGAGTAAAGTGCTTAAAAAATGTTTGTGAATTTGTTTATTAATAAAATGCATATATATACAACAATGTCTTTAAATCTTCAATTTAGATTTCTTCATCGGTGTATAGGCAACTGTCGTGAACCACTAATGCTGGTAAATCATTTGGATTCACTGTATATTAATCTTGATTGACTGTAAAGTCAGGGTCACATTTTCTACAGTACAATGTAACTTCACTCTTGTCATATCTCTTTGTATAGTCAATGATACTATTTGTATTCATATTATGAAATTCACGAGTTTCAATCTGTCTATTTGAAGCAATATCGCATACAGTGTTTTCAAATGGTGAATCACATTCGGTAACTGCCAAATAAAAATCACTTGGTTTATAGTCATAATAGGCAGTGTCGTCACAACGATGACGTAGAAACCATATTCTTTTCCTGTTCCAACAGTTGAATCGCTGACCCGGCTCCTCCTCCCAGAATAATTTAAATCCACGACGATACCAATCTCGTAGCAATAAACTAAAATCACGTTTGGGATTCTTTCCAATCATAGCGGGGTAAGTATTCTCCCACTGATCACATTTATCATAGTGACAATTGGAGCACAGGTGTCCTCTAGGGTGAGAGTCACAAATCTCCTCAAGACATGAATTACATCCTTTAATTTGTACTGCATAGCCTCTATGTAATTTACAAGGATTACATAATTTGCACTTTTCACTATAGTCATCAATAATTGTACAATTCTCACATTGAGTCCAACTGCCAAGAGTGTACATGCACAGTGGACATGTATAGAACATTTTTGGTTTCCGATGTCAACTCTCTCACAGCTAAAACGAAACTGTTCGTCCCTGCCGATGGATAAATTCAAGGTGGAGGAAACCACATGTAACCAAGCCTCTGATTGGCTGAGAAGGAGGATGTATCCGACTCGCTGATTGGCTGAGAAGGATGCATGTACTTCCGGTTTCCTATTCCTGGACACCTTGACATTCATCCCTAGCATGCACTTGTCCAAAACAACAATAACAAATAAATCCCTCAGGTCTAAAGATCAAAGAAGCCATAATGTATCTTAATTCTCCTTTCGTGAATCAGTAATTCCCCGCCGATTATGTAAATCAATTTCTCAGGTTAGGTTCGCCTAAAGATCAAAGAAGCCATGTTTGTTTCTTAATTCCCCTTTCGTGAATCAATAATTCCCCCGCCGATTATGTAAATCAATTTCTCAGGTTAGGTTAGCCAAACATCAATGAAGCCATGTTTGTTTCTTAATTCCCCTTTCGTGAATCAATACATTCTCCCCCACCGATTATGTAAATCAAGTTCTCGGGTTAGGTTCGCCTCAAGATCAAAGAAGCCATGTTTGTTTCTTAATTCCCCTTTCGTGAATCAATACATTCTCCCCCACCGATTATGTAAATCAAGTTCTCGGGTTAGGTTCACCTAAAGATCAAAGAAGCCATGTTTGTTTCTTAATTCCCCTTTCGTGAATCAATAATTCCCCCGCCGATTATGTAAATCAATTTATCAGGTTAGGTTAGCCAAACATCAATGAAGTCATGTTTGTTTCTTAATTCCCCTTTCGTGAATCAATACATTCTCCCCCACCGATTATGTAAATCAAGTTCTCGGGTTAGGTTCACCTAAAGATCAAAGAAGCCATGTTTGTTTCTTAATTCCCCTTTCGTGAATCAATAATTCCCCCGCCGATTATGTAAATCAATTTCTCAGGTTAGGTTAGCCTAAAGATCAAAGAAGCCATGTTTGTTTCTTAATTCCCCTTTCGTGAATCAATAATTCCCCTAGCGATTATGTAAATCACCCATTGTCATTACACCTGGACAAACAACAACTAAATAACCGTCCAAGAAACATCCATCAAAGTGAGAAAAATCCTGTTTTTCCATTCTCACTGACAAAAACCATAAAACATCCATAAATTGCTGTACTCGTCGCTGTTTTTTTCATTCTCACTGACAAAAACCATAAAACAGACATGAATTACTGTTGACATCCGAGAAAAACATCAAATAAATTGACCAACACACATAACCGTCCAAGAAAACATCCATCAAAGTGAGAAAATTCATGTTTTTTCAAGTGAGAAAAATTCTGTTTTTTCATTCTCAGTGAGAAGACCATAAACCACGTGGTCCTGTTCGGAGTCAATAAGGCATTTCTACTTATATTGTGTTAATTTTTTAAGAATTAAAAGAATAAAGTGTTTCAGGAGTCGTTCTTAAGGATTGGGACAGAATTTAAACTTTAGCGTAAAGAGTGAGGTGTTGTGGAGAAGTAACCCCCTCATATACGTAATAGTTTCTGTTCGTTTTAAGTTTTAATGATGCTCCTCACTTTCGGTTGCAAAAACTTTTTTTTTATTTAACCAACAACGCAAAGGCAACAGCGACTTACAGGTGAAATGTTCGTTTGATTTTTTTCTTCTCTTTTTTCTTACTGGCTATAACCAGCATTGAATTTTTTGATTTTAGCTTTATCAAACATCCTCTTCATGTTATCAAACACACCATAAGTATTGCAGGGACTTTAATTGTTTGGAGAAGTGTTTTTGATGCAACGTGTATACTAAATTAAGAAAATAATATGTTTATGTTTACTACACAAGAAAAATGTCAAGTCAAAGAAACATTAGAAATCAAATTGTTCTAATGTTATATTTGGAAGAAAGTCAGTCGAATTTTTTTTAATTAAAACAATAGAAATAAAAGCCGGCCATGAATTTGAGAAATTGAATAATGTGAAAATAGGTGAGTAAAAAAAAGTGGTTCAACCTTGTCTCTTTGAAAATAATTTTTTCTTATTTACTTTTATTGAAAATAATAAATTAAAAATATATTATTAAATGAGAATAAATAATAATAAAAAATAAATTAAAAATAACATATAAAACTATTCAGACGCGCAATTGCTTCTTTTTTGTACTATGGTTCCCTATGGGAGGATTCTGTCCACAGGAATACTTAATCGTGCAGAATTCTCCATTTTCTTCTCCATAGACTGCTGCTCTTTGAAGCCTTTCTTTAAGATTCCTCGGTACATATTTGTTATCAATAAGCATGGAAACAGTTCTAAAATGAAAAGGCTTATTGTTATATATATATATATATATATATATATATATATATATATATATATATATATATATATATATATATATATAACAATTTGTTATTGTGAATTATCGAAATGTTAGGTTAAATTACGCTGGCATTAAATTGAAAAAGTTAACTTACAACGCTGACTAAATCCAAGGAGGAAAAAGGTATTTCGGACATTCACCAGTGAATTTCGACACACAAAAAAAAAATAGTGTATAGTAAAAATATTGTAGCATAAAAAAAAACGTAAGTTAGTAAAAAAAATAAGTTAGTAAAACAAGTTAGTAAAAATAAGTTAGTAACAGGCTCATTGTAGAAGTGTCACATATGGGTGATGGTCTAAACAGGAGTTGATTTCGAGATATGGAAGCTCCACGGTGGTTAAGGCTTCATGTCCCCCTTTTGGAGCATTCACAAAATGCTCCTTTTTGGAGCATCTCAATAATAAAGTACCAAGAAAAGTGAAATGAAATCGGATTGTTTGAATTCGTTAACTGGAAACTTATATTTATTTATAATTTATATATATATATATATATATATATATATATATTATATATATATATATATATATATATATATATATATATATATATATATATATATATATATATATATATATATATATATATATATATATATATATATATAACAATTTGTTATTGTGAATTATCGAAATGTTAGGTTTAATTACGCTGGCATTAAATTGAAAAATTTAACTTGCAACGCTGACCAAATCCAAGGAGCAAAAAGGTATTTCGGACATTCACCAGTGAATGTCGACACCAAAAAAATAGTAAATAGTAAAAATATTAGAGCATAAAAAATTAGTAACGTAAGCTAGTAACAAAAATAAGTTAGTAAAACAAGTTAGTAAAAATAAGTTAGTAACAGGCTTATTGTAGAAGTGTCACATATGGGTGATGGTCTAAACAGGAGTTGATTTCGAGATATGGAAGTTCCACGGTGGTTAAGGTTTGATGTCTCTCTTTTGGAGCATTCACAATCTCAAAAATAAAGTACCTAGAGAAGCGAAATGAAATCGGATTGCTTGAATTCGTTAACTGGAAACTTACATTTATTTATAATTTATATATACACTCACACATATATATATATATATATATATATATATATATATATATATATATATATATATATATATATATATATATATATATATATATATATATATATATATATATATATATATATTATATATATATATATATATATATATATATATATATATATATATATATATATATATATATATATATATATATATATATATATGTGTGTATATATATATATATATATATATATATATATATATATATATATATATATATATATATATATATATATATATATATATATATTATATTTATAATATATAATAGTAGCCATATATATCATAAAAAATTAGTTTCAATTTGGAAAAGTCCTCCCTATGCAGTTTTTGGTAGTAGTTGGCGCTAAATTAAAAAATGGGAAAACATTTGCAAAAAAAGTTAATAACAATCAATACAATTAATTAAAAACAATTAAACAAATAATAACAAAAAAGTTAATTCAAACAGCGGGTGTAGCTTTTCTTTGAAGGTAAAGGTATCTTTGGGGATGAACAGATTGTTAATGTTTTGATTTTTACAGAGGGAAAGGGATGTCAAGTTTAGCAAATTTTACTTATTTATCTGCACAGTTCAATATGGAAAACCTGACGAAAATTTGGCACTGCCATAAAAAAAAATCTTTAATTTCGAAACAACCAAAAGAAAAACCTTATAAAATTGTGATTATAATTTATAATTTGACATAGGTCATAAACTTCTATTTTTATGTCATTGGTAGCCTACTTCAAAAAAAAAAAAAAAAAAAAAAAAAAAAAAAAAAAAAAAAAAAAAAAAAAAAAAAAAAAAGAATGCCATATGCACTCTTATTCTTTAGTTATCCAATATATCCTTATTTAATTTTTTCAATTAACCATAAGAATGTCAATAATGAACCCACGCCTTGTGTCAGTACGAATAAATTTGCAAAAACTTTTTTTTTCCACAAATACTTGTGTAAGGGTACACTCGTTACAAATACAGCCACCTCTGCTATATAAGGAAATGAGCTCCGGTAAGATCCAAAAAACCATTCGGAAAACTTTTAAATAAGAAAAGAAATAATGAGAAAACTTATAATGAAGTAAGGACCTAGAGAAGAGAAACATAATCTTTTTCTCAACTATGTGTATCTAAATATAATATTTGTATGAGCTAAATGCATAGTTTCTTTTTTAGATTCGAATCCCAAAAGGCTTTCATCATTCTGGATTTATCTATAGAGAAAGAAAATGAACTTTTCCCGAGATAAAAGGTTATATCTTTTTTATGTTCTGTTATGTCCTCAATATAGTAGATGAGCAGCTTACAGCTATTTTTATGGATTTGTTTGCTTTTTATCATTCTGTAAATACGTAGATTTTGTAATAAAATAAACAAATGGAGTTTTTTTTCTTCCTACAAAACATGCCTCGATTTATATGTCACGTTAAAATGGGTAATCTAAAAGTCATTTTTTGGGTGTAGCGAAGGGGTGTGGGAGGAGGCAGCTGTATTACTTGCAAATGGTCAAACCCGCTTGTATTGATTTTCAGTTCTTTCTTTTTCTTTCATTTCTTCAAAAGTTATTGCATTCTTTTCCTTTTTTAAAGTAATGATATTATAAAACAGGCCTCAAATATTACTTTTAAAAAATGTTGTAACCAAAAACTACTGTGCTATTTCTACTGACTTAAATATTACTGATTTTGGCCTATTTTATTGAAACTTGGGGCTTGTTTCAATGGAAAGAGTCTTTTGTGGAGAGGAAGACTTTCCAGGGATGAACATTTCAGGTGAAAATTTTACACTATGGGGTTAGACAATTTTTTTTTTCAATGACCAAACTGGTTGAAATTTCTTTTTACTGTATCATGGTTTCCAATATTTGGCCTGTTTTAATAAAACAGGCCAAAAAGCATATATTTTAGTGAAATCCTCAGTTTGAAGAACTTCATAAGTGCATATCATGAGTTTTTTTTTCGAAATACACATTTTGAACGCAGACCCGCTGTACTTTCGATAACAATCATTAACAGCCCAAAGAGCGACAGCCTAACATTTTCTGATTGTTTTTTTTTTTAAATACCATCAATGTGTGAGTATTATCAATTTTTGTTTTGAATGGCCTTGTAGGCAAATAATAATCATTGCCTTTCCGTCATGCATCTGATTACTATCCTGTTTGTTTAACTGGCTGACATAATTATTGCCCTTGCTATTGCTGGTTTTATTATTTTTGCTGGTTATATTTTATTATTATTTATTATTTGATATTTTATCATTTTGCTGGTTAATCATTGCTGATTAATTATTTGGACATTGTGAAATCAGAAAACAATTCTTGCTTCATAATATCGGAATAATTGTAGCTAACACATTTTGCATGCAACCCCTGTACTTTACCCCCCCCCCCCCTAATGTGCAAATATACAGCCCAACATTTTCTAATTGGAGTTTTTTTTCAAAATACCATCAATGTTATTGTGCGTGTTATCAATTGTTGTTTTGAATGGCCTTGTTGGCAAATAATAATCATTACCTTTCCGTCGTGTATCTGATTACTATCCTGTTTATTTAACTGGCTGACATAATTATTGCCCTTGTTTTTTCTTTTTAATCTGTCTTGGTTTTCTTCATATATTCAGTGTTTATTTAATTATTAACTGCAAAAGTGAAGAGCTTGGGCACAAAAAAATACAACAAAAAAAGCTTGTCACAACAAAAAAAATACAAATCACTACACCTGATGATTAAACATAATTCAAATAAAACAATTAATAATTCTAATAAGTAGAATTAATAAACTCAAATATTAAAAAAAACATGACTAAGTAATTCGATAACAAAATCCAAGGTGAAATAATTGCGAAGCGGAGAGTTTACTTGTAAACAATGCTGTGACCAAAAACTAATGTGCTATTTCTACTGACTTAATATCCATACCGATCCATACAAAGGAAGCAATTAGATTTTGTTTTCTTTCTACTGGGTTGAAATGGTATTGGACCTAACCATATTTGATGCATTTAGGTGTGATTAAAGAGCGAGGCGTTGAGGAGGGGACAGCCCCTTTCATATACGGAATAATTTCTGTTCGTTTTAGGTTTTAACGTCGTTCCTTACTTTCAGTTAAAAAAACTTGTTTTTTTTATTTAATTTTTAAACGTTTTTGAATTAATGCAGGTTTTGATCTTGGCTCACCGTACATGAATAATTAAAATAAAATTTGCATATTAATTTACTTTTATTTGGTTAAATGGCTTTCTCGGAACTTGTTTAATTTTATTTACGAACATTTTTATTAGTAATAAATATACGTAACTTACGAATTAACTTACGTACCGAACTTCTATATTCATATTTTTTTAATACGTATATTACAGGGTTCGCCCCCTGGTCAGTACCTTGCGCTTTAAGCTAAAGTTAGAATTTTGTTCCAATTCTTTTAAAATGACCGCTTAATCACAAAGGCCGTTAATTAGAATAAATAGCTCTTATGAAAGTACTAAAAAATCTTTGGCTTAAAGAGCGAGGTATTGACTAGGGGGTGAACCCAATCATATATGTAATATTTTCTGTTCGTTTTAAGTTTTGATGTAGCTTCTGTTGCAGTGGAAAAACTTGTTTTTTTTATATTTAATTTATGATCTTTTATTTAAATAATGCTGGGAAATCTGGCGTCCCCTTCATAGCAATGTCCCTTCCCCCATGAAAAATTCCTTCATTGAATGATCCTCCCACATTAACCCCGACCCCCCCCCCCCCCTTACCAGAAAAAATCCCCGCTGAAAACGTCTGTATACTTCCCCAAAACAATACTATATGTTACCATTGGGTAAAGTTCATAACTTTCAGGCCTCCCCCAGGGGACTTCGGGGGATTAAGTCATCCTAAAAGACATACTTATAATACTTTTGAAGATTTTAAACAAAATGGCTATCTCAGAATTTTGACCGGGTCACTTTGGGAAAAAATTAGCATGGGAGGGGGCCTAGTTGCCCTCCATTTTTTTGGTCACTTAAAAAGGGCACTAGAATTTTTAATTTCCATTCCAGTGAGCCCTCCCACGATGTTCTAGGACCACTGGGTCGATACGATCACCCCTGAAAAAAAAAAAACAAATAAACACGCATCCGTGATCTTTCTTCTGGCAAAAAATACAAAATTCCACATTTTTGTAGATAGGAGCTTGAAACCTCAACAGAAGGGTTCTCTGATACGCGGAATATGATGGTGTGATTTTCATTAAGGTTCTATAGCTTTTAGGGGGTCTTTCCCTCTTTTTTCGAAAATCAGCCAACTTTTCTCAGGCGCGTAACTTTTGATGGGTAGGACTAAACCTGATGAAATTTATATATTTTGAAATCAGCATTAAAATCTGATTCTTTTGATGTATCTATTGGTATCAAAATACCATTTTCTAGAGTTTGTGTTACCATTGAACCGGGTCGCTCCTTACTTACAGTTCGTTACCACGAACTGTTTAATACATCTAAGAAATAAACCAATGGAACAAAGCTTAGTTTTTGGCACAGTGGCATTAGGTGTCAATTGACGGAAATCTATGTTTTTTTTCTAATCTAGTGGAGCTAATTTGTGTTTTTTTTTCAATATTTCACGTACAAAAAAATCCATTTTGGTACTTGTGTGATATACCTCCTACCTAATATTCTACTAATTTGTTTTCCTAACGCTCAATCATAATGAAATATACCTAAGTATGTTAAAAATATAATACTTTAGAAACAAATTTGGGCTTTAAATTTCACATTAGAGGATGGGGGAGGGGAGTAAAGTATAGCGGGTCTGTATGCCTGATGTCTTAGGTACAATTATTCTGCATATAATGTAGTAAGAGCTGTTTTCTAACTTCACACTGTCCAATACTTTACCCCTGCCCCTAATGTGCAAATATATAGCTTACACTACATATTTTCCATCTATTATGTCACTTCGCTTTGTCTTGTCTCACGCTAAGCTGAAAGAAACTAACAAAAAAACAGTTCTGCAATGCGTCAATGAATGAACAACTTGAGCGTACGTCGGTTTATCATACAAATACCGGCATTTTAATGAAAATCTCCCAAAAAGATATAGCACACTCAAATTATTTTTAAAACATTTCTTACCGTTGCTGCTCACAATGTTGTTACATAATCTGTTTCAGTTCTCTGCTACTCATCTATCAAATCGACACTTACATCTTTTTTTCTTTTAAATTCTGGCATTTAAATTGCATATTGATGTTGCCTGGCCGCTGTGTAGCTCAGTGCTTTCACTAAGAATTTCAAGTAGCAAAAACATTAAAAGGAAAAACGTTTTGGCCTGAATCCATCTTAGGCCTTTTCATATCTAAAAACATTGATTTTCTAAGATTATGTTTTGCTTGTTATCAAAATCGTGAAGTTTTTAGGGCAGCACCAGGTTTTTCGTGAGCACCAGCACCATGTTTTTTAGATAACCTGTATTTTTAGATATGCACCAGGGTTTTGTGCAGCACCAAGTTTTTAAGGCAGCACCAGGTTTTTCGTGAGTGTCATGAATCGCCTATGTAAATTATACTTGTTGCTAAATACTTTTCATCTTAAGTCTTTGTCTGTGTGTGATTACGCAAGTGGGTGCCGAGAAACTGAACTCGGACTGTAATGAACTATTATTTATTATTTGATTTATTTTTGTCAGTTGTGATTTGTTTGTTGAAGATTAAAGAAAGAAATTTCGTATTTGAAGAGTTTACTTGAATAGAAAAGAAATTAGGCCGCGACAAAATTGGTGTCAGAAGTGGAATACTGAAACATGTTTCACTTGTGACGAGATAAATTTTTATTCAAGATTGAACTTCGCCGCGTGAAAAAGTTAAACAAGTGAAAAATCAGTAATTTTGTTACGGTTTTATTTTTAATACTTAAAGTGATTTTTTATTGAAATTTAATTTATTAAAAGAATAGTTGCGTAAAAGATACTAAATGAAATTAGACTTTTTAAATAAAGATAAGTCGTCGGTGGCTTTATTAATGTTGCCGTATGACTAATGTTTGATATTGTTCAGAAGAAATTCCAATAAATAGTACATTCAAGTAGTAAACGTAACTCAGTTTCGAAAGAATACTCCGTGTGTTCTAGCACAGTTTACTGGTGGTGCAGCGGTAAAAGTGAATTTGTGTGGACCGGTTGGACTTTAATAAATAAAAAAAAACAACTTTTTTTAACTGAAAGTAAGGAGCGACGTTAAAACTCAAAGCGAACAGAAATTATTCCGTATATGAAAGGGGTGTCCCATCCTCAACGCCTCGCTCTTTACGCTAGTTTTTTATTGTTTAAAAAAATAAAGTTGTGAGAAAGTCAAACTCTAGTGTAAAGAGCGAGGCGCTGAGGAGGGGACAGTCCTTTTCATATACGGAATAATTTCTGTTCGTTTTGAGTTTTAACGTCGCTCCTTACTTTCAGTTAAAAAAAACTTGTTTTTTTACTTAATTTTTGAACGTTTGTGAATTGATGCAGGTTTTGATTTTGGCTCACCGTACATGAATAATTAAAACAAAATTTGTATATTAGTTTTACCTTTATTTGGTTAAACGGCTTTCTCGAAAGTTGTTTAATTTTATTTAGGACTATTTTATTAGTAATAATATACGTAACTTACGAAATAACTTTTGTAATGAACTCCTATATTCATATGTTTTAATACGTATATTAGGGGGTTCGCCCCCTTTTCAATACCTCGCTCTTTACGCTAAAGTTCGAATTTTGTTCCAATTCCTTAAAAATGACCCCTGAATCACAAAGGCCGTTAATAAGAATAAATAGCTCTTATGAAAGTACTAAAAAATCTTTGGCTTAAAGAGCGAGGTATTGACTAGGGGGCAAACCCAATCATATACGTAATATTTCCTGTTCGTTTTAAGTTTTGATGTTGCTCCTTACTTTCAGTTGAAAAACTTGTTTTATTTAAATTAATTTCTGATCTTTTTTTAATTAACGCTGGGGAATCTGGCGTCCCTTTCATAGCAATGTCGCTTCTTCCATGAAAACTTACTCCATGGAAAGATCCTCCCACATAACCCCCGACCTCTCCCCCCTACTACCAGAAAAAATCCCCCTGAAAACGGCTGTATTGTTCCCAATAACCAAGACTATATGTTAACATTGGGTAAAGTTCATATCTTTTAGCCCTCCCCCCGGGGACTTTGGGGGATTAAGTCATCCTAAAATACATAGTTATTCTATTTTCGACCATGCTGTATAAAATGGCTATCTCAAAATTTTGATCGGGTGACTTTGGGAAAAAATGAGCGTGGGAGGGGGCCCAGTTGCCCTCCATTTTTTTGGTCACTTAAAAAGGGCACTAGAACTTTTAATTTCCATTCCAATGAGCCCTCCCAAGATATTCTAGGACCACTGGGCCGATACAATCACCCCTGGGAAATAAAAAAAAAATAAATAAACACGCATCCGTGATCTTTCTTCTGGAAAAAAATAAAAAATTCCACATTTTTGCCAATAATTTCCACATTTCCACATTTTAACCAGTACTATATGTTAACATTGGGTAAAGTTCATAACTTTCAGCCCTCCTCCCTGGGACTGAGGCGGATGAAGTCATCCTAAAAGAGATATTTATTATATTTTCGAACATGTTAAATTTTGCAATAATTTTATATTTCTCTCGTACTGGTTGACAGCTGGATGCCAAGGCGACATTGCCATATTGAACGGGGGAATTAAATAAGCAAATACGAGTTAGATTGGATAATACTTTTTCTCCGTAAAAATTCACACATTAACAGTATGATGTTTCCGAAAGACAAGTACCTTCGTAGAAAAACTACACATTATTAAGCCGTTTGACACCATGTGATTTTTAGATTATTTTGTTTGCCAATTTTTTTCATCCACATCCCTTTTTTTTACAAATTTGATACTGCTACCAAAAACTGCATAACTAGAAATAGAGGTCTCATTCATTAATATTTGAGTCTTCGATTTATCCCAATTCTTTAAAATATATATGGCTGTATAAGTCTCCACTTAACCAGTTCGAAAAATAAGGTTTTATTTCTACTGTCCTTGGTACCTCAGCAATAAGCCAAGATTTACCGTGTGGAAAAGTTCCTAGGTTCGAAAAGAGTCTCAACATATTAAGTACTGTATCGGATTAACGACATTTCTTGACTACTAGGGTCCTTACGCCGGCCCTGTAGTGTGTTGCTATAAATGGGGTTGAGCTTTGTTTTAGTTTTACTTGGGGGGGGGATGAGTAGATTGTAAGGCTGAAAGGAGGAGGAGTGCGTGGAAGGAGTGGGGTGGCTGGAGTTTTATTTGGATAGTGATTGTTGCACTGGGGGTGTTTGGGAGAAGGTGATTGTTTTTTTTTTACTAATTTATTAATTTAGTATGTTTTTAGGAATATTTATGTAGGTAACCGCTAAGCGCTAGCAAAAATTAAGTTTTTTCCGTAGCGTAATGATTTATATTTTAATTGTTTATATCATTGTTTATTATGTTAAATAAAGTAAAAAAAAGTCTGGGACCCGTATTACCAAGCTGATCTGAAACCCACTGTACCACGGGTCAGCATATTAAGTTATAATCACATATGTTCTTATGTTACTTTTTGAGGAAAAATATTAATCTGTATACTTTTCCGATAACTCAAGCTAATGACTAAAATCTGGGGGAAAATTTCCGTAGGAATGGCAACATTGTTGTAGCTTGAATTTTGAAAAGTACTTGGATTTAGGTTATCAATTTTCTGAACAATTAGGAATGTGTTTAAAGTGCAACGGTCGGGCACAATTCGTAAGTCATTTTATCCATATAATATACGTTGCTTGAAATAATGCCATTAATCAATCCTGCTATTATCATTTTTTCAAGATTGATGGAAAAATTATTATATGATTGGAAAGATTTTAAAATAAGAATGTTTTTCTTGTGAATCAGTTTGGTTTTCGAAGGGGCTATCCTAGAGTTGATGCTATCTGGTTCCGGGCTACAACCCGGGCTCCTCCCTGGGACTGAGGCGGATGAAGTCATCCTAAAAGAGATATTTATTATATTTTCGACCATTTTAAACAAAATGGCTATCTCAAAATTTTGATCGGGTGACTTTGGGAAAAAATGAGCATGGGAGGGGGCCTAGTTTCCCTCCATTTTTTGGTTACTGAAAAAAGGAACTAGAACTTTTAATTTCCGTTCGAATGAGCTCTCCTGAGATATTCTAGGACGACTTGTTCGATACGTACACCCCTGGGGAAAAGAAAAGAAAAAATAAATAAATAAAAATAAACACAAATCCGTGATCTTTCTTCTGGCAAAAAATACAAAATTCCACATTTTTGCAGATAGGATCCTGAAACCTCTACAGTATGATTCTCTGATACGCTGAATCTGATGTTGTGGTTTTTATTAAGGTTCTATAACTTTTAGGGGGTGTTTCCTGCTTTTTCGAAAATCAGGCAAATTTTCTCAGGCGCTTACCTTTTGATGGGTAGGACTAAACTTGATGAAACTTATATATTTGAAATCAGCATTAAAATTTGATTCTTTTGATGTAGCTATTGGTATCAAAATCTCGTTTTTTAGAGTTTCGGTTACTATTGAGCCAGGTTGCTCCTTACTTACAGTTCGTTACCACGAGCTGTTTGATCCTGTGTCCTATACTGAAGTGGATAAGCGCTAGTCTTGTCAGAGCGCCCGAGGTTTCAAGTCGCGGTTATACAGGATACCATTCAGCGTAGTGAGGGCTCCGGTTAACTCCAAATTTTGCAGTAATTTTATATTACTCTCGTATTGGTTGACAGCTGGATGCCAAGGCGAAATTGCCACATTGAACGGGGGAATTAAATAAGCAAATACGAGTTAGATTGGACAATACTTTTTCTCCGTAAAAATTCACACATTAACAGTATGATGTTTCCGAAAGACAAGTAAACCTTCGTAGAAAAACTACAGATTATTAAGCCGTTTGACACCATGGAATTTTTAGATTATTTTGTTTGCCAATTTTTTCATCCACATAACTTTTTTTTGACAAATTTTATACTGCTACCAAAAACTGCATAACTGGAAATAGAGGTCTCATTCATTAATATTTGAGTCTTCGATTTATCCCAATTCTTTAAAATATATATGGCTGTATAAGTCTCCACATAACCAGTTCGAAAAATGAGGTTTTATTTCTACTGTCCTTGGTACCTCAGCAATAAGCCAAGATTTACCGTGTGGAAAAATTCCGAAGTTCGAAAAGAGTCTCAACATATTAAGTACTGTATCGGATTAACGACACTTCTTGACTACTGGGGTCCTTACGCCGGCCCTGCAGTGTGTTGCTATAAATGGGTTTGAGCTTTGTTTTAGTTTTACTGGGGGGGGGATGAGTAGATTGTAAGGCTGAAAGGAGGAGGAGTACGTGGAAGGGGTGGGGTGGCTGGAGTTTTATTTGGGTAGTGATTGTTGCCCAGGGGGTGTTTGGGAGAAGGTGATTGTTTTTTTTTTAAATAATTTATTAATTTAGTATGTTTTTAGGAATATTTATGTAGGTAACCGCTAAGCGCTAATAAAAATTAAATTTTTTCCGTAGCGTAGTGATTTATATTTTAATTGTTTATATCATTGTTTATTATGTTATGTTCTTATGTTCTTATGTTACTTTTTGAGGAAATATTTTGATCTGTATACTTTTCCGATAACTCAAGCTAAGCACTAAAATCTGGGGGAAATTTTCCGTAGGAATGGCAACATTGTTGTAGCTTGAATTTTGAAAAGTGCTTGGATTTAGGTTATCAATTTTCTGATCAATTAGGAATGTGTTTATAGTGCAACGGTCGGGCACCATTCATAAGTCATTTTATCCATATAATATACGTTGCTTGAAATAATTCCATTAATCAATCCTGCTATTATCATTTTTTCAAGATAGATGGAAAAATTACTATATGATTGGAAAGATTTTAAAATAAGAATGTTATTCTCGTGAATCAATTTGGTTTTCGAAGGGGCTATCCTAGAGTGGATGCTATCTGGTTCCGGGCTATAATAGTATATATATATATATATATATATATATATATATATATATATATATATAGATATATATATATATATATATATATATATATATATATATATATTATATATATAATATATATATATATATATATATATATATATATATATATATATATATATATATATATATATATATATATATATATATATATATATAATATATATATATATATATATATATATATATATATATATATATATACCTATATATATATATATATACCTATATATATATATATATATATATATATATATATATATATATATATATATATATATATATATATATATATATATATATATATATATATATATATATATATAATATATATATATATATATATATATATATATATATATATATATATATATATATATATATATATATATATATATATATATATATATATATATATATTATTGGAATGCATTGCTGGGACTTGAATGCATTTTCTTGCTCGACCGATTAGTTGATATTTCAGTAAAAGCCCCCATCCCCTCCCAAAACTGGTGGGGCGTATCCCTTCCTCAGGTCTAATATCTGAGAACGTCCATATGCCTTTGTATAACTATAGACTTATGTTTTATTCACGTTTTATTGTAGTCAGGGTTTTGAAAAAACCCTGACTACAACCCTAAATAAAACTTTATTATAATTTTATCATATAAACTTTATTATATAACCTAAAAAAAATTATTAACTATATGTATAATGTAACGATCTGCAAGCTTGCAAATTTTCTGCAAGCAAATTTTTTGTATGAATGAATTGGCAAAAATATGAATTATAAAATCCATATCATACAACTTACCAATAAGTAAATTTGTCCCCTTATTACATGGAATAAACGATATAATGTCATTTAAATGAACTGTGATGACAAATAATTATTTATTAACCTGAACATTGATGATATTTGATGACAAAACTTGCCATAGTGGAATGTTATAAGAAGATAAAATGCAAATCGAGTAAAATTTATTATTTTCGTGTGAGCTTTTTCACCATGTTTAGAAACGTGCCTTTAATGATAACTTCCATCTTATATTTAAGTTTTTCTGCTCAAGTTCTTGATTTCCACCAACTTGCCTCAGAAAAACATAAGACTGGGATTTCTACGGAAACTTCGAAAAGTTTCTTTCTCCTAAGATATACTGTGATATAATATATGCCATATTTAATTGAATTTGGTTTCTATGGAAGAACAGCACACAAAACTGCTGCCAAATCTTCCAGAATATATTTTTATTATCAAAATATTTTCCTTAACATAAAAAATTCCTATAAATTAAGAAAAACAGAAAAACCTGAGGATTGCAAAAAAATTGTACAGGCCCCTTAAGATTCCGCTATAGCGAAGTATCATTGTTCTTGAGTCGAATTTGGAATTCGAAGTCTTATCCTTGCCTGTTGGCTACGCTGGCTAGTGGGGATTTTTTGAAGAAAGGAGGACCTGCCTTCTTTGCTTTCCAGTATATTGGAGCAGTGGATTTTGAATATTTTATATTAGCCTTACAGTAGAAGAATTATTATCTGGCAATAATGGACAGGGATTTCCGAAACGTAGCCACTACAAAGCCGTCCTAATTGAATATATGACATAAGCAAAGAAAAATATAGGTTTAATGTAATAATATTATAAATAAATCTTGTTTATGAATGAAATCAACATGTTTACAAGCCTTTGATTAAGTTTCTGAATTAAAATATATCCAGTTAATTGGTTCAATCAAATTCCCATTTCTTTATTATATACATTTTTAATTAATCCAATTCCTAAGTTCGAATATGCTACTGTACATCACAGAAGAGAATATGCTACTGTACATCACAAGAAGGATTCTAAACAATTTGCGTTGCCATATCAAACAGTTCGTGGTAACGAACTGTAAGTAAGGAGCGACCCAGCTCAATTGTAACCGAAACTCTAAAAAACGGAATTTTGATACCAGTAGATACATCAAAAGAATTGGATTTTATGCTGATTTCAAATATATAAATTTCATCAAGTTTAGTCTTACCTTCAAAAGTTACGAGGCTGATAAAATTTGCCTTATTTGCGAAAAAGGAGGAAACACCCCCTAGAAGTGACAAAATCTTAATAAAATCAAAGCATCAGATTCAGCGTAACAGAAAACTCTACTGAAGATGTTTCAAGCTCCTAGCTGCAAAAATGTGGAATTTTGTATTTTTTGCCAGAAGAAAGATCTCGGATGCGTGTTTATTTTTCTCACCAGGGGTGATCGTATCGATCCAGTAGTTCTATAATATCGTAATAGGGCTCATTCGAAAGGAAATTAAAAGTTCTAGTGCCCTTTTTAAGTGACCGAAAAGATTGGGGGGCAACTTTGCCCCCTCGCATAATCATTTTTTCCCAAAGTGACCCAATCAAAATTTTGAGTCAGCCATTTTCTTCAGCGTAGTCAAAAATCTAATAAATATGTGTTTGAGGATGACTTGATTCCTTCCTGGGGAAGGGCTGCAAGTTATGAACTTTGCCCATTGTTTACATCACAGTTCATATATTATCCAGTATGATCATTCTCTATCTCATCCATTATAAAACCCGGACCGGGGTGCGAGTGCTCCGGAGAACGTTTTGGCAGATATAAACATGTTAGACATGCTAGACAGGTTAGTCTGGTTTCCGACTGTTTCCATCAAAGTGCATTGAAACAAACGGAAATAAAGCTAATGCAGAAACAGGCTAAACAAGCTAAGGCAGAAATAAGTGGGAGGAGCTTTTTGTTCACGAAGACCAGAAATGATCTGCGATAAGCTTACTGGTATATTCTGTCTACTGTGGTTTACATTTACTATTGGTTATTGGGAAGTATACGGACGTTATCAGGAGGGATTTTTTCTGGTGGTGGGGGGGGGGGTTCTGAGGAGGATGTCACTTGGAAGGGTCTTTCCATGGGGGATGTTTCATTGGGGGAAGGGAGATTTCTATGAAGGGGGCGCCGGATTTCCCAATATTATTTAAAACGATCAGAAATATAATAAAAAAAAACAAGTTTTTCCAACTGAAAGTAAGGAGCAATATTAAAACTTAAAACGAACAGAAATTATTACGTATATGAGGGGGTTCGCCCCATAGTCAATACCACACTCTTTACGCTAAAGTTCGAATTTTGCTCGAATCACAAACCCCTGAATCACTTAGGCCGCTTAATTAGAATAGATAGCTCTTTTGAAAGCACTAAAAAAAACTTTAGCCTAAAGAACGAGGTATTGACGAGGGGGCAAACCCCTCATATAAGTAATAATTTCTGTTCGTTTTATGTTTTAACGTTGCTCCTTACTTTCAGTTAAAAAAATTTAGTTTTTTAATTAAATTAGTTATTAGGGTCTAAATGTAGGCTTAAAGAATCCTGGGTCTTACATCCGCCCTGAAGCTAAATATAT
The DNA here is from genome assembly GCA_027921565.1 of Artemia sinica. Lineage (NCBI taxonomy): Eukaryota > Metazoa > Arthropoda > Branchiopoda > Anostraca > Artemiidae > Artemia > Artemia sinica. The sequence continues at coordinate 14,776,959 of CM051274.1, forward strand.
TTTTTTTTAATGCCTCTGACCTCATTTAGGCATGTAGCGATAATTAGGAGGAGTGGATATTTCCTGAAATGGAAGTTGACCTATACTAGAAGAGAGTGTCTTGAGACCAAAAATTTTCCAATTGCTAATTTACGAATTTCCAAAATTAAGTAAAACATATTTGGAAAGATTTCAGACATAAACAAAATATACCATATTTATTACAATATGGCCATTACAAATTATATATATATAATTTGTAATGGCTGTGGAATTTTAAGAAGGATTACCCCAACTCTGTTTTTGCTCAATGTATTAGGCTTACTAAGAGGATGGTCTTAAGTGCTAACCTTCCCCATTGCTAGATATATTTCTTGGATATTGCTCTTTGAATTGATTTAGGGGATGAGAGGTTACTTTTCATTCTCCTTCTCTATGTGCAGGCAAGCTTAAAAAATATGGATCCCTTCCATAAAAAGAACACTGCTTTGGACCCCCCTCTGAAATATTAACCTGGTTACGATTCAACTTGTAGATCCCCTTTCTTGTTTTTTCATCCAATCTAGTTTATGGGTCTATATAAAAGTTTTGTCCAGGTCCCAATCGGCACTAAAACTGCAGAGACAGTTTTGCTCCTACGGCGTAGTTCAAAATTTGGCTCGCCTTTTGCGAGTGGATTGTCACTCTCCGTGGCGCCCCTCTTTCTTTTAGAACGCTGCCAAGTTTTCGTATTGTAATAACAATAAATTATATTCTTAATGGCTCATTTCTTATCATATTTCCCGCAAAAGACGCTTTTTTGGGAAGTAAATTTGAAAGGATATGTGCTATGTTCAAAGTCGTTCCGGTCTCTATTAAGCATTTTGCAACCTTTTGCCGTTTCCAATTTTATGGCCATCGTATTTTTTAATTATTTGGAAATGCTCTTTTAATGTGACAGGATAAATTGTTATGTATTTAGTAGCCTGGGAAAATTATAATCTATTTAATTTACTTTATTATAGCAATTAGCCTATGGTGGTTCAAACTGCTGTGTGTTGCACAATATAGATTTAAGAGAAGCCCAGAAAATCTATTTCGAAACAGAAGACCTATTAAGAAACAGAAGTGTTTTTTAGGAATTGAAAATACTATAAAAATCATTTTTTTCAAAAGCTCCTGTGTGACACTACAATAGTACTAATATTAATATATTTGAACCCTCTATACATACAAAAAAGCACAAAGAGGAGTATAGAGTAAAATAAAATGAATATAACGAGAAACAGCAGAATAAAAAATACATAATAAATACATAATAAAAAACACTTATCATCGCAAACACTAAAAATACACTAACAATGGCACAAAAACGATTAAAGCAAACCAACATAAATTATACGACTGATTCAGATCGCTTTCTAAATATGCTTACTAATGCACCCATCTTATCACATATCTCGAAAACTCCGTAAAGTTTGGAGATAAAACTGTTACGAAACCAGATAGGAACACCGAGAAAATACTCACAAAATTTGAAGAAGACATACAGAGCTTGCCGACGTTCTGACATGGTAAGAAACTTCCATAAGGGCACAATAAACACAGACGGGGGGGGGGGGCAAAATACGAGTTATAAAGCAGAACAAGCGTTTTCTTGTCAAATTGGCCTTTAACTCTAGAGAGAAGTCCATAGGACTTGTCTCTCTTCTCTCTCTCTCAACACATTGATTGTTAATGACCGTGCTGCTCGAATTGAGGTCCTGACTTCAAGCCCAAGGTACTAAAGAGATGCAGAGGGAGAAATTGTGGTAGTGCCAACCTGTATTTTGAATCGGGAGGGGTGATAACAACCAAAAACTGGAAATTCAGTTTTACCAGAAGTGACTGACAGCCCGATGTCAAACAACCCGGCATAGAGGCTATTCACAGCAGCCTGCAGTGATTCAAAACTAAGTCCTATTTTACTCCTTGATGTACAGAAATTCGGCTGCTATAAAGATTTTCGACGCGTACAGGTATAGAAGAGTTTTAATAGCATTGCCAGAGAGAGGCACAAATGAGTGGGTTTACCCCGCTCCTCAAAGTGCTAAAATAGCTTAGGACTGCAAGAACCAATCAAATGCCTTAGAAATATCTATTGCACAAACAGTTAAAAGGTTCTTTAATTCTCTCATGCCTCTCTAAACTAGACACGAAAACCGCATGTCGATTCCCAACTTCAAGACCTGCGCAAAAAACTAAACTGATGGTCTCCTTGATCACACCTATTCGATCAAACAGTTCGTGGTAACGAACTGTAAGTAAGGAGCGACCCGGCTCAATGGTAACCGAAACTCTAAAAAACGGAATTTTGATACCAATAGATACATCAAAAGAATCAGATTTTAATTCTGATTTGAAATATATAAGTTTCATCAAGTTTAATCTGACCTATCAAAAGTTACGCGCCTGAGAAAATTTGGCTGATTTTCGAAAAAAGGGGGAAAGACCCCCTAAAAGTTATAGAACCTTAATGAAAATCACACCATTATATTCAGCGTATCAGAGAAGCCTACTGTAGCGGTTTCAAGCTCCTATCTACAAAAATGTGGAATTTTCCATTTTTTGCCAGAAGAAAGATCATGGATGCGTGTTATTTGTTTTTTTTTTTTTTTTCTTTCTTTCTTTTTCCCAGGGGTGATCGTATCGACCCAGTGGTCCTAGAATATCGTGGGAGGGCTCATTGGAACGGAAATTAAAAGTTCTAGTGCCCTTTTTAAGTGACCAAAAAATGGAGGGCAACTAGGCCCCCTCCCACGCTCATTTTTTTCCCAGTCACCCGATCAAAATTTTGAGATAGTCATTTTGTTCAGCATGGTCAAAAATATTATAACTATGTCTTTTAGGATGACTTAATCCCTCGAAGCCCCCAGGAGGAGGGCTGAAAGTTATGAACTTTACCCAATGTTAACATATAGTATTGGTTATTGGGACCCGGCTCAATGGTAACCGAAACTCTAGAAAACGGTATTATGATACAAATAGATACATCAAAAGAATTGGATGTTAATGCTGATTTCAAATATATAAGTTTCATCAAGTTTAATCCTACCAATCAAAAGTTACGCGCCTGAGGAAATTTGGCTGATTTTCGAAAAAAGGGGCAAAGACCCCCTAAAAATTATAGAACCTTAATGAAAATCACACCATCATATTCCGCGTATCAGAGAACCCTACTGTAGAGGTTTCAAGCTCCTATCTACAAAAATGTGGAATTTTGCATTTTTTGCCAGAAGAAAGATCACGGGTGCGTGTTTATTTTTTTTTTTTTCCCCCAGGGGTGATCGTATCGACCCAGTGGTCCTAGAATATCGTGGGAGGGCTCATTGGAATGGAAATCAAAAGTTCTAGAGCCCTTTTTAAGTGACCAAAAAAGTGGAGGGCAACTAGGCCCCCTCCCACGCTCATGGTTTTCCCAAAGTCACCTGATCAAAATTTGAAAATAGCCATTTTGTTCAGCATGTTCGAAAATATTATAAGTATGTCTTTTAGGATGACTTAATCCCCCGAAGTTCCCGGGAGGAGGGCTGAAAGTTATGAACTTTACCCAATGTTAACATATAGTATTGGTTATTGGGAAGTATACAGTACAGACGTTTTCAGGGGAGATTTTTCCTGGCAGTGAGGGGGGGGGGTCGGGCACGGACGTACGCAGGGAGGGGGTCTCCGGGCCCGGGCCCCCCTAAATCTCACGATTTTTTCATTTTCCCATAATTTTCTGATTTTTCTCACAGAATAATGGGTTGGAAGGATTTGCCCCCCCCCCCCGAAAAAAATTCCTGCTTACGTGCCTGGGGTCGGGGGTTATGTAGGAGGATCTTTCCATGAAGGAAGTTTTCATGGGGGAAGGGACATTGCTATGAAGGGGACTCCGGACTTCCCAGCATTATTTAAAAAAAAGATCAGAAATTAAATATAAAAAAACAAGTTTTTCAACTGCAACAGCAGCAACATCAAAACTTTAAACGAACAGAAAATATTACATATATGATTGGGTTCACCCCCCAGTCAATACCTCACTCTTTAAGCCAGAGATTTTTTGGTACTTTCATAAGAGCTATTTATTCTAATTAACGGCCTTTGTGATTAAGCGGCCATTTTTAAAGAATTGGAACAAAATTCGAACTTTGCTTAAAGAGCAAGGTATTGACTAGGGGGCGAACCCCCTAATATGCGTATTAAAAATATATGAATATAGAAGTTCGTTACGTAAGTTAATTCCAGCTATGATCTAGTCGATAAAAATGGTGAAGGAGAAACTGTCGAAAAGTTGTGTCTTGTAGTGGAGGGCTATTCGAGAATAACCAGGAGAAGTGTGTTTCCCAAGAAGTTTCATCATTAGGGTTAGAATGTGAACAAAACCAAGAAGTGAAATTTCATACTTTGCTCCACAGTAACTGTGGATTATTTCGGCTATCACAAGACAAAAAAAAAATACCTGCTTTCTCTTGAAAAGCAGTACAGCTTTCCGGTACTCTTTTTGAGTCGATTTGAGGATCCTAAAAATTAAGCCAGATTTGGGACAATCACAATCCAACCCTATCTTAAACCATACCTTGTGACGGTTCTTTGCCAGTTGTAGCTCTGGGTCACTGCTCCAGCCCTTTTTCCGTGTACCAATCCTAATTCGCTTACCTATTACCGCCGCTGAGGCAGATACTTTAAGCAAACGAGTAATCTCAGCAAGATAACAATCTAGATCCAAGCTGTTGCCATTCAGAGTTGTAGGAAGAAGATGAAAAGGAATTTTGATTTTAGATAGCATAGAATCCATAACACTTTGAAATAGTGGTATACCAATATTATCCCAGAAAACCAATGAGACCGCTGACTGATTTGGGGAATAAAAAAATTCACGCAAAGCTGTAAGTATAAGGGGTCACTTGCTAGCGTATCATCAGATAAGTCAACAATGATTCGAGAGGACAAAATCAAGATCGGATATGGAACCTCAATGGTGAACTGAGTACGTAATTATAATTTCAGCAACTTTTGTGGCTTATTAAATTTTTCAGTCAAGCCATTTTTCCCCAATATTGATTCAAACCTCAGAAGGAATAGATGGTACAAAAAAGGAGAAGATACGGCAACACACTTAACAGTCTCTACCGGCGGTGCTGATCTCCGTTTCTTAGCCCTTCAGCCAGAAACTGCAATGGGGGGATGAGAGCCACCCACTCTATGCTTTCACTAACCTTTTCTGTTCAGTTTCTCAGATTTATTGACTTAACTATTTGGAGCTGGGTCGAGTCTGACTAAGGTTATTGAGTCACACCACTAACTCTTATTCGAAACCAGCTAATGGGTGATAGCAGGACTCGAAACCAAACCGCAGAAGACATAGGGTTACAAGTTCGGATTGCAACAAATCACCAGAATTTTTTATTATATCTGTCCATTTAGGTAATACTAGTTGTTATAAATAATTCATGTCTCCATCTAATGTTTTCTAAGTGTTTATTTTCGTGTTTAATTCTAAGTATAACCGATTTTACTAAAGCAGTATACTGTTAACTATAGCATTGACTTCAATTATTCAAACACCAATGCCTAATTCCATCTATTTTTAAATAATCTAGCATCCTGATTTTTTCCAAAATAACTTATTAAATGCTAAGAGTAGACTGAAAAATTTTCGTTATATATTATGAACTAAGGGGGTGATTGTTAAGCCCAGGGGCACATCTGAACTGGACCTTAAGAAATTCTTAAAGCTACTTTAAAACCTTTCACAAATGCTTATTTATCTCACTATTTCACTTTCCCCTTTCTCCCAGCTGATATCCCCCGCCTGAATACATCTCACTATATTTATTACTGCTATATTTTACAATAGCGAACGGTTGTAACGCCCGATGGTAAGATTGAGATAAATTGGGTCTTGCAACAACTGTTTAGTATTGTAAATTATAATGGGAACATATACAGTGTGTACTATGTTTATCCGTCAAGGGGGCGGTGAGGGGAAAGTGAAGCAAGGTGCTTTAAGGAATGATATGAATAAGTGTTTGTCATGATTTTGGATTATTTTTCCGAATTTTATAGGACTTTTTTCACATGAGCCCTTGTGGTTAAGAATTACAATATAATCTGTTGCCTTAAATTGCTGTACAGTTGACTATAAAATTGGGCCGGAATATTAAAATACCGATGGTTAATTAGATTAATTTTCTAAATAATCTGACATCCTTTTGTTTCCCAGAAGTCTTTATGAAAAGAAAACATGGATTAAATTCTCGCTATACATTGTGAATTGTTTTTAGTTTTTCTGTTTTTCTGTTTTTGGTCGATGTTGATCATTGTTGAAGCATTTGAATGACATTTGATTTTGGATAAAAGTCTTTCGAATCAAGAAACATTGTTTCAGTAGCGGTTGGTGGCAATGACCCTAACAAGTACTAATAGTTTTTAATTCTTTTCAATCTCATGTTAAAGCACAATAGCTTCCTCTTTTATTAGTTTTTCAAGCTCATTGGTCTATATTAAGTCGTTTAGAAAGAGGATACTTACAACTGCATTGCTTTCTTGCTTAGAAAAGAAGACGAAATATCCTTAGATTGTTGTGTTGCTCCTAAGCAGGCGATACTTTCTAAACATTGGTTTGACTTTTTACCAAGTTCGGTATGGAGAATGTACTGAGCAACTAGTTGTTGATGAACCTGAAATGATCAACAAAGGCTTTGAGCACGTTTGAACAACTTCATTTTGGGGAAGGGAGGGGCACTGTAGAACTATAGCGTCTTCTTATTTCAAACATGATACACATTTGATACCAAGAGTGTCGTCCCTGGCAATATACATCACAACCTTAGTTTAGTTGCTAGTGGTCGCAGGGCTTCCACTCTCGAATATTAAAATTCGGGGACAAGTCTTAAATATTCGGAGAGTTTTCGGGGACAAGTCTTCAAGATTCGGGGATTTTTTTGGGGGAAAAAAAAAAAGAAATTTCGTTGTGAAAATTTAGGAGCCAAGAAGTTTTAGCTTCGTTTTCAGGCTCAAGTAGGGCTTGGATCCGCATAGTAAATTAAGCCTTTTACAGAGTAGGTTTTAGAGCCGTAGCAGGGGATTGGAACCCATAGCTGAAAACGCTTAGCCTATTGCCGATATTGCGGCAAAAACGTCAAAATTGTTTTCAAATTAAAAAAAATAGTGTACACATGTGAACTGTATATACCAGTAGCAATTTGTAAAAAAATACCAGAAGTCATTAATCTCAGTAATTCATTAATAATATTTAAAAACAAAAACAAACATTGTTTTAGGTTTCTACATAGGTAAATTAAATAGACAAAATTAAACCTATAAGTATGGGGCAACATTAAAACTTTAAACAAACAGGAACTAAATTAACAAGTAACAAGAACAAGTAAATTTAAACTTAAATTAAAAAGGGAATCTTTATGACAATTGACACATTATTGGTTTTTCCTGGTGATTCTAAGGCCTTAAGTCTTTACCCCCCCCCAGAAATCCCCCTCGTAAAAAACGGAAAATAATCCCCCCTCACAAAAATACCCCCTGCGGAAAATAATCCCCGCGGAAAGTTCCACCGTGGGAAATACCCCCCACGGAATGTACCCCTGCCAAAAATACCCTTGAAAAATAAACCCCCCCCCTGCGGAAAATACCTCCTCGGAACATACATTTTTTCATTGTTTCTTTCTACTATGCTCTCCTTTCTTTTGGCTACCTCATAATTACAATATAGTCACCGAGGTACTTATGCATTATAACTTACACACGAAAGAAGTGAAGTTTGGTTAATGCTAATGAAATAAAATAAATAGGATGCAAATATAATAGTTTTAGAAACAAGTTTGGGCTATATATTTGCACATTAAGGGGGGGGGGGGTAAAACATAGCATACATTAAATACTTAACCTAACCTAGGTACCTTTCCCCCCCTAAACCCCAAAAAACAATAGTTTAAATATTGTAAACGCTATGAGAAACCACGCCTTGTGATCCATTTCTCTATTGAAAATACCCGTTTGACTGGTTTCGTTTAGTGTTTCCCGATACAGTATATAACGATGTGTAAGATATAATGCATGACTACTGTCACCGATTAACCACCAATTCTCCCATCAACCCTGCGGCCATCCATGTTCCAAATATAATACTTATTGCAGTCTCATTTTTATATCAGTGCTTCTAATGCCTGGACATGATAGCTATAGGCTACAAATCATATAAAAATCATTTATTCTTTTTCTTCACACTAACATAATTTGGCATTATTAACCAACAGTTCGTGATAAATAAGTCCGAAAATAATGCAAAAGTTGACAACAAGACAATATGAGCCTAATAACCACATTTTTACTTTCAGCTGTAATGTAAATTTTATTATGAATAATATTTTTGTGATCACTTCCGTTTAAATCCCCTATTCCCCGACCTTGTACATAGTCTATAGCTAAATTTTTTCTCATTAGGAGGGGGACGGGGTGCTGCATTGTTTATAGTAAGAAGATTGTATTAAGGGATTTTTCTTAAGAAGAAATAAATTATATCACAATTTCTTTAAAATCTTTTGTTTATATCTCAGAATTAGCCTTCAAACAGGGTTACCAAACAGGTTACTTCAAGCATTAGAAGTTGTAAGGATAGGCCTAGATATTTAAACAAATTTATTTGGCTATCCCGAATTTGAGCAGAATATATTTTCCGTAAATTTTTTTTGCCTAACTAACAGCTTTGCAAAACCGTAGATGGCGATCCTAAAACTGCAGTTTAAAATATTACACGGGTGAAGGAACCAAAATAATAATTGTGAGGGGAGTGCTGAGTGAATATGTTTGAGGATAAATGGTGGTATGACAAGTATAATTCTCAGATAAAAAAGAAAAGAACTTAATTTTCAACCACCGAATGAAAAAAAATTTAAATGGTAAGAATTTCTGGAAAAAGATCAATTCTTTCAATATATTATGCATTCAATCATTACTAAACATTAATACAGTATGTCCAAAATCAAAAATAGCAAAAGAAAACCAAATTTAAGCTTAATATTCGGCTTCCAAAACAATTCTCTTTCTTTAAAAGTTCAATTCCAAACCCAAAATCCAACTGATCGTTCCGTTAAACAACTTCAAATACATTTCTTGGCTAATTTTGCCAAGATTGTCTTGATCATAAATGATGAATGTGCAAGAATCTTATAGCATTTGGAATACGACATTCAAAATGGTTTACTTGTAACCTAAATGCAGGGAAATGATACTTTTGCGAACATATGAAGAACCGTCTATACTTAAATTGTATCGGTCTGGTTTTTATGCAAAGCAACACAGGAGACGAAAATTAACGAACAAGAGAGTAGTAAAAAATTATGGTATGTAAAATAATGTTTGCTAGGGATAGTCACTAGGGGTGACACCGTGGTTGGGTGATTTTCGGGGAAATTTTGGGGATTCGGGGAACCAATTTTTTTTTCGGGGAGACTCATAGATTTTCGGGGAAATCCCCGAAAATTCGGGGATAGTGGAAGCTCTGAGTGGTCAGACAAAAAAAAAAAAAAAACAGGTTTTTCCATAGGCTCTTCGTGATGTGTACATCGGAATCGCGCGTGCGCGAAGGCGAGGTATGAATCTTGTGTGGTTTTAAATGTATTTCACTTTTTTTTTTTTTTTTTAATGGATAGTATAGCCTTTCTCGATACTGTATTATTTTCTCTGTTCTGTCGGGAGGGCTAAAAAGTATTTAAAAGAGCAATTGTTAAATACAAATTGGAATTTAGAGGAAAATTTTCTAAATTTTTTTTTCGGCAAGAAATATTCCCTCCCCCGCATATACTCTTACTTTCAATGTAACATTCTTAGCGCCCCTCCGCCCAACAAAAATGGCTATTGAACTAAGTTTTCTTTTTTATTTCCTGGATTCTTTTTCGTATTGATTTGGATTGATAAAAATTATTGCTTATTTGCTTTTGAATTGGTATATTTTTTGCACCTTTTATTACATTTTTGACAAGACACACAATTTTGGTATTGTTTGCTTATAAAAGCCATTTCGATAATGAAAATAACTTTGTCTGATATTTTAAATATTAATTTAAAAAAATCACCCCATAAAACATTTAAGACTGAATTTAAATTAAAAAGACTAATATAAACACCCCCCTCAACATGCCCCGAAAGTTTTAACTTATTACGCCTAGCCGTTCCTGAGATATTAAAGATTCGTACTTTTGACCACTTGGATGCAAATATTGTCATTTGATATAGTCTAACCTGCCTCTCGACATGCTCTGTAAGTTTTAATTTAAAGCCATTTCCGGTATATTGCAGATGCGTCCTTTTGACAACTTGGAGGAACATAGTTTTCTTCTGGTTTGGCTCAAAATCTCCCTTAATATGCCCTGAGAGTCTCCACCCAAAAAACTCAGCTGTTCCTTAGATATTACAAATATGCCCTTTTAAAAATCTTGGTGTATATAGTGTCTTTTGATACAGTTCAGTATCCCCAACCACACACCCTGAAGGTTGCAACGTATTACCCTTAGGTGTTTCTGGGATATTCTACAGTCGCTCTTTTGACAACCTGGATACACATCGTTTCTTTTGATTCGGTTTTAAAAACTAATTGGCACCTAAAAGTTTCAACTTATTACCCTTTCGGAGATATTGCATCTATGCCATTTTGTCAACCTGGATGCATTTAAACTTTTTGATTTAGTTCAATAATTATAGTAGTAATAGTAATAGTAATAGCAGTAGCAGTCGCATTCACAGTTCAAATCATAGTAGTGGTCTCAAGTATTAGCTGTCGTAAGTAATCGTAGTTGCAAGAGTTCACAGTTGAATTAGTGAAAGTTACAATTTTAAGTAGTTGCAGTTGCAAGTAGTCGTGGTCACAAGTAGTCACAATGTTAAATAGTTTTAGTTATGAGTTTTGCAGTCACAATTGCAAGTTCATAAAGAGGCAACTAGTCGCAGTCAGAATCGTAAGAAGGTGAAGTTGTAAGTAGTCTTATCCGCAAGTAGCTGTAGTCAGTATCGCAAGAAGGCGCAGTTGCAAGTCTCAGTCGTAAGCAGCTGCTTTCGTAAATGGTCGCAATCGCAAGTAGTTGTATGCAATGTTTTACTTCAGTATTAGTAGTATGAGTAACAGCAGCAGTAGCAATAGAAATAGCTGTAGCAGTCACTATCACGTTCGAAAACTTAGTAGTCGCAATTATGTGCAGTCGCAAGTAGTCGTACTCGCAAGAAGTTACAGACACAATCACAAACAGTTGCGGCCGCAAGTTGTTGCAATCGGAGTGACAAGTAGCCACAGTTACGAATGGTTACAATCACAAGTAGTCGCGTATGCACGTAGTTCAAATGATCCCACTCCGAAGTTTTTATGACCACCTCCTCCATAGACAATGGGTGGGGAAAGTGAAAGAATAAAAAAAAGTGCATGGGAAGCACATAAATTTTACTTAGGCAACACCCGAGCGTAGCCTCTGACAATGCTACAGTGTTACTCTGAAATTCTATCTTCGGTAGTGTTAAAAAAAAAAATAAAAAAAACCTAAACATGGCTTTAAGGACTTTCTTATTCATGATGAGTTGTATTCCCTCTCTATAAGCCTCATACTTCATGGCTAATTGAATAAATTGTATATCTGCCAATTTAATGTTTTCTTGCTTTGGGATATCAGTTTCGATGCTTGTATCGAGTCCTGTTTAACAAGTCCATATTTGTCAGTCAATATGGTGTTATCTTTCAGCGTCAAAGTGTTCCATTTCACATTATTCATGCTATTTCAATTATTGAAAGAGATATGGCCTCGTGAAAGTGAAATCTCCCACCAGAGCAGACCAGGAAGCCATGTTTCCTCCTCAAGTGTGCACAAAACGGTTAAGACGGCTGGCAATCAGACAGTCAGAAGTCCTTGGAACTTCAATTAGATTGAGACTATGTAAAAGCCTCGTATTGTCTATTATATGATATCCAGCATTTGTACTCTTATCAACAAGAGCTAAAAGCTTGCACATGCATTCTCAGGCCTATATAATCCTACTGCTTATACATTCGTGCCTGAAAATATACTACGATAAGGAAACAGCTCTCGCTAAAAAAAAAAAAAAAAAAAAAAAAAAAAAAAGAAAAAAGGGGCTAGTCAGCGTAAAAATCCCTCGAAATACCCAAACTCAGAAGAACTATAATGAATGAAAACCTAATGTTGAGATGTGTCATTGACTAGTATGTGTTTTTTTTTTCAAAAAGTTCACGGGCACAGTTCTTGTCGAACTGTTCAGGTTCAACAAGAATATCCCTAATGGTTATAGAGATAGAGAAAGGAGATTATGGATCATTGGAAACCTAGAGCCATTCCTCAGGATCGAAACAGCTCCAGCTGTTTAAACCCAGTCTATCACTAATCTGTTTTTTTATAAACAGGTTTCATCGGTCTTTAGAAGAAGAAATCGTTTAGAAGAAGGTCGGTCTTTAGAAGAAGAATCGGTCTTTAGAAGAAGAAATCGGTCTTTAGAAGAAGAATCGCAATCGTTTAGAAGAAGGTCGTTCTTTAGAAGAAGAATCGGTCTTTAGAAGAAGAAATCGGTCTTTAGAAGAAGAATCGCAATCGTTTAGAAGAAGGTCGGTCTTTAGAAGAAGAATCGGTCTTTAGAAGAAGAAATCGGTCTTTAGAAGAAGAATCGCAATCGTTTAGAAGGTCGGTCTTTAGAAGAAGAATCGGTCTTTAGAAGAAGAATCGGTCTTTAGAAGAAGAAATCGGTCTTTAGAAGAAGAATCGCAATCGTTTAGAAGAAGAAAAGAAAAAGTCCAGCTCTAAGTTTGGCTAATGCGGAAAAAGTTAGTATTGGTTCTATAGGCTATAAATATTTTTTGCGCCATATTTTTTTTCATGTTTTCCACATTATTGCAAAAAAAACTGAAAATTCTTTTTTTCGACCTTTCTTTTCCAATCAAAGTCTATGATTTTTTGTCTGCAAATTATAAGCACATAAAAAAAAATAATAAAATAACGTTATAATGAGATGCTACTTTAATTTCCTGTTCAATATAATCCTCTTCGAGAAAGCCTGAAGAATGATAGTCGATCACATTTCTTCTTTTTCTTCCTAGTGATGTACTTGCAGTTGCAGCAGCAGTTTCAATGCCCATGCCAATAGGAAGGAACACAGAAGATAGCAAGAATAAATGTACAACAGCAGACAAAATGTTATCATGTGGGTCGTCACTGTTGCCAAACAAGCCTCCAGAACCTCCATCTTAAAGGAAAAGTACCGAATAAATTTTGATCTTCTTTCGGGACTAACCCTAGATTCACGCAGCAAGGTTTTTGGTCTGTTACAAAACGGATTTCTGATATAGAAGTATATTGTGACATTTTCCCCATCAAATTTGGCCAATAGATCTGTTAAATCTTAAAAAACGAAACCATGCAGTGATGCCAGGTAACTGACATAAGATAGCACACCAAGGGAAGCGAAAATGTGCTATTGGCGCATTTTTGCTATATATTATTTGGGTGGAGTTCAAAATTTAGGGTAAATTAGATCTTTCAGGGATGAGTGCAAATTTAAAAAAAAAAAAAAAAAAAAAAAAAAAAAAAAAAAAAAAAAAAAAAAAACTGAAAAGGCGCAAATTGTGTAAATTTTGCTTTTCAGAATACTAGAACTCAAAATTGGTAGGATTCAGTCTTCATTGACAAATTTTGGCGCCATATTCCGAAATCAGCAACAGTGAAGCATTTTTCGACTGATTACATGCGCTTTTGTGGTCGAAATTTTCTGTTCTCAGTCTCTGGCTTGACAGGAAAGATATTTTCCTCTGTTCTCTGGTATGTCAGAGAATTAAATAAAAGCGAGAATTAAAGAAGATCTAAAAAAAATACTTGCCATTATCTAAGGTGCTATTTTATATTACTTTCTGGCTGATATGCTTAATTACTCCCTATCAACAATAGAAATTTTGATTAAAGAACTAAAAAAGAAATAGGTACTCAGTCTACTGATCTTGCAATATAGATAAGTTATGCAAAAACATGGAAGTTAAAGACGCATTTGACAAAGATAACTAATACATAAAATTTTCTAATGTAGAACTAAAAAGAAGCATGATCATTGAAGGTCACATCTCTTCAAAATGTCATTTGGGTAAGTGACATCTAATTTTAATTATTTATACAATGTTTTTATGAGATTACAATTCCAAGCTTCAAAAAGATGTAAAATCTCAAACTTAGTTATGAGAACAAAAGGTTTCGTAATTTTCAAAATATAAGTTAGAACGACAAGAACGACCAAGTCAAAGATTAGAGATTAGAACCGGCCGTTATTAATGAAATCTATAAAATTGCAGGCCAAAGACGATGTTCTGAGATTTTTGTCATGAAAAAGAAGCCAAAGACATACATGTGAGACAAGATTGTACTTGGAAAGGTGGTTCAACAGTTCCGATTGTTATTTATTTGTGTTTTCCTTTTAATGAACTTCGAATTAGTTTGTACATTTTTAAATCATATATTGTATTTATCTTCGACAAGAATACAAAATTATTTTCAAAGTTAAACAAAGTAAAACAGCAAACCCTCCTTCAATATCGCCAAAAATTTCCTCAAGATTTTCATTTTCATTGTCATTGGATGGTTTTTTGATGTCATACATGTCATGGTAAATCTATTCAGCATAGCGGGCGTAGGGTCAAAGTCCCTGCAGCACTTTCCCTGGCAATTTAGCCAAAGTCGGATGGTGACAGTAGAGTTAAGCATTTTAAGCTGCATCCTGTTTCAAATTTTGTACTTGACAAGATTCATAACAGAAAACACTCTCTCGGCGAAGGGGTTGCAGATGGGTAAGCTTGAGACAGAATTAGTATGCTAAGTATGGATTCTAAAGCACTATGTTCCTTCCTGTGCTATTTGGGTAGACTATGTTCCTTCCCATGCTATTCTAGGACTTTATGTTCCTTACCGTGCCATTCTACGGGACCTCTACTCCTTTTCAAAGAGAGTGAGTAGAACCTGTCAAAGAGTTTGATAACCTCTAGCTTAAAGGCATCTCATCGGGTTTGATTAAGAATGCATCGTGTCTAGAATTGATTGGCATATGGCTTTATATCATTTTGCGCAAAAGCTAACTCTATTTGCGAAAAAAGGGTATAGCATTTAGGAATTGGACTGTATGACCGATCTTAATTGAATAAAAGGAAAAAACAGAGCTAGATAACATTTGCGAATTGGATTGTATGAAGGTTGTGAAAAAAGGGTTAAATTAATCACCAGTTAAGGTAAGCCCGAAGGGCTTGTCAACTCAGGCAATTTGTTATAAATTTGGAACAACATCAATCTATGAAAATGGTTAACGATGATAAAATGGTCCTGTGAGTTGACCTGGCTTTACTTCTTCGATGTGTTCTGTATAATAGACAAGTGGCGTTTGAACAGTGTTGTCAATTTAAAATAGGTTCTAACGTTATAGTATACTAAAAAGCTGATACTAAAAGAGATGTATATGTCAAGAAAAGAATTTTAATAATGAAATTCAGAACAATCCATAGAAATCCTTACAAATCAAGTAGTGAGGTGTATATGAGTACGAACCGTCAAGGATCATAAGCACCACCGACCCTAACCACCAGGGACCTCAACTCCCAAAGGTTCCTAACCCCAAACTCCAAGGGGGTCCCCTCCCCTCCAACTTTTTGGCCCCCCCCATGTTTTTGAATTTATTTTGAATTTTTTTAACTTTTTTTAATTTTTTTTAACATGATATATTTTTTCAACCTTTTTTTTACATCTCTTAGAATGACATGTAGCATACTTAAAACATAAAAAAATCACATTTAATATTTTCCAAATTCAAAATGAGAATGATATAGAAATGTTAGTCGTGACTTTTACTATTAGAAAAATAATGTATGTAGTGAGCATTTTTTTACATTTTTTTTCAACTTTTTTTACATCTCTAAATCATATCAGAAAAATAGAATGACACTTTTGATTTAAATTTTAAAACATATTCTTGTGCATACCCATACTCCTATTGATGAGGACTGATGGTTCTCATTCAATATTTTTTCATGAAAAAAAAACTATTTTTTTAACTAAATTTTTTTTGGACTTCGAAATTATTCAACTTTTTTTTTATTTTTTAACATGGTATTTTTTTCAACTTTTTTTTACATCTCTAAATCATATCAGAAAAATGGAATGACACTTTTGATTTAAATTTTAAAACATATTCTTGTGCATACCCATACTCTTATTGATGAGGGTTTATGGTTCTCATTCAATATTTTTTCATGAAAAACAAACTGATTTTTGTTGAACTAAATTTTTTTTGGACTTGAAATTATTCAACTTTTTTTTAATTTTTTTTATTTTTTAACATGGTATTTTTTCAACTTTTTTCGGAAAAACAGAATGACACTTTTGATTTAAATTTTAAAACATATTCTTGTCAATACCCATACTCCTATTGATGAGGACTGATGGTTCTCATTTAATATTTTTTAATGAAAAACAAACTTTTTTTAACTAAATTTTTTTGGACTTCGAAATTATTAAACTTTTTTTACCTCTCTAAATCATATCAGAAAAATAGAATGACACTTTTGATTAAAATTTTAAAACATGTTCTTGTGCATACCCATACTCCTATTAATGAGGACTGATGGTTCTCATTCAATATTTTTTCATGAAAACAATAACTGATTTTTGTTGAACTAAATTTTTTTTTTGGACTTCGAAATTATTCAATTTTTTTTATTTTTTAACATGGTATTTTTGTCAACTTTTTTCAGTAAAATAGAATGACACTTTTGATTTAAATTTTAAAACATACATTGTACACTCCATGTCTTTCTCGGTTTTTGTGTCTAAATCTACGTATTTGTATGTGTTTTTGTCTCTCTTACTCTTTTTGCCTGTGTGTCAGGGCGGGTGTATGCTTATTCCAATGCATGTCTTTCTCGGTTTGTGAGTCTGAATCTACGTATTTGTATGTGGTTTTGTCTCTCTCACTCTTTTTGCCTGTGTGTCTGGTTGGGTGTTTTGTTATTCCACTGCATGTCTTTCTCGGTTTGTGTTTCTGAATCTACGTATTTGTATGTGTTTTTGTCTCTCTCACTCTTTTTGCCTTTTGTGTCTGGGCGGGTGTTTGCTTATTCCAATGCATGTCTTTCTCGGTTTGTGTGTCTGAATCTACGTATTTGTATGTGTTTTTGTCTCTCTCACTCTTTTTGCCTGTGTGTCTGGGCGGGTGTTTGCTTATTAAAATGCATGTCTTTCTCGGTTAATGTGTCTGAATCTACGTATTTTTATGTGTTTTTGTCTCTCTCATTTTTTTTTGCTTGTGTGTCTGGGCAGGTGTTTGCTTATTCCAATGTATGTCTTTCTCGGTTTGTGAGTCTGAATCTACGTATTTTTATGTGTTTTTGTCTTTCTCATTCTTTTTGCCTGTGTGTCTGGGCGGGTGTTTGCTTATTCCAATGTATGTCTTTCTCGGTTTGTGTGTCTGAATCTACGTATTTTTATGTGTTTTTGTCTTCCTCACTCTTTTTGGCTGTGTATCTGGGCGGGGGTTTGCTTATTCCAATGCATGTCTTTCTCAGTTTGTGTATCTGAATCTACGTATTTGTATATGTTATTGTCTCTCTCACTCTTTTTTGCCTGTGTGTCTGGGTGGGTGTTAGCTTTTTCCAATGCATGTCTTTTTCGGTTTTTGTCTCTGAATCTACGTATATGTATGTTTTTTGTCTCTCTCACTCTTTCTGCCTGTTTGTCTGGGCGGGTGTTTTTCTTATTCCAAATGCATGTCTTTCTCGGTTTGTGTGTCTTAATCTACGTATTCATATGCGTTTTTGTCTCTCTCACTGTTTTTGCCTGTGTGTCTGGGTGGGTGTTTGCTTATTCTAATGCATGTCTTTCTCGGTTTGTGTGTCTGAATCTACGTATTTGTATGTGTTTTTGTCTCTCTCACTCTTTTTGCCTGTGTATCGGGGCGGGTGTTTGCTTATTCCAATGCATATCTTTCTCGGTTTATGTGTCTGAATCTACGTATTTGTATGTGTTTTTGTCTCTCTCACTCTTTTTGCCTCTTTGTCTGGGCGGGTGTTTGCTTATTCCAATGCATGTCTTTCTCGGAATATGTGTCTGAATCTACGTATTTGTATGTGTTTTTGTCTCTCTCACTCTTTCTGCCTGTGTGTCTGGGCGGGTGTTTTCTTATTCCAAATGCATGTATTTCTCGGTTTGTGTTTCTGAATCTACGTATTTGTATGTGTTTTTGTCTCTCTAACTCTTTTTTGCCTGTGTGTCTGGGCAGGTGTTTGCTTATTCGAATGCATGTCTTTCTCGGTATGTTTGTCTGAATCTACGTATTTGTATGTGTTTTTGTCTCTCTCACTCTTTTAGCCTGTGTGTCTGGGTGGGTGTTGGCTTATTCCAATTAAATGTGAATTTTTTATGTTTTAAGAATGTTTCATGTCATTCTAAGAGATTTAAAAAAAGTTGAAAAAAATATACCATGTTAAAAAAAAAGTTGAATAATTTCGAAGTCCAAAAAAATCTAGTTAAAAAAATAATTTGTTTTTCATGAAAAAATATTGAATGAGAACCACCAGTCCTCATCAATAGGAGTATGGGTATGCACAAGAATATGTTTTAAAATTTAAATCAAAAGTGTCATTCTATTTTTCTGATATGATTTAGAGATGTAAAATAAAGTTTAATAATTTCTAAGTCCAAAAAATTGAGTTAAAAAAAATAGTTTATTTTTCATGAAAAAATATTGAATGAGAACCATCAGTCCTCGTCAATAGGAGTATGGGTATGCACAAGAATATGTTTTAAAATTTAAATCAAAAGTGTCACTCTATTTTTCTGATATGATTTAGAGATGTAAAAAAAGTTGAAAAAAATACCATGTTAAAAAAAAAAAAATAAAGTTGAATAATTTCGAAGTCCGAAAAAAAATATAGTTAAAAAAATAGTTTGTTTTTCATTAAAAAATATTGAATGAGAACCATCAGTCCTCATCAATAGGAGTATGGGTATACACAAGAATATGTTTTAAAATTTAAATCAAAAGTGTCATTCTATTTTTCTGATATGATTTAGAGATGTAAAAAAAATTTGAAAAAATACCATGTTAAAAAAAAAAAAGTTGAATAATTTCGAAGTCCAAAAAAATTTAGTTAAAAAAATGGTTTGTTTTTCATAAAAAAATATTGAATGAGAACCATCAGTCCTCATCAATAGGAGTATGGGTATGCACAAGAATATGTTTTAAAATTTAAATCAAAAATGTCATTCTATTTTTCTGATATGATTTAGAGATGTAAAAAAAGTTGAATAATTTCAAAGTCCAAAAAAATTTAGTTAAAAAAATAGTTTGTTTTTCATGAAAAAATATTGAATGAGAACCATCAGTCCTCATCAATAGGAGTATGGGTATGCACAAGAATATGTTTTAAAATTTAAATCGAAAGTTTCATTCTATTTTTCTGATATGATTTAGAGATGTAAAAAAAAGTTGAATAATATTGAAGTCCAAAAAAATTTTGTTACAAAAAAATAGTTTGTTTTTCATGAAAAAATATTGAATGAGAACCATCAGTCCTCATCAATAGGAGTATGGGTATACACAAGAATATGTTTTAAAATTTAAATCAAAAGTGTCATTCTATTTTTCTGATACGATTTAGAGATGTAAAAAAAATTATTATTTAGAGATGTAAAAAAAGTTGAAAAAAACACCATGTTAAAAAAAAAGTTGCATAATTTCGAAGTAAAAAAAAATTATTTAAAAAAATAGTTTGTTTTTCATGAAAAAATATTGAATGAGAACCATCAGTCCTCATCAATAGGAGCATGGGTATGCACAAGAATATGTTTTAAAATTTAAATCAAAAGTGTCATTCCATTTTCCTGATATGATTTAGAGATGTAAAAAAAGTTGAAAAAAAAGTAAAAAAAAAGCTCACTACAAACATTATTTTTCTAATAGTAAAAGTCACGACTAACATTTCTATATCATTCTCATTTTGAATTTGGAAAATATTAAATGTGATTTTTTTTATGTTTTAAGTATGCTACAGGTCATTCTAAGAGATGTAAAAAAAGTTGAAAAAATATATCATTTAAAAAAAATAAAAAAAAAGAGAAAAACTTCAAAAAAATTCAAAAAAATGAGGGAGGGATTAAAAAGTCGGAGGGGAGGGGGCCCCCTTGGAGTTCAGGGATAGGGACATTTGGGGGTTGAGTTCCCTGGTGGTTAGGGTCGGTGGTGCTTATGATCCTTGACGGTTCGTTCTCATATACACCTCACTACTTGATTTGTAAGGATTTCTATGGATTGTACTGAATTTCATTATTAAAAACCTTTTGTTGATATCTAAATCTCTATTAGTATCAGCTTTTTTAGTATACTATAACGTTAGACCCTATTTTAAATTGACAACACTCTTCAAACGACACTTGTGTATTATACAGAACACATCGAAGAAGTAAAGCCAGGTCAACTCACAGGACCATTTTATCATTGTTAACCATTTTCATAGATTGATGTTGTTCCAAATTTATAACAAATTGCCTGAGTTAACAAGCCCTTCGGGCTTACCTTAACTGGTGATTAGTTTAATCCTTTTTTACCACCTTCATACAATCCAATTCGCAAATGTTATCTAGCTCTGTTTTTCCCTATTATTCAATTAAGATCGGTCATACAGCCCAATTCGCAAATGTTATACCCTTTTTTCGCAAATAGAGTTAGCTTTTACGCAAAATGATATAAAGCCATATGCCAATCAGTTCGAGACACGATGCATTCTTAATCAAACCCGATGAGATGCCTTTAAGCTAGAGGTTATCAAACTCTTTGACAGGTTCTACTCACTCTCTTTGAAAAGGTGTAAAGGTCCCGTAGAATAGCACGGTAAGGAACATAAAGTCGTAGAATAGCATGGGAAGGAACAAAGTCTACCCAAATAGCACAGGAAGGAACATAGTGCTTTAGAATCCATACTTAGCTAACTACTGACAAAAAGAGCTGCTTGAGCTATGTCAAACAAAGGTCAGCTTTTCCCACTCTTTTCTGTATTTTTTTATAGAAATTTGACCACTTTCCCATATCTGGTTTTTCACGCTAAGGATAATACACGCTTTGATAATTTAAAATTTAGGTCGTCATGAGTAGTGTGCTATAACATATTCAACAAGACAGTCCCCCCGCCATACAACAAGACAAGTACTGTGTTAATCTAAGATATCAGACAGATAGAAATCACCATGCCTTAAAAATTCATATCTTTGGTTGTTTTTTTTTATATTATAATGCATGCGTCACGGATGTCAATCTGTGCAAACGGTTAGCGGTGACGGGGCCATCTTGCGACTTAAGAACTTTCAAAATTCACTCCAACAGAGTGACAAGGTGGCCTTAGACTACGAAGCCGGTCTCATAGATGTGTATGATCCATTGAATTCAAAGCTTGTTAAAAAACATGAGGTCATTGCAGTCTCTTATGCTCACGCACAAAGAGACTCATTTAATTCCATGCAATTGGTAGAGGTAGTTGAGAGATTGGTTGGTGAGGATTGTATGCTCTCAGCCGTGACAGCACTCATTAAAACAGCAAATAAATCGATATCACGGCTGCGAAATACATCCTATCCAATGACGCTATCATCAGAGGACGAGTTGGCCATTAAAACTGAAAAAATATCTGGGTTTGTAAGGGGGAATTTGTTGAGGGTAATGGGAAAGAGGAAAAGGGGAAAGGGGGTAAGGGGAAAGGGGGTAAAGGGATGGTCCGCGACAACAATCATTTGGGAAACCCGATTGTATCGGGATTGAGTAATTTTCGTGGAGTGGCCCATCAATCGTGTAATTTAAACGTTAGTCAACAATTGTTTCTACCTGTTTATATACACAATTCTAGCTATGACATGAAATTTATTTTACCGGCATTGGCACGATTGCAACGAGGTGGAGTTGTAGATGGCGCATGGGTAGATGGTTCTTTTTCTTATAATATCATACCCAAATCGTCTGAAAAGCTGCTGCTCTTAGAATTCAAATGGCAAATAATAGATAATTATAAATTGTGCATGAATAAGATCCGTTTTTTAGACTCCTTTAGCTTCTTCCCCAAATCCCTAAGACAACTCATTGAAGTACAGAAAAGTGACGATTTTATTAGTTCCCCCCTCCTTAAGCAACACCTCCTTAAACAGCACTTTCCAGACGGTGAAATGTATGATTTATTAACGTATAAGGGCATATATCCGTATGAATACTACAACTTCACCGCGGGGCTTTCTGAGGAATAATTGCCGTCCATCGCCCCGTTCTACGATTCACTTTATGAGCGTCAATGCACCACTGTCGACTATGAATTTGCTAAGAGGGTTTTGGCTAAGGGAGGGTGTAAAAATGGGTGGGATTATTGTAGATTGTACCTGGCAAGTGATGTATTGACGTTGTTGGATATTGTGCGTAAGAACACGGATAAAATCTATGGGGAATTTGGGTTGGATTTAGGTTATTATTTTTCCACTCCTCATTTGGTGATGGATTTAATTCTTAAAATCAGTAAAGAGGAAATAGGCTTGATCACCGACGTGGATCAGCATCTATTTGTAGAGAGATCAATAAGGGGAGGGTATGTTTTTCATGGAGATCGTATCCCTGAAACTGATCCGACTGGACAAGACACCGGTGTAAAGTCGAATGCAGTTTTCTTAGATATGAACTCCCTCTATCCGTTGGCAATGTTTCACTACTCTTTGCCGTGTGGAAATTATAAATGGCTTAACGATCCTCTTGCTTCAGATTTCCCCAACATTGCCAATTTTGAGGAGAATGGACCATGGGGATGGTTTTTTTAAATCGATGGTGAAATACCCTTGGAGCATCATGACTCGGTGAAGGATTTTGTTTTCCCGTGCATAAACAGAGCGGTGACTACGGACTCTTTGAGTCCATACAATATTTCTAAGGTAGAGGATGGTGGTGTGCACTGGACACCTTCAAAACAAAAACTTATCGCCGACCTTCATCCGAAAGAGAATATCGTTGTACATAACGTTCTTTTGCGGTGGATGGTAGCCAACGGTTTCAACGTCACAAGGATACAAAGAACCCTCCAATTTGACCAAAAACCCTATTTCAAAACGTTTATTGACACTTTTGTCGATAAACGTTCCGAAGCGAAAACGAAGGTTGAAAAGGAAATCTTTAAACTCATTTTGAACTCAGCCTTCGGTAAAATTTGTGAGAGTGCACGTAATTGAAGTCGTTGGGACGTTGTGACTTACCCAAAAGAATGTGCTCGAATCGTTGCCGATCCAAACTTCAAATCATTCACCATCATAGACTCGAATACGGTCCTCTTAAATAGAAAAAAAAGAAATGTAATTCTAACTAAAAATATTGCAGCTGGCAGTGCAATAACGGAAATACAAAAAAAACTCAAGTTGTCATTCTTTTACGATGTGTGTAGGCGCCAATGACCGCGGGAGGGAGAAGTTCAAGTATATTATGGGGATACCGATTCACTTTTGCTAAAAGTTAGAACCGCGAATTTATTAGAAGATTTGGAAAAAGGCGTGCACATTAGCTCCCGAATGGACTTTACCAATTGGGACGAGTCCATTTACCCGGAGTTAGTGAAGGGTCCGGCCCCAAATCAGTTATTAATGTTAAAATCAGAGACGGGAAGTGACTAGATTTCCAGTGGTGTGCTTGCAGGTCCGAAGGTGTACTGTGTGCAAACACACAACAGCGAGGTAATCAAACGAGGTAATCAAAAAAGTCTGCAAAGGGGTGCCTAGACACTACGTGAATAAGAATTTCGACATGAATGTATATAGAAACTGTGTGGAAAATAGTATAGTTCCAAGGGTGAAAGTCATGGCGATTCGCTCTTTAAAATTTAAAAACCACACAGTTTTAGTTGATAAAATAGCCATGTGTCCCGTGTCGGATAAAGTCTTGTTTTGAATTTATTACATGATATTTCCTTTTTCATGTTTTTTTATGTGTGTGTATATTAATCAAACATATAGTATTTTTTGTAGTGATGTTTTTATTCTGTAAATAAAAAACATGTATCATTCTTAAAAAATGTTTTCTTGTTCTTCTCGAATCTGATTAGGGAAAATACTATTATTATTTATTGAAGGGAATGATGCAATGTACAGTCAGTTGTTTTTTGACATCGATGCAAGCTATGTATCAATTTAAAACTCCATTTAGATCGTTTCTTTGCGGACCATCAATGTCCGGCAAACCGACACTTTTAACAAGAATAATTCAAAATCGTGATAAAATTTTTTTAGAAAATCCAACTAAAATTTACTATTGCTACAGTGTTTGGCAAGAATCCTATGATAGAATAAAAACTATTGCCCAAGACACGAAATTCATACATGGGTTTGACATTTTTAACAGTATTGAATCAAACTCTTGGTTGATTATTGAAGATCTGGCTGAGTCCATTGAGGAATGGTCTCAGGAGATGATACAATTGTTCACTGTCCGATCTCATCATCAACGGATCTCTGTAACCCTAGTTCTACACAATCTGTTTCAGCAGAGCAAGTGTATGAGAACACTTGCTTTGAATTGCACCTACTATATCATCTACAGGGATGTTCGTGATTCCCGTTCCTTCATAAGGTTGAACAGACAGGTGTATCCGGGTGAACCAAAATTCCTACTCTCGGCCTACAATGAGGCTACCAACATACCCTACGGATATATTCTATAGGACCTGAATCAGAACACACCCGAGGATCTGCGTGTAGTCACCGATATTTTTGACAATGAAATTACTGTATATCTGCCGGTGAACAGTAAAAAAGGTCGTTAGTTGCAATCATGACACTGAAGAAACTACATGAACATCGACATTTATTCACCGTCCTAGGTAATTCAAAACCACGACTTAGGAATGCCATACTCAAACATGGTGTCGACAGAGAATTCATTAATCTCATATCTGAACTTTTTTTAAATTTAACTGAAGGCAATGTTCAACTGCCAGAAGGTGTTATGCAACAGACAAAGCAACATTGTTCCCTTGTACGCTCCCTAGCATCAGCGGCAAGCAAAAATAAATGAAACGATTTTAAAAGAAAACGACTTCTTCAAGCGGGTGGTAACTTCTTTACACTTTTACTACCAATCATTGCAGGACTTGTAAACAGTTTTCTCTAGAGCGAGAATGGCCAAACCCTATAAATTGATTTCAATTGAACTCGCCCTTTCGCCAAAGGAACATTTTGAGGACAATCTCAATAAATTCATTAACAATGAGACAATTGCCGACGATGAAAAATTAATTCTGCTTCAAAATGCACTTCGCCGAGTGGAAAAACACAAGCCCTATCGTGAGAGACCACTCAAAATAAATGTCATTGATTACAATAAGGAAATGACTCCATCATCATCATCATCATCATCATCAACAACGATAATACCAAAAGAAGAAGAAGATTTGTCTAAAGTCATGACAAGTGTTGCAGATCTAATGCCACATTCCTATCGTGAACAGTGTAAAAGAATCTTGACATATCTCAATGACAGTGAACATGTTCAAATTGATGCTAATGGGAATCAAGTTGTAATCCATGGCAGTACCTATATCCTACTTGATTTATTATCAGATTTAGTCACGAATCTTAAAAGACTTGTATCATTTGACAGTCACCTGCATACATTTTTAAACTCATCAAACTTTCCCAAAAGTCTTATTGCCAATAAACATATTTTAAAACGATTAAGGGAATTTAGTCAAATATCAAAAGATGTTTTTAAATCATTTACGGAAAATACTAGCACGCCAAGTGGAAATTATTTGACAAGAGTTATGAGTGGGGGAGTCAAGCGAAGACGTCTTAATATCACTGCATCCCCCTCAGCATCACCTGTTAGTATGCAAATGGGCAGTGGACACCTCACTATGTGTCTACGTTCAAAATGGTTGAAGCATTGAAACATGTTTATGAGAATATTGGTGCAGTGGGAAGTTTAAGTTCACCCACCACACTTGCTCAAATCACTGGACTTGAAAAGAATCGGGCGACAGAGTATCTACAGAATGAATCAAGTTACACTCTACATCGTAATCGTAGAGTTCGTGGTAATCACTATCGAAAAACTAAAGCCTTTTTCCCATTACAAATACTACAAGCAGGTCTTTTGACTCTGGATGAGATTCAAAGGCGTCACAATCACCCATACAAGTACATTCTACTTGCAATCAGTGTTTTTAATCGCTATGCATATGCCGTTCCACTGCGGTCAAAGAGGGGCGATGAAGTTGCAAAGGCTCTTGAACTCATCCTTGAACAGGATTGCTATAAGAAGATTTAAACGGATCGGGGTAGTGAATTTGTTAATCCCCATGTAAAAAAGGTTCTACTGAAATATAATACAATCGTCTATCATAGTCATAGTCCAATAAAGGCAGCATTGGCCGAACGGTTGATAAGAACTAATCGACTTTTAATTTCTAGATATTGCACTTTAAAAAATACTGCTGCTTTTATTCATGATTTGGATAAAATCATGTTGATTTATAATCAACGTCCACATCGATCCCTGTCCAACTCAACCCCAGCAGAAGTTCATCAAGAGGTCAATAAATTTGACACTTTTCTTAAACAATATTCCAATGGTGGTAATGAGAAGAAAAAGAAGAAATTCAATGTTGGTGATACTGTTCGAATCAATCGAACTACTAATGTTTTTGAAAAGGGTAATTACGCATTGTCCACTGAACTTTTTAAAGTCTCCAAACTCTTTGACACTACACCCATAACGTATCGTATACGTGATATGAAAGATGATGAGATTCTTGGCGGCTTTTATGATTATGAATTATAAAAAGTTAAAAACACCGGAATCTATCAGATTGAAAAGATATTAAAGACTGGTACTCACAGGGGCATTAAACATTTGCTTGTTCGTAAGCTAGGATACAACTCTAATTTTGATTCTTGGATCAGTGTTGGAGATATTGACAATGCCCAATGATTTTTATGTAACGTTTATGCCCAATGTCTCCGATCCTTTCTACAATGATTTGAATAAGACTAGTGATTTTTGGACGAAACTCTCCCCCGCCATCAAATTTGATGATGGAAAGTATGAAGTGGCTCTTGTTGACTGCATTCTCAAAAATACCTATGATATCCTGAGAAAGGATCTTGTGTATGAGATAAAAGTAATACCATTCGATTGGTCACTCTTTGTCGAGTATGAATGGGTTGAAGCATTTAAATCTAGTGAATATCCCCATGTTACATTGAGATATAAAGAATATGGCACTGTGACGGATTTGTGTCGTGCAATCAATAGAAAAGTCTCATATCGTAGGAATGGTACATTCCATTTTAATTTTTCAATGGAACACGATAGGATTTACATTAACTCACCTGTTGACACTGAAATGATTCATCTCAATGATAATCTGAGAGATGTTCTAGGCTTTAAACAGAATATAATCAATGGGAAAAACGCAGGCACTGTTAGAGGGATGGATCAAGTTATTTTTGCTGAATATCCCCCTGGTCTCGCCTCGGCTCTTGTATATTTTTTATGCGTCCTTTGTGGAAACATCGAGAGTTGGTAATTCAAATGTCCCCCACCTATGTGTTCTTGAACGAAAAACAACCCATGAACATGTTCATCACTATAATATAAAGCATCTTCAGTATGTTCCTGTAAACACTTCGTATTTGGAACCCTGTCAGTTAACCCTAAGAAGTGAATTGGGTGACCCACTAGCAATAACAAAAGGTTTGGCCTTGATTACATGTCATTTTCGACCCATTCGGCAACAACAAAATGGCTAATAGAAAAAATATATTTGTATGCCCTGATATTGATTGCAATGTTACTGCTCTCCAACCACCACAATGGGGTCATGGAATGGACTATTATAAAGGCCGTTCTTCAATGTCGGGCTACAGTCTTGGCAGTTGGTTTGCTAAGCTGTTTCGCTCTGATATACCGCTGGCTAAAAAATATATTGCGCCGGTTGCTGCAGATTTTGCATCCTCTACGCTAAACGATTGGGGGGATGGTAAAGATTTTAAAGAAAGTGTTTCACAAAATCTCAGGTCCCGCGCACGATCCCTTGGCGAGCGATTGAAATCAAGACAAAGTGGAAAAGGTTTTAAAAGGAGAAGAAACATCTCATCACTCATCAGTCTCTACTCAGGTCAGAAGCAAAAGACATCATCACTCTTGTCAAAGAAAGTAAGAATAAAAAAAGAAACCAAGAAGAAAAATTGTTAGATCGAAAAGGGATTTCTTTTCCTAGATGGCATATCTACCCCACAAGGAATCTCATCCCACTGTCACCACATCTCTAAATCTTTTCAATGCAGAAAGTGTGGATGTCAGTGTAAAACACAGGTATTATGAACAATTCTATCCACAGCAACCCCTCTCTGAAAAAATACATTTTTAAATTTATTCCAATGAAGACTACTTCATAGATTTATCATCCACATTTATCGATTTAAAAGTTGTGGTGATGAAAAAGTCTGACAATTCACCTCCCTCCAACGTTGGTGGACTATCCTATGAAAATGGTATACTACACAATTTGTTTAAACAAATATGTGTCTACATAAATGGAACACTGGTGAGCAGTAGCAACAATCTATCAAACTATGCTAGTTACATACAAATTATGTTGATGACTCCAATGGCCTATAAGAAATTTAGAGGTCTGCCAATGGGCTATGACTATAGATCAAATGTTGATACTGACGGTGAACTCACTTGGGCAGTGAGAAAGGAGTATCATTTAGTTAGTAGACTCAATCATGAAAGATTTAATATTCCCAATGGATGCCAACCAATGTTAAAATTGATATAAAGTTACAACTTGCACCGTCCAATTTCATATTGAGAAAAACACTTGATGCAGCACCCGATGCTAATGTCAATCTCACTTCGGCAATACTTCATGTGCGAAAACAACAGGTCATGAGTTCTGTTGCTTTGGCAATTGAAAAACTAAGAGCCTCTGGAAATAATATCAAACTGCTCGTTCCTCACACAATCGTCAATCAACGTCATACTGCCACTGGATCAAGTACCTACACCGATTCTTCATTTATCAATGGTGAAATTCCATCGAAACTTGCCTTGGCTTTTGTAAAAAGTGCCAGTGCCATAGGATCGTGGACAAGCTCGCCACATGAATTTGAATTATTTGGACTTTCCTCCCTTGTATGTAAAGTAAATAGAATTCCTTTCTACAATTTGTCCTTTGATAAATCCTATAGGACCCTATATGAATTGACAATGCAACCCCTAGATCGAGATTCTCAACTATATGAAAATGGTATTACTGATTCAATGTTCGCGAAAAGTCATTGTATCATTGTTTTGGACTTGTATGGTACTCAAGATATGAGTATTGTCCGAACGGGTACTGTACGTTTGGAGTGTACCTTTGACAAACCGTTGACAGAGAGTGTAACATTAATCTCACTCAATCAATTTGAAACCTATTGGGAAAATACCCCCGATGGTAGTGTTCTTTTAGACTTGGCACCATGAACACCAATCAAATAATTGATGTATTTAACATGGATCCTTTTATGTCCAAATACAAATCCTATTGTATACCCTCAGATTTCCTTGATTATATTCATACTGTTAACAAAACCATTATCATTGTTAATAGTAGTCCATCGACTGTGCAGACGGGTCATTGGCTATGCATCTATCAAACAGCGAAGAATATAGAATTTTTTGATCCTCTCGGTCTACCATATACATTCTACACACCACACATCAAAAACTACCTTGAAGGAAGTGGGAAGACAATTATTTTAAATCGGATGCGAGTACAAGATTTATCAACCAAAAGCTGTGGTTTTCATGCATTACTTTATTTCATTTTTCGATGTCGTGATTATACCTTTAGTGAATTTCTCAACATTTATGTACACAGTCCTCGTTTGAATGACTTTCTAGTAGAAAAAACCCTCTCAGACCTGTACAGTATTGATTTCAGTGCCCCAAGAATAAAGTGTTTTAGAAATGTATGTGAATTTGTTTATTAATAAAATATATATGCACTATAAAAAAGTCTTTTGTCTTCATTTGTTTAGATTTATTCTTCTTCATAGTCATTTAGATTGTAATCATCATAGTCATCGTCGTCGACAACGATTAGTGGTGACTGATCATTTGGATTCAACTTATACTGGTCCTGGCGTGCAAAGTCAGGGTCACATTT
This sequence comes from Artemia sinica, assembly GCA_027921565.1. NCBI lineage: Eukaryota > Metazoa > Arthropoda > Branchiopoda > Anostraca > Artemiidae > Artemia > Artemia sinica. The sequence continues at coordinate 14,807,191 of CM051274.1, forward strand.
TCCACAATATATTATAACTTCATTTTTATTAAATCTTCTTGAGAAGTCAATGATACTATTACGATTCATATTGAAAAATTCACCTGTTTCTATCTGATTATTTGAAGTAATGTCGCACAAAATATTCTCATATGAAGAATCACTTTCTGTCACAGCCAAATAAAAATCACTAGGTTTATAATCATTAGTAGCATTGTCCTCACAACGATGACGCAGGAACCATACTCTCTTCATGTTTTTACTATTGAAACGTGCTCCAAATTCTTCTTCCCAATATAATTTAAATCCGCGACGATACCAATCCCTTAGAAATAAACTGAAGTCACGTTTAGGGTTTTTACCAATCATGCCAGGGTAAGTATTTTCCCACTGGTCATACTTATCATAATGACAATTGGAGCATAGATACCCGTTAGGATGAGAGTCACAAGTCTCTTCAAGACAAGTATTACAGTCCTTAATTTGTACAGCATATCCTTTATGCAATTTACACGGATTGCATAGTCTACACTTTTCATTATAGTCATCAACCGTAGTACAGTTCTCACATGATGACAAGTTGCCCAATGTATATAAACATAGTGAACATTTATGATACATTTTTCGATGTTGTCCGTCTCACTGCCAAAAAGAAACTGACTCAAAATCAATAAAAAAATAACATTATCTTCTAGGAGGAGGAGGAATCGAGCATCGTCACAAAAACTTTTTTCCTACTGGTTTAAAGAATGAATTTCTAGGTAATGGTTAAAAGCAGAATCACAATGTCATTTTGCTTCTTTTCAATTAATATATCAATAAATTGAGTAAATAAAATTGATTCACAACGCATAAGCTTCATACAATAGTCCAAAGATGGGGAATCGGTTCCCATTATACTGTTAAGCATTTCTAGAGAAAATATTTTCCGTTGAAGAGATAATTCCAAAAAGTCATCATCTAACACTAAACATTTTTCCAATTTGACTAGATTCCGTAAGATCTTCTGTTTCTCAAATCCAATCATTCTTGATACTCCTACTACCAACTATAGACTAAAATAACAATTGCAAGTTTCTACTTTGTGCATAATATCAATACCTCTTGGACACCACCACCCACCATAGAGAGAGAGAGTGGAGTAAATGATTATCTAGAGTGTCTAATAAAAAAATATTATAAAAAAACATTTTTATTGACAGAAATGTAATAAAAGAATATATTTTCACTCTCTTTGCGATAGGTGAGTCAATCCATTTTCCTCAATGTGCTTCATAATAGCATTCAATCCATGCTGTAGTCGTGATAAATACATTATGTTCACTTTTGCGGCAAAGCATAATTGTTCATCTGACTTAAATTTACTCAATGATATAACGTATCTACCAAACATCTCATCCCACTCAAATGTTAGTCGGGAATCCTTTCCAATTTCAACTGCTGCATTTGAGGCCCTTGTCTTCACAACATCACTGTCGGCTCCTTCGAGGTGTAATAGTGTGAAACTACCCATTTTCACAATATTTTAACGTTTATTTCTCCAATTTGAAATAATGTAAACTAATCAAATTCAACTTATTGACGGGGATACTAACTCAGTATCGGACTTTTTATGTCTACGCTCAATGTCAGAGTAAAAGCGTCAACTCCTATAATCATGCTACAATGAAGAATCATGTTCAACATTAAAACATCCAAAACAGCCTGAAAAACCCTTGAAAAACCATAGATCCATACAATAAAATATCCATACAAAAAAAACATTAAGTAAAACACCAATCATATAACAATACTATGAAAAAAACCCATCAATGCATGAAAACAGTCATGACTTTTAACAGAAAACATGATATTTAACACCAGTACAATGAGCAATAAAAATCCATAAACATAAAACATCCATAAACATAAAACATCCATATACCTCCTTTAATTCATACAGTAATATCCTATCTGTCTGCTACCTTTAATTGACACAGTACTTGTCTTGTTGTATGGCGGGGGTACTGTCTTGTTGAATATATTATAGCTACACTACTGTAATGGAGCCTGGAATGCGATATGAGAATCCCTACGGGGTTCTAAAAATTCCAACTGTCTTTATAGACAGATTCCTGAATCTGTGAGTAGAAGCTGTCAGTGAAAACTAAACTTTAAAATTTTGAGTTTTGTCATTGTTATTGTGAAGGCAAAATGCGCCCACTTTGCGCCGAATTTTTTTGATATGCGCAAAATCGGCACAATGCGCCAATTTGAAAAATTCTGTGGCGCAAATGCGCACCACCTGGCAAAACAGGAACCATCTATAAAGTCTTATAGAATAACTTCGGGCTGAATTTGACTTCAGTGATTCACTGCAATTGTTCCAACGCAGTTGGCCAAGTGCTGTGACACACTTACGCATAAACTTAAAAAAAGTCTAGTTTTCCACAAAAACCAAACTGAGTTTTTGCATATAATTTTTGTGTGCCTTTAACATTATACTATTTGAAAACAAAATATACGTAGAAATAATAATTTCTAGGTATCTAAAAGAAATATATCTTCTGCACAGGTGGTAAGAGTAAACTTGTGACATTTCTCGACAATTATCTCGTTAGAAGTTGAAGTATTCTTACCAAGAAGGCTGGTGACTCTTTTTAGGCTCCTCCGGAGGAAAAGGAGGATTTAAGGTGAGGTTTTTAAATTCCAGATTAAAGCAAGTTCTATGTTGTTAAATCCTCAATGATTGTAATAAGGGGACACGATCAGATTGGCCTCTGAAGGATGATTTGTAGTGGTGCCGGAAGTGTTAAGTTCGATTTCTGGCTAAAATATATTATTTTACTAGGAATTCAAGCCTAAAAATTTGAACATGTTTGATTCTCAGAAAGATATAAACAAAATGCCAAAGGTTTAAATATTTAATACTCATCAATGGAGTCATCAATGTCTCTAGAAAAAAAAATAACAGGAAAATTCCCAAGAGAAAGACGACATTCTATATTTTTTTTGCAGAAACAGCAATTTCCTAGCTACATAAAGAGAATATGTCTTCTCCCTAGGTGGTTGCAGTAAACTTGACATATTTCCTTAGAATTGCTTCGTTAGAAGTCAAAGCACATTTACAGCTCTGGAAAAATAAGTTAACAGAAGCTTTTCCTAAACAACTTGTCAATGTTAATACGATTTTTTGTTTCTTATGAGAAAAATTTCTAGTTAGAAATTGCTAACTTTTTTAATAAAGCTATACAAGCTATTGTATCTGTTCTCTTGTGACTTTTCTCCTTCCTCTCTTTCTCTCTCTCTCTCTCCCTCTCCCTCTCTCTCTCTTTCTTTCTCTATCTCTCTCTCTCCATTTTTTCAATAACAATACCATTATTTTTAGTTTGTTCATCTAAAGCTATGAACACATGTAAAATTTCTCGTTAGGAATGCTAACTTGTTTAATAAAGCTGTATAAGCTGTTGTATCTACCTTGTGACTATTCTCCTTTCTCTCTTTCTCTTTCTCTCTTCTGAAAGAGCAAGTATTGTTTCCATTATTCTGTAAACTCTGCAGCCTGATTTTAGTCAGTTGCTTAAAGTTACACGTTCCAGCGGTTTTCCTCTTGTAGCTGAGTAAGCAAAAGTGACTCAGAAGAAAAAAACTATGAGTATCACACCAGTGGCGGATCCAGGGGGCGAGGGGTGTGTGTGCCCCCTCGTTAGCGTAGTCTAAAGTAGTGAATTTACTTAATTAACTCAAGTTTGCGGTAATTAAACTTGCAGCTAACGCAAGTTTATCGGATCAACCTATTTTGCCCCCCCCCCCTAATTTTTTTTCGGATCAAACTATTTTGCGCCCCCCTAAAAAAAATCCTGGATCCGCCCCTGTATCACACTGCAAGTAATTCTGAAATATCAGCCTCTTAGCACCCTTTACGTCCCCGTGTGTCCCATGGCTGCAAATACATTTATCTCCAGGGGCAAAGGGCCTCAGTTATGTGAATAATCCAACTAAAAAAGGCCCTTCGTAGATAAATTTTAGTATGAAGATGGACATATTACCCGTTTCAGTAATCATCACCATGTAAAGAACTATAATCTGATTAATGGCAGGGCCCCACGCTAGATTCTAGGACCACAGCCCCTTTGCTCCTAACTTAGTTTATATATTAATCTTGTACCTCTTTAGAATCTGGATCATTCAGGGATTATTTAAGGAATGATCCCAGGGTTTCATATTTTAATTTCGTAAAACAAATTTAACGTCAGAAATTTCAATTATGAAGTGTACCTTCAGGGCCGCGTTTTAGTAGGTAAACAAGTTTAGTAGCCAAGACACCAGCTCTAAAACTCTAGTTATATTTGCATGACCTTACCTGGCACAATAGTGTATACAACAGGGGATTTATCTGGAACATTTGCTCCGTGTCCACCAAAACCTTCACCACCACGAGGTTTGGTGGGTGCTTGATATCCAGAGAAGGACAACAGACCATCTACATTTGGTTTTATCTTACCAATTGATAACCCTGGTTGAGCCTCAGAAAGACTTGAATATGAATCATGAGAGGCAGCAAACGATGCATCTGCATTTGTGTAAGAAAGAGCATCACTTTGAGGAACGGTTGGAAACCCGTTGGAGCTGTCTAAAGCTGCAGAATTTTGATCTGAAAAAAGAAGAAGACCAACTAAGAAAGCGGAAAGACTATATTGCCTTGCCACTAAGCAAAAAATAGGCAATTTATCCTAACACAAAATGACATCATTTTTTTTATAATTCTGAAAAAGGGTTACGCCAGCTTTGTCTCTCACTGAGACTATATGTCTTGGCATTTCTCTAATTAGCCATGGCTCCCAAGTCTTTCATCACTTTCACCAAGTTGATTTTAATTCAAAAATCAACAGAACAAATAGTCACTGCTCTTGTGGCTAATTAAGTCAGTGTTTTAAAAATTTTGAGCTTGCACTTTTGGACTTTTACTCTGTCGTAGTCATAAGCAAAGCTTTACGGAGATCCATGGGGCTGCATCTTTACTGTCTTGGGATTGATATATTACGTTAACATCGTAAAAAGTTTCTATTCCTTATTAAAATTCAAGCAATAGCTTTTTGGGCACACACAGAAGGAGGGTAAGGGGGAAGGGGGTTTAAAAAGCCCCCCCCCCAAAAAAAAAACTCTGAGAATAATAATGCTATCCATACTAATTAACCGACAATCGTCCTCAGTGGTGTGCGTGTAACTCAGCCCTCCTGTAATTGAACCCCGTGCAACCGAAGTAGAACCCTATCATGAGCTCGTGTCAGGGCTCCTTATATGGGCATAGAATACTGACAGGGCTCCAAATAAGGGCATAGCCTCCCTAGGGAAAAAGATTACGTAATGGGGTCAATGACCTCTTTTTCCAAGGTCGATTTATTTGATGTTTCTATGTGTAATAACTCCGGGACGAAGGTTGCACATGCGCATTGAATTCTAACGGGAACAATGTTATTGATCTAGGACTCGAGGGGGAAGTGAATTTCCGAGAACTTGATTGCGTAGTCGATGGGGGAAGTGAATTTCCGAGAACTTGATTGCGTAATCAAAGTGTGTCAACAACAACAACAACATCGAACTTGACATTCGCTGAGAGCGTGCACTTACAACAACAACAACAACATCGACCTTGGAACACCTGTGCTGTCGACCTCAATTCACCTATCGTGAATCAATAATTCCCCTTAGAAACAACAAATTAATTTCCCCTTTCATGACAGATCAATCAATCAATGACATCATCTGTCAGACTTTAAAAATTTCCGCCTAGAAACGATTCTCCAGGAATGGATCCAAGTCATTAATGTCTTTGCCTTGGAAACAACTTTTTTGATCGAACTCCAAAGGATATTAATAGCCAAAGGCCATGGAAACAATTCTCCAAGAAACATCTTAGCGATGAATTGTTTTAGCGCGGGAATCAGGTTTCTTATTAATTTGAAATGCATTAGCGCAGAGATGCCAAAAACAAAAGGAACACGCTGAGATTACTTTTAGGGGATTATTTGGGTGAAACTGTTTTAGACATCTTAGGGAATTATTTCGGCGAAACAGTTAGAGATATTTTAAAAGATGATTTTAGAAAAGGTTTTAGAACAGGTTTTGAGTGTGGTCGTTATAGTAAACAAGTTCTATTTGAACAGTGTCGTGAGGTCCTCTACCCCAACCCCAAAGGGCCCCGATCGCCCTACCCCGATCCAAAGGGTTCCCATCCCCATACCCCAATCCAGAAGGAAGCCCCCGGTCCTCAAAGGTCCCCCAAGCTCCCAAAGGACCACCGGCGCCCCCAAAGGCCCACCCAGACCTCCAAAGGCCATCTCCGGGCCCCCCAAAGGCCCATCGAGCTCCCAAAGGACCAACGGGGTCCCAAAGGCCCTCCACCGGTCCCCAACTGCCCCCCCCCGGACCCCCAAAGGCCCTCCCTGTGCCCCAAAGGCCCTCCATGTGCCCCAAAGGCCCTCCCCCGGCCCCCAAAGGTCCCCCGGACCAGAGAAGCGCAGCCGGGATGCGCCGTGGGCCAGGAAAGCGCCGCAGGATGCGCCGCAGGGATGCGCCGCAGGAGATGCGCCGTAGGGAGGCACCACAGGGTGCGCCGCAGGAATGCGCTGCAGGAATGCGCCGCAAAAAGTAAACTAAAAAGTAAAAATTTCGAAATGTTATCCCCCAAACGCCCTCCTCAGACCCCCAAAGGCCCTCCCCTGGTCCTCAAAGGTCCCCCGGGCTCCCAAAGGGCCAACCGGCCTCCAAGGGTCCCCCGGGCCCCCAAAGGTTCTCCCCCGATCCCCAAAGGTCCACTGGGCTCCCAAAGGCCCTCCCCGGTCCCCAAAGGTCCACCGGGCTCTCAAAAGACCACTCAATCCTCAAGGGCCCCCGGATCCCCAAACGTCCTCCCTGGGTCCCAAAGGTCCTCCCCCGGTCCCCCGTCGTTCGTTGATGTGTGTTGTCTGAAACCTATGATTTGGGATGTGTAGTTTGCTACTTCAGGCTTTTCTGAGCTAAGGTTTCCTAGTATTTCCTAGGTGAATGTTGTCTGAAACCAATAGTTTGGGATGAGTAATTTGCTTTTTCAGGCTTTTATGAGCTAGGTTTCTTAGCCTTTCGTTGGTGTGTGTTGACTGAAACTTATGATTTGGGATATGTAGTTTGCTATTTTTGACTTTTCTGAGTTGGATTTCTTAGTCTTTCATAGGTGTGTGGTGTCTGAAACCCATGATTTGGGATGTGTAGTTTGCTATTTTCGACTTTTCTGAGCTAGGTTTCTTAGCCTTTCATAGATATGTGTTGTTAGAAAATTATGATTTGGGATGTTTAGTTTGCTATTTCAGGCTTTTCTGAGCTAAGGTTTCCTAGTATTTCGTAGGTGAATGTTGTCTGAAACCAATAGTTTAGGATGAGTAGTTTGCTATTTTTGACTTTTCTGAGCTAGGTTTCTTAGCCTTTCGTAGGTGTGTGTTGACTGAAACCTATGATTTGGGATGGTTAATTTGCTATTTTTGACTTTTCTGAGCTAGATTTCTTAGCCTTTCATAGGTGTGTCCTTTCTGAAAATTATGATTTGGGAGGTGTAGTTTGCTTTTTGGACTTTTCAGAGCTAGGATTCTTAGTCACTCATAGGTGTTTGTTGTCTGAAACTTCGAGTTTGGGATGAGTAGTTGGCTATTTCAGACTTTTCTGAGCTAAGGTTTCTTAGTATTTCGTAGGTGAATGCTGTCTGAAACTTATGATTTGGGATATGTAAATTACTATTTCGGGCTTTTTTGAGTTGGATTTCTTAGTCTTTCATAGGTGTGTGGTGTCTGAAACCTATGATTTGGGATGTGTAGTTTGCTATTTTCGACTTTTCTGAGCTAGGTTTCTTAGCCTTTCATAGGTATGTATTGTTAGAACATTATGATTTGGGATGTGTAGTTTGCTATTTCAGGCTTTTCTGAGCTAAGGTTTTCTAGTATTTCGTAGGTGAATGTTGTCTGAAACCAATAGTTTGGGATGAGTAGTTTGCTATTTTTGACTTTTCTGAGCTAGGTTTCTTAGTCTTTCGTTGGTGTGTGTTGACTGAAACCTATGATTTGGGATATGTAGTTTGCTATTTTTGACTTTTCTGAGCTGGATTTCTTAGTCTTTCATAGGTGTGTGTTGTCTGAAACCTATGATTTGGGATGGGTGGATTGCTACTTTTGACTTTTCTGAGCTGGATTTCTTAGTCACTCATAGGTGTTTGTTGACTGAAACCTATAGTTTGGGATGACTAGTTTGCTATTTTTGACTTTTCTGAGCTAGGTTTCTTAGCCGTTCATAGGTGAGTGTTGTCTGAAACTTATGATTTGGGATATGTAAATTACTATTTCTGACTTTTCATAACCAGATTTCTTAGTCTTTCATAGGTGTGTGGTGTCTGAAACCTATGATTGGGATGTGTGGGTTGCTATTTTTTGACTTTTCTGAGCTAGGTTTCTTAGCCATTCGTAGGTGTGTGTTGACTGAAACCTATGATTTGGGATGGTTAATTTGCTATTTTTGACTTTTCTGAGCTAGATTTCTTAGCCTTTCATAGGTGTGTGTTGTCAGAAAATCATGATTTGGGAGGTGTAGTTTGCTTTTTGGACTTTTCAGAGTTATGATTCTTAATCTCTCATAGGCGTTTGTTGACTGAAACTTCTAGTTTGCGATGAATAGTTTGCTATTTCAGACTTTTCTGAGATAAGGTTTCCTAGTATTTCGTTGGTGAATGCTGTCTGAAACCTATGATTTGGGATTACACATGCACACGAAAACTTACATGCACACAAAAACTTACATGCACACAAAAACTTACATGCACACAAAAACATACACACACACACACACACACACACACGAAAACTCACACACACACACCAAAACTTACACACACACAAAAAATTACACACACACACACACACACACACACAAAAAAAAACTTACACATGAACACAAAAAAAAACTCACACACTCACACACAAAAACTTACACACACACACACACACACACACACACACAAAACTCACACACACACACACACGAAAACTTACACACACACGCCAAAACTTACACACACAAAAACTTACACACACACACACACGCACACACACACACACACACAAACTTATACACACACACACACAAAAAAAAACTTACACACACGAAACTCACACACACACGCCAAAACTTACACACACACACACAAAAAACTTACATCCACACACAAAAACTTACACATGAACACAAAAAAACTCACACACACACGCACAAAAACTTAGACCCACACGCAAAAACTTACACACACACGCCAAAACTTACATGCACACGAAAACTTACACACACACACATGAAAACTTGCACACACACGCCAAAACTTACTCACACACACGAAAACTTACACACACACGTCAAAACTTACACACACACACACGAAAACTCACACACACACGCACACACAAAAACTTACACATGCACACGAAAACTTACATGCAGACAAAAACTTACATGCACACAAAAACTTACACACACACACACACACACACACACACACACACACACACAAAACTTACACACACACACACACGAAAACTCACACACACACGCCAAAACTTACACACACACACAAAAACTTACACACACACACACACACACAAAAACTTACACATGAACACAAAAAAAACTCACACACACACACACAAAAACTTGTGCACACACACACACACACACACAAAACTTACACACACACACACGAAAACTTACAGACACACGCCAAAACTTACACACACAAAAACTTACACATGCACACACACACACACACACGAAAACTTACACAAACACACGTCAAAACTTACACACACAAAAGCTTAGACACACAAAAACTTACACACACACACACACACACAAAAACTTACACCCACACGCAAAAACTTACATGCACTCAAAAACTTACTTGCACACAAAAACTTACACCCACAAAAACTTACACACACACGCACAAAAACTTACACACACACACACAAACTTACACACACACACACACGAAAACTTACGCACATACACACGAAAACTTACACACACACACACACCAAAACTTACACACACACACAAACTTACACACTTACCATATCACAGTTACATTGTCTTAATTTTTAAAATTTCATTTTGAATTTCTGTCGTGAAATGCAAGAATTGGAATATTTCAGTAGTGACTTGTTGTGCTTTACCTTCTCAAAGTTACATTCTCTTGATTTTTCGAAGTTCATTTTGAATTTCTGTCATGAAATGCAAGAGTTGGAAAATTGGGGTCATAGTCCACCAGATCGAATGGTGGAAATCCACTAGCTCAGTATTGGGGTCCCAGTCCACCAGCCTGAACGGTAGAAATTCACTAGCTCAGAATTAGGGTCTTAGTCCACCAGCCTGAATGGTGGAAATCCACTAGCTCAATATTGGGGTCTCAGTCCACCAGGCTGAATGGTGGAAATTCACTGTTTATGTTAGATTGGGTCAACTTATCATGAGCGCTCATGATAAGTTAACATAACCTTTTCTGGTGAGTATGGTTAGGTTAGGCTAGATTAAGTTAGGTTAGGTTAAGTTAGGTTAGGTTAACCCATGTACGCTTCACTTAGGTTAGCCTAGGTTAGGTGAGAGACAGGCAAAAAGTTAGGTGTATGATTAGGTTAGGTTAGGATAGATTAAATTAGGTTAGGTTAAGTTAGGTTAGACTAGGTTAGCCTACGTACACGCGTGAATTTCTGTCTTGAAATACAAGAGTTGGAAAATTGGGGTCTTAGTCCACCAGCCTGAATGGTGGAAATCCACTAGCTCAATATTGGGGTCTCAGTCCACCAGTCTGAATGGTGGAAATTCACTGTTTAAGTTACGTACGCGCGCGTACGTAGGCTAACCTAGCCTAACCTAACTTAACCTAACTTAATCTAACCTAACCTAACCTAATCATACACCTAACTTTTTGCCTGTCTCTCACCTAACCTAAGCTAACCTAAGTGAAGCATACATGGGCTAACCTAACCTAACTTAACCTAACCTAACTTAATCTAGCCTAACCTAACCATACTCGCCGGAAAAGGTTAGGTTAACTTATCATGAGCGCTCATGATAAGTTAACCTAATCTAACTTAAACAGTGAATTTCCACCATTCAGCCTGGTGGACTGAGACCCCAATTTTGAGCTAGTGGATTTCCACCATTCAGGCTGGTGGACTAAGACCCCAATTTTCCAACTCTTGCATTTCAAGACAGAAATTCACGCGTGTACGTAGGCTAACCTAGTCTAACCTAACTTAACCTAACCTAATTTAATCTATCCTAACCTAACCTAATCATACACCTAACTTTTTGCCTGTCTCTCACCTAACCTAGGCTAACCTAAGTGAAGCGTACATGGGTTAACCTAACCTAACTTAACCTAACCTAACTTAATCTAGCCTAACCTAACCATACTCACCAGAAAAGGTTATGTTAACTTATCATGAGCGCTCATGATAAGTTGACCTAATCTAACTTAAACAGTGAATTTCCACCATTCAGCCTGGTGGACTGAGACCCCAATATTGAGCTAGTGGATTTCCACCATTCAGGCTGGTGGACTAAGACCCTAATTCTGAGCTAGTGAATTTCCACCGTTCAGGCTGGTGAACTGGGACCCCAATACTGAGCTAGTGGATTTCCACCATTCGATCTGGTGGACTATGACCCCAATTTTCCAACTCTTGCATTTCATGACAGAAATTCAAAATGAACTTCGAAAAATCAAGAGAATGTAACTGTGAGAAGGTAAAGCACAACAAGTCACTACTGAAATATTCCAATTCTTGCATTTCACGACAGAAATTCAAAATGAAATTTGAAAAATTAAGACAATGTAACTGTGATATGGTAAGTGTGTAAGTTTGTGTGTGTGTGTAAGTTTTGGTGTGTGTGTGTGTGTAAGTTTTCGTGTGTGTGTGCGTAAGTTTTCGTGTGTGTGTGTGTAAGTTTGTGTGTGTGTGTGTAAGTTTTTGTGCCTGTGTGTCTAAGTTTTTGTGGGTGTAAGTTTTTGTGTGCATGTAAGTTTTTGTGTGCATGTAAGTTTTTGCGTGTGGGTGTAAGTTTTGTGTGTGTGTGTGTGTGTGTGTAAGTTTTTGTGTGTCTAAGCTTTTGTGTGTGTAAGTTTTGACGTGTGTGTGTGTAAGTTTTCGTGTGTGTGTGTGTGTGTGTGTGTGTGTGTGTGTGTAAGTTTTTGTGTGCATGTAAGTTTTCATGTGCATGTGTAAGTGTGTGTGTGTGTGTGTGTGTGTGTGTGTGTGTGTGTGTGTGTGTGTGTGTGTGTGTGTGTGTGTGTGTGTGTGTGTGTGTGTGTGTGGTGTGTGTGTGTGTGTGTGTGTGTAAGTTTTTGTGTGTGTGTAAGTTTTTGTGTGTGTGTGTAAGTTTTTGTGCGTGTGTGTAAGTTTTTGTGTGTGTGTAGGTTTTTGTGTGCATGTAAGTTTTTGTGTGCATGTAAGTTTTTGCATGTGGGTGTAAGTTTTTGCGTGTGTGTGTAAGTTTTTGTGTGTCTAAGCTTTTGTGTGTGGGTGTAAGTTTTTGTGTGTGTTTGTAAGTTTGTGTGTGTTTGTGTGTGTGTGTAAGTTTTTTTTTTGTGTGTGTGTGTGTGTATGTTTGTGTGTGTGTGTGTGTGTGTGTGTGTGTGTGTGTGTGTGTGTGTGTGTGTGTGTGTGTGTGTGTGTGTGTGTGTGTGTAAGTTTTTGTGTGTGTAAGTTTTGGCGTGTGTGTGTAAGTTTTCGTGTGTGTGTGTGTAAGTTTTGTGTGTGTGTGTGTGTGCGTAAGTTTTTGTGCATGTGTGTGTGAGTTTTTGTTGTGTGTAAGTTTTTGTGTGTGTGTGTGTGTGTGTGTGTGTGTGTGTGTGTGTGTGTGTAAGTTTTTGTGTGTGTGTAAGTTTTTGGCGTGTGTGTGTGTAAGTTTTCGTGTGTGTGTGTGTGTGTTTGAGTTGTGTGTGTGTGTGTGTGTAAGTTTTTGTGTGCGTGTAAGTTTTTGTGTGCATGTAAGTTTTCGTGAGCATGTGTATGTTTTTGTGTGTGTGTGTGTGTGTGTGTGTGTGTGTGTGTGTGTGTGTGTGCAAGTTTGTGTGTGTGTGTAAGTTTTGACGTGTGTGTGTAAGTTTTCGTGTGTGTGTGTGTGTAAGTTTTCATGCGCATGTGTAAGTTTTTGTGTGTGTAAGTTTTGGCGTGTGTGTGTAAGTTTTCGTGTGTGTGTGTGTAAGTTTTGTGTTTGTGTGTGTAAGTTTTTGTGCGTGTGTGTGTGAGTTTTTTTTGTATTCATGTGTAAGTTTTTGTGTGTGTGTGTGTGTAAGTTTTTGTGTGTGTGTAAGTTTTGGCGTGTGTGTGTGAGTTTTCGTGTGTTTGTGTGTGTAAGTTTTGTGTGTGTGTGTGTGTGTGTGTAAGTTTTTGTGTGCATGTAAGTTTTTGTGTGCATGTAAGTTTTCGTGTGCATGTGTAAGTTTTTGTGTGTGTGTGTGTGTGGTGTGTGTGTGTGTGTGTGTATGTGTAAGTTTTTGTGTGTGTAAGTTTTGGCGTGTGTGTGTAAGTTTTCGTGTGTGTGTGTGTAAGTTTTGTGTGTGTGTGTGTGTGTGTGTGTGTGCACAAGTTTTTGTGTGTGTGTGTGTGAGTTTTTTTTGTGTTCATGTGTAAGTTTTTGTGTGTGTGTGTGTGTGTGTAAGTTTTTTGTGTGTGTGTGTAAGTTTTGGCGTGTGTGTGTGAGTTTTAGTGTGTGTGTGTGTGTGTGTAAGTTTTGTGTGTGTGTGTGTGTGTGTGTGTAAGTTTTTGTGTGCATGTAAGTTTTTGTCTGCATGTAAGTTTTCGTGTGCATGTGTAAGTTTTTGTGTGTGCGTGTGTGTGTGAGTTTTCGTGTGTGTGTGTGTAAGTTTTGACGTGTGTGTGTAAGTTTTCGTGTGTGTGAGTAAGTTTTGGCGTGTGTGTGCAAGTTTTCATGTGTGTGTGTGTAAGTTTTCGTGTGCATGTAAGTTTTGGCGTGTGTGTGTAAGTTTTTGCGTGTGGGTCTAAGTTTTTGTGCGTGTGTGTGTGAGTTTTTTTGTGTTCATGTGTAAGTTTTTGTGTGTGGATGTAAGTTTTTTTGTGTGTGTGTGTGTAAGTTTTGGCGTGTGTGTGTGAGTTTTCGTGTGTGTAAGTTTTTTTTTGTGTGTGTGTGTGTGTATAAGTTTGTGTGTGTGTGTGTGTGTGTGCGTGTGTGTGTGTGTGTAAGTTTTTGTGTGTGTAAGTTTTGGCGTGTGTGTGTAAGTTTTCGTGTGTGTGTGTGTGTAAGTTTTGTGTGTGTGTGTGTGTGTGTGTGTGTAAGTTTTTGTGTGTGAGTGTGTGAGTTTTTTTTTGTGTTCATGTGTAAGTTTTTGTGTGTGTGTGTGGTGTGTGTGTGTAATTTTTTGTGTGTGTGTGTAAGTTTTGGTGTGTGTGTGTGTGTGAGTTTTCGTGTGTGTGTGTGTGTGTGTGTGTAAGTTTTTGTGTGCATGTAAGTTTTTGTGTGCATGTAAGTTTTTGTGTGCATGTAAGTTTTCGTGTGCATGTGTAATCCCAAATCATAGGTTTCAGACAGCATTCACCAACGAAATACTAGGAAACCTTATCTCAGAAAAGCCTGAAATAGCAAACTATTCATCCCAAACTAGAAGTTTCAGTCAACAAACGCCTATGAGAGATTAAGAATCATAACTCTGAAAAGTCCAAAAAGCAAACTACACCTCCCAAATCATGATTTTCTGACAACACACACCTATGAAAGGCTAAGAAATCTAGCTCAGAAAAGTCAAAAATAGCAAATTAACCATCCGAAATCATAGGTTTCAGTCAACACACACCTACGAATGGCTAAGAAACCTAGCTCAGAAAAGTCAAAAAATAGCAACCCACACATCCCAATCATAGGTTTCAGACACCACACACCTATGAAAGACTAAGAAATCTGGTTATGAAAAGTCAGAAATAGTAATTTACATATCCCAAATCATAAGTTTCAGACAACACTCACCTATGAACGGCTAAGAAACCTAGCTCAGAAAAGTCAAAAATAGCAAACTAGTCATCCCAAACTATAGGTTTCAGACAACAAACACCTATGAGTGACTAAGAAATCCAGCTCAGAAAAGTCAAAAGTAGCAATCCACCCATCCCAAATCATAGGTTTCAGACAACACACACCTATGAAAGACTAAGAAATCCAGCTCAGAAAAGTCAAAAATAGCAAACTACATATCCCAAATCATAGGTTTCAGTCAACACACACCAACGAAAGACTAAGAAACCTAGCTCAGAAAAGTCAAAAATAGCAAACTACTCATCCGAAACTATTGGTTTCAGACAACATTCACCTACGAAATACTAGAAAACCTTAGCTCAGAAAAGCCTGAAATAGCAAACTACACATCCCAAATCATAATGTTCTAACAACACATACCTATGAAAGGCTAAGAAACCTAGCTCAGAAAAGTCGAAAATAGCAAACTACACATCCCAAATCATAGGTTTCAGACACCACACACCTATGAAAGACTAAGAAATCCAACTCAAAAAAGCCCGAAATAGTAATTTACATATCCCAAATCATAAGTTTCAGACAGCATTCACCTACGAAATACTAAGAAACCTTAGCTCAGAAAAGTCTGAAATAACCAACTACTCATCCCAAACTCGAAGTTTCAGACAACAAACACCTATGAGTGACTAAGAATCCTAGCTCTGAAAAGTCTAAAAAGCAAACTACACCTCCCAAATCATAATTTTCAGAAAGGACACACCTATGAAAGGCTAAGAAATCTAGCTCAGAAAAGTCAAAAATAGCAAATTAACCATCCCAAATCATAGGTTTCAGTCAACACACACCAACGAAAGACTAAGAAACCTAGCTCAGAAAAGTCAAAAATAGCAAACTACTCATCCCAAACTATTGGTTTCAGACAACATTCACCTACGAAATACTAGAAAACTTTAGCTCAGAAAAGCCTGAAATAGCAAACTAAACATCCCAAATCATAATTTTCTAACAACACATATCTATGAAAGGCTAAGAAACCTAGCTCAGAAAAGTCGAAAATAGCAAACTACACATCCCAAATCATAGGTTTCAGACACCACACACCTATGAAAGACTAAGAAATCCAACTCAGAAAAGTCAAAAATAGCAAACTACATATCCCATATCATAAGTTTCAGTCACCACACACCTATGAAAGACTAAGAAATCCAACTCAAAAAAAGCCCGAAATAGTAATTTACATATCCCAAATCATAAGTTTCAGACAGCATTCACCTACGAAATACTAAGAAACCTTAGCTCAGAAAAGTCTGAAATAGCCAACTACTCATCCCAAACTCGAAGTTTCAGACAACAAACACCTATGAGTGACTAAGAATCCTAGCTCTGAAAAGTCCAAAAAGCAAACTACACCTCCCAAATCATAATTTTCAGAAAGGACACACCTATGAAAGGCTAAGAAATCTAGCTCAGAAAAGTCAAAATAGCAAATTAACCATCCCAAATCATAGGTTTCAGTCAACACACACCAACGAAAGACTAAGAAACCTAGCTCAGAAAAGTCAAAAATAGCAAACTACTCATCCCAAACTATTGGTTTCAGACAACATTCACCTACGAAATACTAGAAAACTTTAGCTCAGAAAAGCCTGAAATAGCAAACTAAACATCCCAAATCATAATTTTCTAACAACACATATCTATGAAAGGCTAAGAAACCTAGCTCAGAAAAGTCGAAAATAGCAAACTACACATCCCAAATCATAGGTTTCAGACACCACACACCTATGAAAGACTAAGAAATCCAACTCAGAAAAGTCAAAAATAGCAAACTACATATCCCAAATCATAAGTTTCAGTCAACACACACCAACGAAAGGCTAAGAAACCTAGCTCATAAAAGCCTGAAAAAGCAAACTACTCATCCCAAACTATTGGTTTCAGACAACATTCACCTAGGAAATACTAGGAAACCTTAGCTCAGAAAAGCCTGAAGTAGCAAACTACACATCCCAAATCATAGGTTTCAGACAACACACATCAACGAACGACGGGGGACCGGGGGAGGACCTTTGGGACCCAGGGAGGACGTTTGGGGATCCGGGGGCCCTTGAGGATTGAGTGGTCTTTTGAGAGCCTGGTGGACCTTTGGGGACCGGGGAGGGCCTTTGGGAGCCCAGTGGACCTTTGGGGACCGGGGGAGAACCTTTGGGGGCCCGGGGGACCCTTGGAGGCCGGTTGGCCCTTTGGGAGCCCGGGGGACCTTTGAGGACCAGGGGAGGGCCTTTGGGGGTCTGAGGAGGGCGTTTGGGGGATAACATTTCGAAATTTTTACTTTTTAGTTTACTTTTTGCGGCGCATTCCTGCAGCGCATTCCTGCGGCGCACCCTGCGGTGCCTCCCTGAGGCGCATCTCCTGCGGCGCATCCCTGCGGCGCATCCTGCGGCGCTTTCCTGGCCCACGGCGCATCCCGGCTGCGCTTCTCTGGTCCGGGGGACCTTTGGGGGCCGGGGGAGGGCCTTTGGGGCACATGGAGGGCCTTTGGGGCACAGGGAGGGCCTTTGGGGGTCCGTGTGGGCAGTTGGGGACCGGTGGAGGGCCTTTGGGACCCCGTTGGTCCTTTGGGAGCTCGATGGGCCTTTGGGGGGCCCGGGGATGGCCTTTGGAGGTCTGGGTGGGCCTTTGGGGGCGCCGGTGGTCCTTTGGGAGCTTGGGGGACCTTTGAGGACCGGGGGCTTCCTTCTGGATTGGGGTATGGGGATTGGAACCCTTTGGATCGGGGTAGGGCGATCGGGGCCCTTTGGGGTTGGGGTAGAGGACCTCACGACACTGTTCAAATAGAACTTGTTTACTATAACAACCACACTCAAAACCTGTTCTAAAACCTTTTCTAAAATCATCTTTTAAAATATCTCTAACTGTTTCGCCGAAATAATTCCCTAAAATGTCTAAAACAGTTTCACCCAAATAATCCCCTAAAAGTAATCTCAGCGTGTTCCTTTTGTTTTTGGCATCTCTGCGCTAATGCATTTCAAATTAATAAGAAACCTGATTCCCGCGCTAAAACAATTCATCGCTAAGATGTTTCTTGGAGAATTGTTTCCATGGCCTTTGGCTATTAATATCCTTTGGAGTTCGATCAAAAGAGTTGTTTCCAAGGCAAAGACATTAATGACTTGGATCTATTCCTGGAGAATCGTTTCTAGGCGGAAATTTTTAAAGTCTGACAGATGATGTCATTGATTGATCTGTCATGAAAGGGGAAATTAATTTGTTGTTTCTAAGGGGAATTATTGATTCACGATAGGTGAATTGAGGTCGACAGCACAGGTGTTCCAAGGTCGATGTTGTTGTTGTTGTTGTAAGTGCACGCTCTCAGCGAATGTCAAGGTCGATGTTGTTGTTGTTGTTGACACACTTTGATTACGCAATCAAGTTCTCGGAAATTCACTTCCCCCATCGATTACGCAATCAAGTTCTCGGAAATTCACTTCCCCCTCGAGTCCTAGATCAATAACATTGTTCCCGTTAGAATTCAATGCGCATGTGCAACCTTCGTCCCGGAGTTATTACACATAGAAACATCAAATAAATCGACCTTGGAAAAAGAGGTCATTGACCCCATTACGTAATCTTTCTCCCTAGGGAGGCTATGCCCTTATTTGGAGCCCTGTCAGTATTCTATGCCCATATAAGGAGCCCTGACACGAGCTCATGATAGGGTTCTACTAACCGAACCTATCTAACTGAAACCTCGTGAAGCTGAACCATCGTGCAACTAAACCCCCATTTAAATCAACCCAAGAGCTACTCAAATCTGTTCAAATCAACCCCATATATGAAGCCTCGTTCAATTGAACCCCCCTGCAACTCAACCCCAATTAACTGAACCCTCGTTCAACTGAACCACCGTTTAACTCAACCCCCGTGAAACTCAACCTCATTTAACTGAACTCCTTTTCAACTAAACCCCCGTGCGACTCAAACCCTGTGCAACTCAACCCCATGGAACTGAACCCTCGGTCAAAAAAAGAAAAAGAAGACAAGTCCGGGTATCAAGCGCTTTTTCGGAATTCCTAAGAATTTGTTTCATAATTAATTTTAGTATTGATATGAAAATAAATAGCATCGGTCATTGTGGAATTAGCTTCGCATTTGATTGAATTTTTTTTCACGTGTAATTTTTTCAAAACTCCCTTTTTTCATTTCCCACTTGCAAAGGGGCCTGGGAAAGAAAGTAACAAAGCGGGGCATTTTAAATACCAGTTTAAGGGTTTTCGATCACGGTTAAGTGGTGAAGGGATTTCAGTAGTGGACCTTTTATAGTCTGAAGCCTTTGCACTCCAGAACCGAAAATAAAATCGCATTTTAGTGCCATAAGCCGTTTTATGACGGTATTGTCAAGACAAAATTATAAAAGAGCATAAGTGTGATTATTAGCATTCAAATGACCTTAAACATCTATTTACGATGTTTTTGTACCCTGAAGAAATAAACAGAAGAAATAAAAAAGAAAAGGAAGACTTATGAGTGTTTCCAGCTCTTTTTCAAAATTCCCATAATTTTGTTTCCGCAATAAACGTTTAATAGTAAGATGAATCTAAATAATAGCTATAATTCCTGAATCAGCATTAACTGCAAATCTTCCTTATGAGAATATGTTTTTTGTGTGTATCTCCAGCTATATAGCTCCAGGAATAAATTTTTTTTTTTTTAATTAAACTGAATATTCTTTCTTTTCTTATATTTTTTATTTCGTTCGCTTCTGTTGGGCTAATATTTTTTAAGTTTGATTTTATTCGTACATACTAAGATTTGTTTTTATCTCTATTTATTTATCACCATTTCTTAAATTGTTTTTGTTCTTTTTTGTACGTTTTTCTTTTAATCTCTGAAAACCTCATCTATTGGTTTAGTAGCATATATGATTAGAAAAAAAAAAACCAAAGAAGAAAAAAAACACTATACTTTTAGTATAGTGTATTCTGTATGCTATGGTGCAAACCATGACAATATTTTTTTGTATACTCAAACTTCATAGTGTTTCTTTGTAGGTTTTTTGTATCTTCAGCTATATTATTTTACTTGTGCATCCTCAGCTATATAGCTCCTAGAATGGATCGTTTTTCTGATATTAAATTGAATATTCTTTCCTTTTCTTATATTTCTTTGGTTCGCTTCTATAGGGGTAATATTTTTTCCGTGTGATTTTTTTGTACATACTAAGATTTGTTTTTAACTGTGTTTATTTATCACCATTTCTTAATTTGGTTTTGCTCTTTTTTTGTCCGTGTTTCTTTTAATCTCTCATAAATTAGTCTTTTTTTGTAGTTGCCTATATGATTTTTTTTTTTCTAAAAAACAACGAAGAAGAGAAGAATTGAGAACCCGACCCTGAAGGACTAATGTTTTTTAAGTGTGATTTTATACGTACATACTAAGATTTGTTTTTGTATCTATTTATTTATCACCAATTCTTAATTTGTTTTTATTATTTTTTGTTCGCTTTTATTTTAATCTCTCAGAAATTCATCTGTTGTTCTTGTAGCCTATATGATTAAAAAAAAAAAATAATAATAAAATAAAGAAGAGAGAAATTAAGAAAATTGAAACATGACAGCTAGATTAATTTTTGCATAGTGTATGCCATTGTGCAAACCATAATAATGTTTTTTTTTTTAATCTTCATAGTATTTCTTTGTAGGTTTTTTTGTATTTACAGCTATATTATTTTTCTTGTGCAATCTTCAGCTATATAGCTCCTAGAATAGATCGTCTCTCTTGTATTAAATTGAATATTCTTTCTTCTCTTATATTTTCATTTTGTTCGCTTTTGTAGGGCTGATATTTTTTAAGTGTGATTTTATTCGAACATACTAAGTTTTGTTTTTATATCTAATTATTTATCACCATTTCTTAATTCCTAATTAAGTATGCCACATATCTCTTATTATACATACATTATATATTATTATACACCAAAAACCATATTATCATTTTGTTTAAACAACAAAGAAAAGAGAAATTAAGAAAAATGAAACATAGGAGGCAGATTGTTTCTTTATAATGTGTGCCATTGTGTAAACTGTAATATTGGGTTCTTTTTATTCTTCACTTCTTAGCGTTTCTTTTTAGCTGTTTTGAATCTCTCGTAGATCCCCTTTGATCTTTTTTTATTCCTCCTCTTCTGTTTTTATAGTTAGATACTTTTATTTTAACTCTTACAGGACCACAACATTTTTTCTGGTTCATAATTCAAATAGTTTATATAAGATCTTTATATTGTATGTGTTCTCTATTGTGTTCTTGTGTTCTGTATAGGGTCACATTTGAACTTTTACAGGGTCGCAAAGTTTTTTTCTGTTGCATAACTTATATAGTTTACATAAGATCTTTATATTGTGTGTGTGTTCTGTATTGTGTGTGCATGTTGTGGTGTAACCAAGAATAGGTGCAACTCAAAACCTTCTTATATATATATATATATATATATATAGATATATATATATATATATATATATATATATATATATATATATATATATATATATATATATATATATATATATATATATATATATATATATATATATATATATATATATATATATATATATATATATATATATATATATATATATATATATATATATATATATATATATATATATATATGTCGTAGTTTTTTGAGGAAATGAAATCGTAATTTTTTGTGTGTGGCTCGTATCAACTATTTACATAAGAGACTTTAAAGAGCGGCTGTAAATTATTTATACATTTTCACAAAGAAAAATGTTGAGGTGTTTTGCATTTTCCTTGGGAAACCAAAATTGCACAAATGATGCAATATAACATGGCAATCAATAGTACATGACATTTATTTTTACATGACAATCAAACAGTTCGTGGTAATGAACTGTAAGTAAGGAACGACCCGGCTCAATGGTAACCTAAACTCTAAAAAGCGGGATTTCGATACCAAATCAAGAGAATCAGAGTTTAATGCTGATTTCAAAAATATAAGTTTCATCAAGTTTAGTCTTACCCATCAAAAGTTACGCGTCTGAGAAAATTTGGCTGATTTTAGAAAAAAGGGGGAAAGAACTCCTTAAAAGTTATAAAAACTTAATGAAAATCACACCATCATATTCAGCGTATAAGAGAACCCTAATGTAGAGGTTTCAAGCACCTATCTACGAAAATGTGGAATTTCGCATTTTTGCCAGAAGAAAGATCACGGATGCGTGTTTATTTGTTTTTTTGTTTTTTTGTTGTTTTTTTCCCAGGGGTGATCGTATCGACCCAGTCGTCCTAGAATATCGTGGGAGGACTCATTCGAACGGAAATTAAAAGTTCTAGTGCCCTTTTTAAGTGACCCAAAAAATGGAGGGCAACTAGGCCCCCTCCCACGCTCATTTTTTCCCAAAGTCACCCGATCAAATTTTTGAGATAGCCATTTTGTTCAGCATGGTCAAAAATATGATAACTTTGTCTTTTAGGATAACTTAATCCCCCAAAGTCCCCGGGGGAGGGCTGAAAGTTATGAACTTTACCCAATGTTAACATATAGTATTGGTTATTGGGAAGTATACGGACGTTTTCAGGTGGGATTTTTCTGGTAGGTGGTGGGGTGGGGGGGTGGGGGTTATATTGGACGATCTTTCCATGAAGGAAGTTTCATGGGGGAAGGGACATCGCTATGAAGACGGCGCCGGATTTCCCATCATTATTAAAGAAAAAGATCAGAAATTAAATATAAAAAAACAAGTTTTTCAAGTAAAAGTAAGGAGCAAAATCAAAACTTAAAACGAACAGAAAATATTAAGTATATGATTGGGTCCACTCCCTAGTCAATACCTCACTCTTTAAGCGAAAGATTTTTTAGTACTTTCATAAGAGCTATTTATTCTAATTAACGGCCTTTGTGATTAAGCGGTCATTTTTAAAGAATTGGAACAAAATTCGAACTTGAGCTTAAAGAGCAAGGTATTGACTAGGGGGCCAGCCCCCTAATATACGTATTAAAAATCTATGAATATAGAAGTTCGTTACGTAAGTTAATTCGTAAGTTACGTATATTTATTACTAATAAAAACGTTCGTAAATAAAATTAAACAAGTGTCGAGAAAGCCATTTAACCAAATAAAAGTAAAATTAATATACAAATTTAATTTTAATTATTCATGTACGGTGAGCCAAAATCAAAACCTGCATTAATTCAAAAACGTTCAAAAATTAAATAAAAAAAAACAAGTTTTTCTAACTGAAAGTAAGGAACGACGTTAAAACTTAAAACGAACAGAAATTATTCCGTATATGAAAGGGGCTGTCCCCTCCTCAACGCCTCGCTCTTTACGCTAAAGTTTGACTTTTTCACAACTCTATTTTTTAAAAAAATAAAAAACTTTAGCGTAAAGACCGAGGCGTTGAGGAGGGGACAGCCCCTTTCATATACGGAATAATTTCTGTTCGTTTTAAGTTTTAACGTGGTTCCTTACTTTCAGTTAGAAAAACTTATTTTTTTTTAATTTAATGATGTAAAAAACCGAATAATTGGTTGCCAGCCCTAAAAATTGCTATTAAACCTTTATAAACCCTTTTCAAAATTCGTGCTGATAGCTGTCTAAGAATATATTTTCATGAGGGGAGGGGGGATTTTAGAGTATGTTGGGGGTTAAGTTATATTAAGAGGAGTGATGTCTAGAGTGATTCAGATAAAAATTGTTAATTATAAATACTTTATAAGCTGTAGTGAATTGAGTTAGGGTTTGTACCCATACTTTCAGAAGGCTGCTGGTAAGGATTGTATTGCTCTGCTGCATGAGAATGAGATGACTCCAAGTCCTGCCCTCCTGAATCTTGCTGCAAAACTCCATAATTCTGGTTTATTTTTGGATTGGAGACAATTGAAGCCTGTTCAAAGTTTGCCGCTATGCTTTGTGCTTGATTTAGCTCCACATTAGGTGTAATATGTGATGACGACTGCACGTAGTTGACAGGATCTCCAGCATTTGGGTACGGCTGATGTACTCTGTGACCTGTGGTACCACCTGTTGGACTCTGTGATTCTACTGCCTGAAAGTTGGACTCTACGAAACCTTGGTAGTGTTGACTAACAGTTGGGTTTGTATTGTCTGAATGCTTGTTCTGTTGAGCTGAATTTGGAAACTGAAATTGGACATCGTTGACATGATTTTGAGACATAAACCCTGAAAAATATTTTTTTTGTTTTATTTCAATTTATGTTTCTTATTAAAAAACATTAGTAAATAAGAGTAACTATCTCCCTTATATAGTCCAGCTGGCATTTCAAACCAAATATGTATGAAATCTGCGTCAAATTTGCTTTAAAGCACGTCCTGCAATTCTTCAAGAATAAACAAGATAGTGTATTCTTAAAAGCAAGGGTGTACACTGGAGGGTGGAGCAATGGGGAGCATAAGTGCCTCTTGGACAGTTTTGAATCAGAATATTTCTATCCTTAGAGTCTGGAAAATTCTCCGGGTAAATATGAACATATGAAAGGGGCTGCCCCTCCTCAATACCCCGCTCTTTACTCTAAAGATTTTTAGTAATTTTATAAAAGCTTCTGATTTTAATTCAAAGACCTTTGTGTTTCAGGAATCGTCTTTAAAGAATTTGGACACAAGGTCAAACTTTAGCGTATAGATCGGGGCAATTGAGGATGGGACAGACCCTTTCATATACGGAACAGTTTCTGTTCGTTTTAATTTTTAACGTTGCTGCTTTCTTTCAGCTGAAAAAAACTTGTTTTTATTTTTAATTTCTGTTCGTTTTAAATAAATACCCGGAAATCTGCCTCCCTCTTCATGCAAAATACCTCCCCCTCAACCAATAATTACTCCATGGAAATTTCCTCCCGCGTACAAAACTCACCCTCCTGTAGAAAATCCGCCCTAAAAAATGTCTGTATCCTTCTCAATAACAAATAGGCTACTATATGTAAACAATGAGAGAGAGAGAGAGAGGAGAGAGAGAGATAGAGAGAGAGAGAGAGAGAGAGAGAGAGAGAGAGAGAGAGAGAAAGAGAGAGAGAAAGAGAGAGATCAAAAGTGTTAA
The DNA here is from genome assembly GCA_027921565.1 of Artemia sinica. Taxonomy (NCBI): domain Eukaryota; kingdom Metazoa; phylum Arthropoda; class Branchiopoda; order Anostraca; family Artemiidae; genus Artemia; species Artemia sinica. Next base: position 14,832,289 of record CM051274.1, read on the forward strand.
ATATCAGCTTTTGAATAACTGCTGCAGAATGACCAAAATATATTTGAATGCTTATTGCTGAATTTTGACTGGAGCGGAAATTTGACTCGGCAGCCTAATTTCATATAACTAAATTGTGTCGTCATCTGGTTGATTATTTTGTTCTTTGTTGTTTTTCAGACGAGAAAACAAAAAACTCCGCCAACAAAATTAAGTTTAAAATGAACAAACACTCCTTGCTATAAATGCATCATTTTTTAGAACTGGTAAAAACGCACGGATAAATAATATACCACAAGGATTTTCTAAACAAGTTTTCAACCGAGATTCTTTACAAAAAAATTCTAAGAAGACTTCAGAGAATTTCACTTTTATTTAGACAAACCACCCAAACTATTATTGTGAAGTCTTTCAAGGTCACTTGGTTCTTTCTCCATGAAAGAAGAAAAATTTCCGCATTCTATCGGAGTTTAGCTCTAGTTTTTGTTTATTCCGTATTAGGTTAGACAAGTACACACTTTTATGGTGGGTTGGAGAAATACTTAATGATGAATTTACAAAGCAGAACGTAAGAAAGATTGATGTTTCAGTTCTAGCTATTATTGTTTGATTTCTAAAAGTGGAATTGCTTCCAGGTGTATAAGGTAAGACTCATCGTCGCATATTAAAAAACATGCTTATGTGAGTGAATGTTGAAATCAAATTTGTTTGGGATCCGGCATTGAAAGGACATTATTTTGACGGGATAAATCATATATAAAATTAATAAGAGCTATCTCAGTTTCTCAAAAGTCTTTGGTTGCTTATAAAAAGTTTGATGGAGGTAATATTTTGCCCTTTTTTTTTGTCTAAGAAAGCCCCCCGAGTTTTACTTTCAATTAGACATAACCATCCGAAACTCTCGTAACATCACTGCTTGTTTTTTTTCGCTTTATAAAGTTTAACGTCTTTGGTCAGAACCAAGCTGAAGATCAAGGAACTTGATCTTGGAATACTAGACACACACACCTCTAGACTATAGAGCTGGATGTTTGCCTGTGACTTGTGCAACCAAGCTCTGAAATATCAAGGGTGAAGGGGATCTGCTAGCACGCTAAAGAATTGTACGATTTATGTCCAGACACGGAAGTATAGCTAGACATATATGTGAGCATGGCTTAAGATAGCTGCCTGAAAAGCTAAATGTGCAGAGCTTCAGCAAACTAACCTTAATTTGCATATGTTCCGTAGTGAATGTATTAGTGCCACTTTACATTGCTTCAGGCGGTAAATAGACCTCGTTCTTGCTTGTCCATAGTCCATAATTGTGCTAAATGGAGCTTTTTTTATGCAGGTGCAATTTTGGGGCAACAGCTCCAAGATAGAGCTTCTAGTTGCTGTTAGAGAGCTTCCAAAGAGGTGGAAAGTCCTAAATCACCCTAAATGATTCCTAACCTTTCATCATATTGTTTTTGGTATGAAGGACGATGTTTCTAGCTTACCATTGGTTGTGTTTTGATAATTATTTGGGGTTTTGACGCTGGCTGACACGGCATAGAACATGATCGAGCTACATGAGCTGCTGTCTATACTCAATTTGTGAGACTGAGTGTTGCTACGTATAGCAATAGCGAATCCCCTAATTAGATGCACGATCATGACGCTTGAGCGTAGAATGCGGTATAGGCAGTCTTAGTTAAAGATAGCGGTGGGAAGTCATCGCTATGTATCTAAAGTTCCATTAGGACTTCTTGAGCTGGGAAATACTGGCCATAGCAAGTCAACTCTGTCTTTTCATTTCTAGATCAGATCTTCCCATTGAGTTCACGATTGTTTGAGGTACACGGATTGCTCAAAATGCTTACAGTTGCTGCCCTTAAGGGATTTTGAAAAATGACTCTGGAAAATGGATAGGATTGTAGTGTTTCTTGGATCAATATTTAGCCAACCTTGATGGTGTAGTATGCAATTCATCCGTTTTATTTTGGACTTCATCCGAATTTGCCTCTCTGAGGGTGGCAGTATTATCAGTATAGTGTAAGTATGTTGTCAGTACTTCTTTCCCAACTTTGACTACCTTAAGGGTGTTGACTTAATTATCCATTATTCAATAAATTTTTAGTAATTAAAAGGATGAGACTTGGATGTTACTTTGTATGACTCCCAGTTTTACAGAAAATTAACAGACTCTTCATCATAAGCCCTTGCATAGGTTTGCCCTCATGACAGCTGCATGGAATGTGAGGGCCTTCCAATCTTTTAAAGGATGCAGCAGAAAGCTTCTTGCTTGATTGAACTCAATACTGCTATTAGGTCTTGAAAATTGAGAATCAGTGGAAGATGCAATCTGTAACACTGCTGGAGAAGTAGCCTCAGAGAAAATATATTTTCCATTTCAAGCTGAGCCTGATTTCTCTTCCCTTATCCACTTTACTGTTACCAACTAGAGCAATGCCGCAGTAATTTTCACAATCTGATATTTAGTTGGTTTTTTTTTTCAAGAGAGGGAGCGGTGTAAAAAAATTTCAATCGTTTGGAAAAATCTTTTTTGCCCGTATCTGGCCAAAACGTGGGTGGAGCTGACCTTCAACAATGTCAGAAAACAGTGTCGGAAAAGATTTTGGGTTGCACAAGAATGATAGCAGGACATCAGAAGTTCTTGAAATTATTCTATTCATCATGAAACTCTTGCGGATAAAAATTTAATATTTTTACTTCTTTTAGACGAATGGTTTCAGAGACACGACATTTCTTTCCAGTGGAATGTATCGATAGCTTTTAGGGCTTACGGATATGAAATGCTCTTTTCCGTGTTAAGTCCTATCTTATAAAATTAGCTTTACCAGTCAGTCCTTGGTAATTTCTTGGCTTCCGCTCTTAAAGTCTGAAGTTCAAGTTTGGAGGATGAAATTCAACCTTCTTTAAATAGCATGAGAGCTTTTGTGCTGATTCAACATTTCAGTTTTGTTTTAGTGGTACCAAGGGCTTCTTTTGCTGACTCCTGGGTTGTTTCAGCAAACTGTTTTCAGTTTGTCTCCACCGGGTGAGCAGAAGGATTATTGAAGCTGTCTTCATCGTCTGGGGTTGATAGGATACTAAACCTATTTGGAAGGAAGCCGTAGCTTAGTTCTGATTTGCCGGGTCACCCAGATCCGGGTGGCTAATTCTGGGTGGTGTATGGCTTCTTTATTTACTGTTTAGCCATAAACCGCTTTTGGTAGTCATTAAGTTATGGTTTGAACCTCATTTGGAATGCTATGCTGACACCTGGATGTGACTGAGCCTCTAATTCAGCAATTTTAATCCTTGAATTGACGAGTACGTACTCTATCTGAGCCATTACGAGTCCTTCAGTGGAGCAACACGTGATAAACTGGCTTATCTTATGTTGGAGCTTTGTAATCCCCACGACTTTACTTTTGAGAGTAAGATCTTAAAGCCTTTATCCACTGTCGGAGCAAGTTGCAAGGCTGAAAGGACCAGTCACAAACTGAGAAGAGTCACTCTTATGGCTAAATCTGGCATTCCAATCTAGCACAAGAACAAGGAATCCTTGGAACAAAAGTCACACCACAAGTCGTTTCAGTGTATCAAAAAACGTGATCCTTATTTCTCAAGATTTATTCAGAGTAGGATAGTATGGAGAGAGAACCGTAATATTAGTTTTACAGCCTTCGAATGTTCCTCTGATTAAACCCAAAAAACAAGTTTTTTTTTACTGAAATTAAAGAGCAACATTACAACTTAAAACGAACAGAAATTATTCCGTACATGATGGGGGCCGCTCTCCTCCTTGGAAAATATCCCCCACGAAAAATTATTCCATAGAAAGTTCCTTCAACGTGAAGTTCTTCCGCCTGAGAATTACCCCGGGACAATTACATCCTCGCTACGAAATTCCCCCTGAAAATTTCTTGCTTACGTTTCCCCGTGAAAATACTCCTTACCATAATTTCATTTGAAGAAAGACTTGTTTTTATTTAATTTCTGATCCTTTTTAAAGTCATGGGGGAATGCCCCCTGTTTGGACAATATTTCCCAGAAACCCTCCCCTCCCATCGAAATTTTTTCCTACAGGAGATTTCTCCATGGGGAATTTCTCCTGATGATAATTACCCCATGGAAATTTTCTCCCGTGGGAGTCCCCCTCCCACGCCGCGTAAAAAATCCCCCAGAAAATTTTGACTCTGCTGAAAATTTCCTCCGGACAATTCCCCCAAAGCATATCCAAATGTAAAATGGGGTCACCAATGAGAAGGTAAGACAAATAAAATGAATTTCGCATACTAATTCCGGCAAATCCGTAAGCTCGGTCCTGCTCTATATAGCAGAAATATGGCCCCTTAAGTTGACAACCCTCAATATGATAGACTTCTGCCAGACGAAAAAGCTCCGTCGGATTGAAGGACTTCGGTGGGATGATTTTGTGAGCAACGCATGGTTGCTTACGCTCACCTCCCAAGTGCCTCTCTCCTCCCAAGTGCCGTTCTCCATCCAGATAGTACAGCGCACTCTCAGGTGGTTTGGACATCTCCTATGTATGCCGACGACAACCCCAGCCAGAATAATTTATGATTTCGACCCAAAAGTTCATGGCTGGTCCCGTCCGAGAGGCAGACCCTGGACGAGGTGGAAGGATAGTCTCAATAAATTCCTCGAGATGGCCAACATTGCTGTCGACGAGGCCCCAATCTTAGCGCCAAACTGGTCAGCCTGGAGGTGCAGAGTTGCGACGCTCTCTACACCGCCCCCAACGCGGCAGAGCCCTAAGTCGAGTAAGCAAAATTGTAGCAAAATAGGGAAAATATTTAGGGGAATATTTTGATGTTCAATTTTCCTTGTTACCTGTTGAGAAAAAAAAGGTATCCTATTTTTGGTCAGATTGATCATACCGGTCACTTTTTTTCCTTTTAACATATTATAAACAGAAAACATAAATAAATTTTTTCATGAATTTATTTTTATTAAAATATCATTAATTTATAACTAATTGAAACAAACTCAGAAAGAAAAGAAGCGTTGAGCTGAAGTCCTCTTCCCTTGTCAGAGTTATCCCTACTATCCCTAATATTATAGTGGGCAGGCTTGCAACCAGATATCTAGATAGAATTGTTTAAAGGGAACCCTGAACTTGTAGGGGAGGGAGATATTTAATAAAATACACTAAAATTAAAAAGTATTAAAACAATTTGAATTTGGATACATCAACAATCGTTCCTTTAATCGTTTCGGATGCTTGGTTCCTTTACAGACACGTGAAGAGTTCTTTGTTAAGAGTAAATGTCATATATGATTTAAAGTTATTATAAGATTTAATTACTCTGTTGGGCTAGAAATTTATTACTAGTGTTTGTTCCTCAATTGTGTAGAGGAAATTTCGGTATGACTTCGATTGTTGGATTTTTGGGTGATTGTCGGGTGTTCAAGACCGGTTTACTTATTTTCAGGCGGGATTTAGTATGAATACTATTAATGAATAGCTATTATAAATTGTTTCCCAAATAATAGGTCATCGAACCTTTTGGGATGTTGTCCTTGTGATCGTTTACTAAATGAAAATAATTTCTTAGACCACACTGCTTTTCCATTTACGAAAAATTAAGCAAGAAAAAACGGGTTTCAATTTTAATAAAGCAGTGAAACAAAAATGAATAAAAACAAATAAACACTTAAGTTAAAAAATGTTCCGAATATTTCACTGATTTCACTGATCCGAATATACACTGATCGTAAGAGGAGAGTGACACATGGTTTCGCTATAGACATTCGCTTTTGTTTCTTGTGTTAAAACTTTAGTGCTGAAAGTTTGTTTAACATGTGAGTTTGTTTCTTTCTAATTTATTTATATTTTTTTTCTCTTTGTTCTTCGTGTGTTTTAGTTGTCGTATTTTTTATGTGTGTTATTTAAATTTTTTTTTCGTTGTTTTTCCCCCGTTGAGAAAGGCTCCCGGACGTGGGGTCGACATATTTAGAATGTTTTTTAATTAAAGTGTTTGTTTGTTTTTATTTATTTTTGCTTCACTGCTCTATAAAAATTAAAACCCGTTTTTTCTCCCTTATTTTTTCGTTTATTAAATGAAATAAATACAACCAACACTTAAGCTGGACCCAAGACTCCTCTGTCCCCCCCACCTCCTTGCGTGTCTGATGGCCATTCACATGGCGGTTTTGCCTATTGGACGATTATCAAATGTAAACTTGTAACAGAGAATCCCTCAGAGTTCTAAAGATCAGCTCTATCAAACGGTTCGTGGTAACTAACTGTAAGCAAGGAGCGATTCGGCTTCATAGTAACCGAAACTCTAAAAAAAGGAATTTTGATATCAATTAGGTACATCAAAAGAATTGATTTATTATGCTGATTCCAAATATATAAGATTCATTAAGTTTAAAGTTACCCATCAAACGCTGCGAGCTTGAAAAAATTGGTCTGATTTTCGGAAAAAGGAGAAACAACCCTTAAAAGTCAAAGAATCTCACCATCAGCTTCAGCGTATCAGAGAACCATATTGTGGAAGTTTCAAGCTCCTATATACAAAATATGCAAATTTGCATTTTTGAAAGAAGAGATATCACGGATGCGTGTTTATTTATTTACTATACGAATTCATTTTTTTTAATACAGTTTTTTGTAGGACTGTATCAATAGTCCTAGAAAATTAGGAGAGGGCTCATTTGAGCAAAAATTAAAAATTCTAGTGCCCTTTTTAAGTGATCAAAAAGATCAGAGGATAACCAGCTCCCCTCCAACTCACCTTTCCCCCCAAAGACGTCCAAACAGAATTTTGAGATAGCCATTTTGTTCAGCATAGTTGAAAGATCAAATAGCTATGCCTTTATGGCAAACGCGACCCCTCCATAGCCCGTGGGGGAAGGATTGTAAGTTATGAATTTTTCCCATTGACGTGAAGAGCAAGTTATTCTGGATGGGGCAACCCCTACATATAGTTTCTTTTCGTTTTGATTTTTAATGTTACTCCTTACTTTCAGTGGAAAAACTTTTTTTTATTTAATGTACTTCAGCTCATAAAGCATTAGAATGTATCCTGAGATTGGGAAACACAGGTGTTTTTTTCTATTTTTTAGAACTCATTCTAGTTTAGCTTAATCTAATTTTTGTATTGAATATTTTAATTTAATCCTTTTGTGCTCTTTTAAGGACTCATTCGTTGCTTGCCCAATCTAGTCAACAACTATTTGAAATAACATGAAATTGCTACTGAAATAAGTTCTTATCATTCAAATAATAATGATGACGGTACTTGGCACAATCCAGGGCCTACGTCATGTCGTATCTGGCTTACAAGTCTGATTCAAAACCAAAGTCTTAAAATAAAGCAAAACTAAAAATCTCCAAAGAAAAATTTCATTTGGAAAAAGTGTTATGTTTTAGATTTGTTTATTAGATGCTTATCAGATTTAACGCAATAGGATTGATTAAGCAGAGATTGATGCACCTTTTGCATATTTCCCTCCGGGTAACTTTTTACAGAAGAGATTATCTTGTAACCTTGTAAGGGGGCTCATTCAATTGGAAGTTGAGGTTTCTAGTATTATTTTAAGAACTGAAAATAATTTGAGGGCAAATACTCCCACCGTGCCCTGATTTGCCCTTGGGTATCCACATGCCATGGGTCAAAATTTTAAGATAGTATTGTCACTCAGAAGGACAAGATGGTCAAAAATTTGCTGTTTGGGGGTTGAGGGTGGATAAGAAAAATAGTGTCAATAAGCAAGGGTCCTAAATTCTGCAGTTGGTCAGTTTTCACAAACATCGTTCAGTGGAAAAGGTAGGTATGTTAAGCCGTTTTAAATCAGAATCAAACGAATAATTTTAATCTTATGATTGCAGTTTAAAAGGGGCCCAATACATCCCAACTTGGCGTGAAATCAAGTTATGTATGAGTTACAGAATGTTGGGCGTAATAAAAACAAGCTAAGTTCCGAATCCGTACAAAAAGTAGCTATTTCTAGGTAGTAGAAAAAATGAGTAAAGTCACTATTTGGAACTAAAACGAGTTAGTTTCTAACTCATTAAGAAAACGATTTAACATGTCCCAGCTACGGACTGACCCCGTGAGCATTAAAAAACTCATGCACCATTTTTGAAACAGAATAATGAAAAGATTTACAAAATATAGTTTTAGAGAGCCAAAGTGGGGGCTCTTGCAACCGTCTCCCTAACACCCCCATTTCTTAAGGGCAGAAACATGGGTTCGTTGCACCTTGTTTGAATTTGAATCATGTGGGGATTTCTAGCCTTATGACCCGAGAATCAAATTGATCTTAAGGTCCCTACAACACACCCTAATATCAAATTTTTAAGCTGTAAGGCATACATTGACATTGTATTTTAACCGAAATTGCGCAGAGGGTTTTGAATTTGTATGATCAGTGAACAATATGGGCCTGTACTCTGACATCCAAAATCTTCCATCCCACAGTCGACTTCTAGGAGAGAAATATGCATGTTCCACCTTGCTTCAACCGAAATAATACAACAATTTTCAGATAGTATGATTGGAGACACAAATTTGGCCTTTCACCCTTCTAACACTACCCTACCCTATCCCAGGCACTGCCAAATTTTCAACAGAAAGGTAGGTAGATTTGTTCTCTAGTTGGCTTGAAACTATTGGGACAAGTATCTTGGGCCGATGGGGTATGAGGATGATTATTTTTGGAGATGTAAACCCCTTCTCCAGCCTTCGCGTGTAATTTGTGTGAACCAATTGAAAACATATGGACGAGACCCTTGGTATACGGGGATTAAGTGAGGGATTTTTAGAGGAATAAGCTATTTCATTGTCCTACCTACTCCTAGGGTGAAAGCTCTGGGATTAGCTTAAAATCTGCTGGGCATATTGGTGCTACAATCACGATACCTATCACGTGGTACCTTGGGAGTACGATCACGTACTCCCAAGGAATTTTGGACAATTGGCCAGGCATGGTTTTAGGGGGAGGGGACCATGGGGGCACTTGCTCCGGGCGCGGAAATTTTAGGGGTGTGAATTTCTAATAAATGCTTTAACGTTTATAATAATTTTTTTTTTTTGAAATTTTATTTCTATTCAAATAAAGTAGAGGGTGCATTTGGAAGTAAGTACAAGTAAATCAAATCCCAAATTTTCATTTTTCCCGTATCGTCATCAACATTCTTTGAAAATAAAAATAAGCAGACGGAATTTAAGCAATTTTAAATCGAACTTTAAAGACAAATAATTTAGAACAAATTTAAGAAAAAAAAAGCAATCAATAGAAACTAGATAACTTAATAATTTTGCAGAAGCTGAAGTAAAAATTCAAATTTAAATAAATGGAAGCACAAGCAAACTAAATCAAAAATTTTCATTTTTCTCGTATCTTCATCAACATTCTTTGAAATTAAAAGTAAGCAGACGGAATTTCATCAATTTTAAATCGAATTTTAAAGTAAAAGTAATTAGAACAAATCAAACAGTTCGTGGTAACGAACTGTAAGTAAGGAGCGACCCGACTCAATGGTAACCGAAACTGTAAAAAACGGAATTTTGATACCAATAGATACATAAAAAGAATCAAATTTTAATTCTGATTTCAAATATATAAGTTTCATCAAGTTTAATTTTACCTATCAAAAATTACGCGCCTGAGAAAATTTGGCTGATTTTCGAAAAAAAGGGGGAAAGACCCCCTAAAAGTTATAGAACCTTAATGAAAATCACACCATCATATTCAACGTATCAGAGAACCCTACTGTAGAGTTTTCAAGCTTCTATCTACAAAAATGTGGAATTTTCTATTTTTTGCCAGAAGAAAGATCACGGATGCGTGTTTTTTTTTGTTTTTTTTTGTTGTTTTTTTTCCCAGGGGTGATCGTATCGAACCAGTGGTCCTAGAATATCGAGGGACGGCTCATTGGAAGGGAAATTAAAAGTTCTAGTGCCCCTTTTAAGTGACCAAAAAATGGAGGGCAACTAGGCCCCCTGCAACGCTCATTTTTTTCCCAAAGTCACCCGATCAAAATTTTGAGATAGCCATTTTGTTCAGCATGGTCAAAATATTGTAACTATTTTTTTTAGGATGACTTAATCCCTCGAAGCCCCCAGGAGGAGGGCTGAAAGCTATGAACTTTACCCAATGTTAACATATAGTATTGGTTATTGGGACCCGGCTCAATGGTAACCGAAACTCTAGAAAACGGTATTTTGACACAAATAGATACATCACAAGAATTGGATTTTAATGCTGATTTCAAATATGTAAGTTTCATCAAGTTTAATCCTACCCATCAAAAATTACGCGCCTCAGAAAATTTGGCTGATTTTCGAAAAAAAGGGGAAAGACCCCCTAAAAGTTATAGAACCTAATGAAAATCACACCATCATATTCCACGTATCAGAGAACCCTACTGTAGAGGTTTCAAGCTCCTATCTACAAAAATATGGAATTTTGAATTTTTTTGCCAGAAGAAAGATCACGGGTGCATGTTTATTTTTATTTTTTTCCCCAGGGGTGATCGTATCGACCCAGTGGTCCTAGAATATCGTGGGAGGGCTCATTGGAATGGAAATTAAAAGTTATAGTGCCCTTTTTAAGTGACCAAAAAAAATGGAGGGCTACTAGGCCCCATCCCACGCTCATTGTTTTCCCAAAGTCACCTAATAAAAATTTTGAGATAGCCATTTTGTTCAGCATGTTCGGAAATATTATAAGTATGTCTTTTAGGATGACTTAATCCCCCGAAGTTCCCGGGAGGAGGGCTGAAAGTTATGAACTTTACCCAATGTTAACATATAGTATTGGTTATTGGGAAGTATACAGTACAGACGTTTTCAGGGGAGATTTTTCCTGGTAGTGAGGGGGGGGGGGTCGGGCACGGACGTACGCAGGGAGGGGGCCTCCGGGCCCTCCCCCCCCCCCCGAAATCTCACGATTATTTTTTTCATTTTCCCATAATTTTCTGATTTTTCTCACAGAATAATGGGTTTGAAGGATTTGCCCCCCCCCCCGAAACAAATTGCCCCCCCCAAAAAAAACAAATTCTTGCGTACGTTCCTGGGGTCGGGGTTATGTAGGAGGATCTTTCCATGAAGGAAGTTTTCATGGGGGAAGGGACATTGCTATGAAGGGGACGCCGGACTTCCCAGCATTATTTAAAAAAAGATCAGAAATTAAATATAAAAAAACAAGTTTTTCAACTGCAACGGCAGCAACATCAAAACTTTAAACGAACAGAAAATATTACATATATGATTAGGTTCACCCCCTAGTCAATACCTCACTCTTTAAGCCAGAGATTTTTTAGTACTTTCATAAGAGCTATTTATTCTAATTAACGGCCTTTGTGATTAAGCGGTCATTTTTAAAGAATTGGAACAAAATTCGAACTTTCGCTTAAAGAGCAAGGTATTGACTAGGGGGAGAACCCCCTAATATGCGTATTAAAAATATATGAATATAGAAGTTCGTTACGTAAGTTAATTCGTAAGTTACGTATATTTATTACTAATAAAAACGTTCGTAAATAAAATGAAACAAGTTTCGAGAAAGCCATTTAACCAAATAAAAGTATATTAATATGAAAATTTTGTTTCGTTACTTTCAGTTAAAAATTATTTTTTTTTTTATTTAATTAAAGAAAAAGAAGCAATCAATAGAAACTACATAATTTAATAATTTTGCAGAAACTAAAGTAAAAATTCAAATTTAAATATATGGAAGGTTTTGTTAATAAATGGAAATTTTCTTAAAATTTGGCCTGAATGGGAGATGGGGGAGGGGTGCTAACCAAGATTTTGCCCCGGGCACAAGAGAGGCCAGAACCGCCACTGCAGCTGGCTTGTTTTATTCAAGGTACTAACGGAAAAAGCGGAAATTTTTATCAGGATGGAATGGGCGATGGATACTTGTTAATGTTAAATAATTTTTTTTTTTTTAACTGAAAGTAAGGAGCAACATTAAAACTTAAAACGAACAGAAATTTTTCCGTATATGAAAGGGGCTGACCCCTCATCAACGCCTCGCTCTTTACGCTAAAGTTTTTTATTGTTTTAAAAAATAGAGTTGTGAGAAATAGTCTAACTTTAGCGTAAAGAGCGAGGCGTTGAGGAGGTGACAGCCCCTTTCATATACGGAATGATTTCTGTTCGTTTTAAGTTTTAATGTTGCTCCTTACTTTCAGTAAAAAAAAAATGTGTTTTTTATTTAATTTTTGAACGTTTTTGAATTAATGGAGGTTTTGATTTTGGCTCACCGTACATGAATAATTAAAAAAACTTGCATATTAATTTTACTTTTATTTGGTTAAATGACTTTTTCGAAATTTTTTTAATTTTATTTACGAACATTTTTATTAGTAATAAATATACGTTACTTACGAATTAACTTACGTAACGGACTTCTATATCCATATATTTTTAATACGTATATTAGGGGGTTCGCCCCCTAGTCAATACCTTGCTGTTTAAGCTAAAGTTCGAATTTGGTTCCTATTCATTAAAAATGACCCCTTAATCACAAAGGCCGTTAATTAGAATAAATAGCTCTTACGAAAGTACTAAAAAATCTTTGGCTTACAGAGCGAGGTATTGACTAGGGGGTGAACCTGATCATATACTTAATAATTTCGGTTCGTTTTAAGTTTTGATGTTCCTCTTTACTTTCAGTTGAAAAACTTGTTTATTTTCTATTTAATTTCTGATCGTTTTTTAAATTATGCTGGGAAATCCGGCGCCCCCTTCATAGCAATGTCCCTTCACCCACGAAAACTTCCTCCATGGAAAGATCCTCCCACATAACCCCCAACCCCTCCCCCCACTACCAGAAAAAAATCCCCCTTGTAAACGTCTGTAGACTTCCCAATAACCAATACTATATGTAAAAATTGGGTAAAGTTCATAACTTTCAGCCCTCCCCCCGGGGCTTTATGGGATTGAATCATTCTAAAAGACATATTTATTATATTTTCGACCATGATGAACAAAATGGCGATCTCAAATTTTGATCGGGGGACTTTGGGAAAAAAATGAGCGTGGGAGGGGGCCTAGTTACCCTCCATTTTTTTGGTCACTTAAAAAGGGCACTAGAACTTTTAAATTCCGTTGGAATTATCCCTCCTAAGATATTTTAGGACCACTGGGTCGATACGATCAACCCTGGGGAAAAAACATCAACAAACACGCATCCGTGATCTTTCTTCTGGCAAAAAAAAAAATACAAAATTCCGTATTTTTGCAAATAGGAGCTTGAAACCTCTACAGTAGGGTTTTCTGATACACTGAATCTGATGGTGGGATTTTCATTAAGGTTCTAGAGCTTTTATGAGGTCTTTCCCCCTTTTTTCGAAAACCAGCCAAATATTCTCAGGCGCGTAACTTTTGATGGGTAGGGCTAAACTTGATGGAGCTTATATATTCGAAATCAGTGTTAAAATCTGATTCTTTTGATGTATCTAGTGATTTCCTGTTTTTCAGAGTTTTCGTTACTATTGAGCCGGGTCACTCCTTACTTACAGTTCGTTACCACGAACTGTTTGATACCGATTTGAGATGAATTAACGACGAGATGAGTTTCTAGTAGAATAGTAAACTTGTTGCTTACCTGTTTTGTCAAATCCACTTTTCAGAAAATAATCCCTTCTTAGTTCGTTATGGTTTGGTTTTTGTCTTAAATACATGTCATAAAAGTCTTGTTTGAACCCTTTTTTGAAAGGATTGAATGCTGATACTTCGTTTGTAATGAAGAAAAGAATAGTGAGAACCTGAAAAAGATAATAAAGAATAGCGTTTCGCTCTTAGGGGGAGTAAATTAGGGAGGAATAGAACATTTTCTACTTCTTTTATAGAGTATGTAGTGGCAATCTAAAATAAATTTGCGCCGATATAAAGCGAAACCGGAAAAATTTTCTCATTTTTCAACTGGATAAACTCTTAGCTTTTTATGGATGGAAAAAAGATTTTCTAAGATTAATCCTAAAGGGGTATTATACTAATTAATCCTGTATGAAAAAGTAAATATAAATTATTATAAAAAATTATTATAAAGCTTATGTTAAAAAGATTAACAATAATAATTAAATAATTGTTAATTAATTATTCATTTAAATACTAAAGACTAAAACTTGTTAAATTGGTGAGAAAGCTAAACTTGCTAAGAAGTTTGAAAAATAAAATGCACTTAAACATATCTTTCATATTCAAAATCAAAACAACAATCATATTCAAAATCAAAAGTCAAAACGCAAAAAGAAAATATATTTGTATAACGTCTGACATTTCTTACATTAAAGTTAAAACATGTAATTATCACATCCAATTTAATTCATAATGCACTACAAACATCACTTGCTTTTGTATGCTCTGTACGCCTTTAATTTTATGGATCAACTTATTCGAGCTTTTTTCTTATTTTATGTTTATTGGAAGAACCCAAAAAATATAAGCGCGTCCGTTTGGCAGATTTTACCAATCTAACAGTATGTCTTATCTGCAAAACTTGCAGTCTCCAACCTATAAACTGTCAATACAGAACGAATAATCAATTCGTTCTCGATTAAAATCAAAATTGCAGATTGATGTTGCAAATTTGCTCTATGTGGCAAATGGAGACGAGCCTTATGTAAAGCTTATAAGAATAAAAATTAGTGCTAGTGTCGAGAAGAAAAATCCCAGCGCCATCTACTAATGCACGATTTTGTTTTGTTTTTTCTAGTCTACCTTAAACTGTTGCATATTTGTTTTTGAAGTACTCTAAAATATAAGAAAAGATAAAGAATGCGGAATACTGCCACTAGTAGGCCTACCAGCAAAAACTTAACTCGCCTACTTAACCTGCCTAGATTTTCTCAAGTTAAACCAGGCTTTTTCACGTATACTGGATTGCAACTTAAAATTATTCTTGAAAACTAAAAAAGATGATTAGTTATAACCTACAGAGATGTATTTTCCTTAAGTGTTTAAAATTGCTGATTGATCAAAATGGTTACCTGATTTTCCAAGTTGGTTAATTGACCAAATTTCGAACTGGATTTATTAGGAATTTCAGAAACTCATATCCCAGGGGTAGGAAGCATGAAATTAGGTGATATAGAATTTGTTTACTCAGGCAGGAAGGATGGGGTACATAGACAGGGAGTAGGGCTCATGATGAATAAGGAAGCTGCTAAGTCTTGTTTAGGCTGGGAAGGTATTAATAATAGAATACTAATTGCTCATTTTATGACTAGAAAGTTCAGGGTATCAGTTATAGTAGTATACGCCCCTGTAGAACCGACTGACGGAGATACTAGTGACTCAGATGAATTTTACTTACAGTTACAGGAGCAAATCGACAGGGTCCCAGGTAGAAATATGATGTTATTACTGGGAGATTTTAACGCCCAGGTTGGTAGAAATAGGGATAGATGGTATCCCAGCCTAGGTAAATTTGGTGTAGGAAAAGAAAACAGTAATGGATACAGACTTTTGCAATTTTGTAGGTATAACAATCTAGTTATAACCAATACGGTGTTTGGTCATAAAATGGCTCATAAGTTAACACGGTATTCACGTGATGGTAAGACAGCAAACCTTATTGATTATGTTATAGTAAACCGAAGACTGGCAGGATCAATACAAGATACTAGGGTATATAGGAGTGCTGTTATTGATGTTAAAAATAAAGATCACCATCTAGTAGTGTCAAGGGTTAATCTAAAGCTGAAATATTGGAAGGGTAACCACCTCCCGGGAAGTTATGATGTTGGTAGACTCCAGGATGAGAATTTGAGTGAAACTTTCCAGGAGCAGTTGAATACTAAACTTGAGAGTTTAAAATTTGATAATGTGGAAGATGGTTGGAATGATTTTAGAAAAATAATTTGTGAAGTTGCTGAAGGCGTATTAGGGAAAAAAGCTAGAACTGCATCTAAGAATATTAGTGAAAAAGCTTTATATTTAATAGAAAGGAGAAAGGACTTGTACAAGAATTATCTGAGTGATAGATCGTATGAAAACAAAAGAAATGTAAAGAAAGTGGAGAAAGCATTAAAATATGAACTAAGGAGGTGTGAAGTGGAGGCCAGGGATAAAATTGCCGAGGATCTGGAAGATGCAGCTAGACGGCATAATAGTAAAATATTGTACTGGCACGTTAACAAATTGAGAGGTAGTAGTCAATCCGGACTTGGCCCAGTTAAAGATAGGAATGGGGTCACAATTAGCGATAAGGAAAAAACTAAAGAGAGATGGGCCGAACATTTTGAGAATTTGCTAAACCGAGATAGAGTTGCAGGAAAAAATATAGAGGAAAATGATAAAGTTTGTGATACCTTGGATGTGAAGGAAGATTTGTTTTGTGAGGAGGAATTAACAACAGTACTAAAAGGATTAAAGAATAATAAGGCTCCAGGTGCTGATAGGGTGGTAAATGAGTTTCTTAAATATGGTGGCCCTGAGGTTAGAAATAAGTTACTGAAGATTATGAATATGATTTTCGAAAAAGGGGAAGTACCTAACGATTTTAGGAAAACCTTAATTAAGCCACTTTATAAGAACGGTGATAAAAGTGAGTGTGGTAATTATCGAGGCATTAGTCTGGTCTCTGTAGGTAGTAAATTACTTAGTAATATGATACTTTTTAGACTGAGAGATGCTGTAGACAAAGTTTTAAGAGAAGAGCAGTGCGGTTTTAAAAAAGGTAGAGGATGTGTCGACCAAATTTTCACTCTTTGGCTAATAATTGAGAAGTGCCTGAGTTTTCAAACACCTTTGGTCCTCAATTTTATAGATTATGAGCAAGCGTTCGATTCTGTTGATAGAAGAGCTTTAGTAAAGGTTTTATCGTTGTATGGTATACCAGACAAATACATTAAAGTGATTAGTGCTATGTACGAGAATAACACTGCTGCGGTTAAGGTAGGCAATGAGGTTAGCAGCTGGTTTTGTATTAAATCAGGAGTTAAGCAGGGTTGTGTTCTATCTCCCTTTGTATGGATTATTTTAATGGACTTTGTTTTAAGGAGCACAGGAAAGGCAATGGGAGACCACGGAATCAAATGGAGAGGAAAAAGTCTCCTGGACTTGGATTATGCTGATGATTTAAGCATCCTAGATGAAAGTGTGAGCAAAATGAATGAAGTTTTAGAGGTTTTGCGAGTTCAGGGTGCTAGAATTGGTTTGAAAATTAATGTTAGGAAGACTAAGTCACTAAGTCTAGGAATAAGTGAAGATGAAAAGGTGACGTTGGGTAATGAAAAGATTGATCAGGTGGGCAGCTTCACTTACCTTGGTAGTATTATTAGTAAAGATGGTGGGAGCAGTAAAGATGTTAAATATAGAATAGCTAAGGCTCAGGGTGTTTTTTCACAGTTAAAAGTCTGCAAACCAAGATTAGAATATTAGAAGCTACAGTGATGACAGTGGTTAAATATGGCTCTGAAGCATGGACGCTCCGAAAAGCGGATGAAGATTTGCTAGATGTTTTCCAGAGAAATTGCTTAAGGATTGTTCTGGGTACCCGGCTGACTGACCGTATTTCAAACATTAGGCTATACGAAAAATGTGGTTTAATACCGCTTTCTAGGGCTATAATGAAAGAAAGGTTGAGGTATCTAGGGCACGTTGTGCGGATGAAGGATGACAGATTGCCGAAGATTGTCCTTTTCGGCCAAATATCTAGGGCTAAACGGAAAGCAGGTCGTCTCCGTTTGGGGTGGGAGGACGTCATAAAGAAAGATTTAAAGGAAATGGGAACTTCGTGGGCGGGTGTAAAAAAGGAGGCTTTGAATAGATTGGGGTGGAGGAGGAGCGTGCGTAGCTGTGTTGACCTCAGGCGGCTTGGTGCTGCGGTGAGTTGTTAGTAGTAGTAGTAGTAGTAGTAGTTAATTGACCAGACTATTTCAAGAAGAAGAAAAAAGCTTCAGGAGATTTCTAAGGAAGTCTTAGAAAAATCTCAAGTCCCAAGGGAGACTTAGAGACAATTGGAGATAATTTTTGGACTTTATCTCATGTTCCAGGGCTGAGCGAAAAGCTAAAAAGGATCTTACAAAGTAATGGTTTAAATGTAGTTTTAAAAAGTAGTAATACTTTAAGTAGTTTTATGAGTTTCTAAAAGGATCGAGCCTCAGGGAAGCATCAAAATAGAGTCTCATATCCCATGTACTTGCGGAAGCTCTTGTGTAGGACTTACCAACCAGAATTATAAAAATAGATTAATACGATATCAAAGATCAATTAGTAGTGGTGGGACAATACATCCGTGCACTACACCCTAATTTGGGCTCTAAAGATGGCCTATATTTAGGTCATTGACCTACTTACATCACCATATTACAAGAGAGATACATCATTAGCATAATCCAGTCGGCATCACATTTTCGAATACCTTTCTGAACATGATTAACAAAGAAAGTTGAAATACGCTTTTTGACGATTAAATTAATGAATAAATTTTTTATTTAGATTGAATGAAATTAGGTCTTATGACGCTCGCTTGGGTTAAGTAAACTGGCGAACTTATGTTCCCCAATGAATCAATTGTTAAGTTATTTTCCTAGAGGGTACTTATGGTCATCCATGTCCCACTTCCAAGGGACTTCAAATACCGCTCCCCCAACTTTTTGTGCCCCCTTTTTGGAAACTAGAATTTCTTGGACTCAGAATAGACTTTGAATTTTTTTGGACTTAGAATTTTTTGTACTGGTGAACATGGCTTTTTGGTTTATTTATGCAGCAGCTTCCGTGGTACTCTATGGTTGGTCATAGACACTGCCTAGTTTATTATATGTTTTTAATCAGTATTTTTTTTTGAATTGGCATGATAAACACTTGCATCATATTTTTATAAAAACGTGAGGATGAAATATTCCAAGAAAGTATATGCACATGATAAAATTATCGTTGCGTTGAATAATGAAAAAAACAAATATTTGAACTATGAAACAACTACTAGTGATAACACTATTGGAAACGCAAGCGTGCGTTGTAATGACAACGAGAGATCAGATTTCTTTGGAATACCAAAAAACTTCAACATTTAAGATGGTGGATATGCGAGAGCAGTATTTCCAGAGAAGTTAGTACTCATAGAAAATGCAAGCCTGAAACTAATAGTTGACGAGGAGGGTCAACTTTTTGCTAAGGGTTCTGGTAACGCGTTACCTGTTGATAGATCCTATCGCCATCTTTCTGGTATTTGTATTCAAATGAAAGCATAGGGAGAAAGAAAGGCAAACTGCTGTACTAGTGTGATAATGCATTTCTTGTCTATTTGTCGAAACTGCAAACTATATAAAACAATGGGGTAATAGACAGCGAAATTGAAAGCAGAATAAAAAATGCACTGGCAGACAGTTTAATAACGGGGTGTAAAGATGAATAGACGAAAAACAAAGCGCATGTGAACATCAATACTACCATTGTTCGTATACCAACGGATATAGTCAATGAACCCAATAATACCAATGATGAAGTATGTGATGCGGTTGTAGCTAAAACCATGTTAAAACTCGTGTATGACCCCAAAATGGGATAAACGCATTCATTTTTGTTTTTAAGATGATATTCTACATGTCGTTATTTCAGTAAAAATATTTTATGCACTACTTTGTTATGTTTCCATAATTTTTAGGGTATACAAGCAAGTTAAACATTTAGAATGTCCATTTAAAAGTCGGAGATATAAGAAAAGGAATTTTCAGAGACATAGATACTACTAGCAGGCTCATAGGGGGTAAATTAGAATCTGAGTTAGGTTAACAGGGCTTTTGCCAAAGTCTGAGAGAGATGAGCTGGATTTTTCTTTCCAACACACCGATTCAGACACACAAACATACAATGACAGACATGGAGACACGCAAATACCCGCTCACACACATAAGCACATCTCTCTCTCTCTCTCTCTATCTCCTTTCTCTCTCACTCTCTCTCTCTCTCACACTCTCTCTCTCTCTCTATCTCTATCTCTCTCTTTCTTTCTCTCTTTGCCTAAGTGTCTGAGCAGTTTGTTTTCTTGTTTCTTTCTCTGTGTCTGTGTGTCTGTGTGGGTGTTTGCTTGTCTCTGTGTCTGTCTTTTTGTGTTTGTGTGTCTGACTCTGTGTGTTTGTATGTGTTTTGTCTCTCTCTCGCTCTGTCTCTCTATGCCAGTTTGTCTGAGCAGGTGTTTGCTTGTTTCTTTGTCTGGGTGTTTGCTTGTACTCTCTCTCTCTCTCTCTCTCTCTCTCTCTCTCTCTCTCTCTCTCTCTCTCTCTCTCTCTGTGTCTATGTGTCTGAACGGGTGTTTGCTTGTTTCTTTGTCTGTTTTTGTGTTTGTGTGTCAGATTGTGTGTTTGTAGATATTTTTATAAATATCTCTCTCTCCCTCTCTCTACTTGTGTCTCTAAGTGACTGTTTGCTTGTCTCTATCTCTCTCTATGCCTATGTGTCTGACTGGGTTTTTGCTTCTCTCTCTCTCTCTCTCTCTTTCTCTCTTTCTTTCTCTCTCTCCCTATCTCTCTCTCTTTCTCTCTTTCTTTCTCTCTCTCCCTATCTCTCTCTCTCTCTCTCTCTCTCTCTCTCTCTCTCTCTCTCTCTCTCTCTCTCTCTCTCTCTCTCTCTCTCTCTCTCTCTTTGTTCCTGTGTGTCTGACTGGCTGGCTTGTCTCTCACACTGTGCCTGTCAGTCTGATCGGATGTTAGCTTGTCCCCGTGCATGTCTTTGTGTGTTTGTGTTTCTTTCTTGGTGTGTTTCTATGTGTTTTTGTCTCTCTCTTTCTCTCTCTCTCTCTCTTTCTTTCTTTCTCTCTCTCTCTCTCCCTCTCTCTCTTGCTCTCTCTCTCTGTACATGTGTATCAGAGTGGATGTTTTCTTCTCCCCGTTTGTGTCTTTGTGTGTTTGAACCTGTGTGTTTTTATGTGTTTTTGTCTCTCTTTCTCTAACTCTTTGCCTGTGTGTCTGAGTGGCTGCTTACTTGTCCCCGTGTCTGTGTTTCTTCGTGTTTAAGGGTCTGAACCACTGTGTTTGTTTGTGTTTTTTGTCTCTGTCTCTCTCTCTGTGGCTATTCTAAGCGGGTGTTTGTTTTTCCCTGTCTGTCTTTGTGTATTTGTGTATCTTAATCTGTGTGTTTGTATGTTTTTTTTGTCGCTCTCTCTCTCTCTTTGCCTGTTTATCTGAGTGGATGTATGATTGTCCCCGTCTCTGTCTTTGTGTGTTTGTGTGTCTAACACTGTGTGCTTGCAGGTGTTTTTGTCAATCTCCTCTCTCTCTCTCTCTCTCTCTCTGTCTCTCTATCTCTCTCTCTCTATCTCTCTCTCTCTTTCTCTCTCTCTCTCTGCATGCGTGTCTGAGCGAGTGTTTGCTTGTCTCTGTGTCTTTCTTTGTATGTTTGTGCGTCTGAATCTGTGTGTTTGTATGTGCTTTTTATCTCTCCCTCTCTCTATCTCTCTCTCACTCTGCCTTTGTGCTTGAGGGGCTTTTTGCTTGTCTCTCTGTGCCTGTGTGTCTGAGTAGATGTTTACTTGTCTTTGTGTCTGTCTTTGTGCGCTTGTGTGTCTGACTCTGTGTGTTTGTATGTGTTTTGTTTGTAGGTGTTTTGCCTTTCTCTCTCTCTCTCTCTCTCTCCCCCTCTCTCTAACTCTCTATGCCTTTGTGTCTGATTGTATGTTTGCTTTCCTCTCTCTCTGTGTCTATTTCTCTGAGCAGGTGTTTTCCTTTCTCACGCGCTATGCCTGTGTGTCTGAGCTGGTATTTCGATGTTTCTGTGTCTGTCTTTGTGTTTTTGTATATCTGACTCTGTGTGTTTGTATGTGTTCTCTCTCTCTCTCTCTCTCTCTCTTCTCTCTCTCTCTCTCTCTCTCTCTCTCTCTCTCTCTCTCTCTCTCTCTCCCTGTACCGGTTGTCTGAGCGGTTGTTTGCTTTTCTCTCTCTCTCTCTCTCTCTCTCTCTCTCTCTCTCTCTCTCTCTCTCTCTCTCACTCTCTCTCTCTCTCTCTCTCTCCTCTCTCTCTCTCTCTCTGTTCCTATGTGTAAAACTGGCAATTTGATTGTCTCTCTCGCTATGCCTGTGTGTCTTGAGTGGACTCTGTGTGTTTGTATGTGTTCTCTCTCTCTCTCTCTCTCTCTCTCTCTCTCTCTCTCTCTCTCTCTCTCTCGCTCTCTATACCTATGTGTCTGAGTGGGTGTTTGCTTCTCTCTCTCTCTCTCTCTCTCTCTCTCTCTCTCTCTCTCTCTCTCTCTCTGTTCCTATGTGTAAAACTGGCAATTTGATTGTCTCTCTCGCTATGCCTGTGTGCTTGAGTGGGTCTTTGTATGTTTCTGTGTCTGTCTTTGTGCGTTTTTATGTCTGACTCTGTGTGTTTGTATGTGTTTTTGTGTCTCTCTGTGCCTATATATCTGAGCGAATGTTTGCTTGTCCAAGTGTCTGTCTTTGTGTGCTTGTGTTTCTGAATCTATGTGTTTGTAAGGTTTTTTTTTCTCTCTCTCTCTTTCTGTCTCTCTCTCCTTTGTGTTTGTCTGGATGTTTGTTTGTCTCTGTGTTTGTCTTTGTGTGCTTATGTGTGTCTAACTCTGTGTATTTGTATGCCTCTCTCTCTCTCTCTCTCTCTCTCTCTCTCTCTCTCTCTCTCTCTCTCTCTCTCTCTCTCTCTGTGCGTGTCTCTCTGAGCGGATGTTTGCATGTCCTCGTTACTGTCTATGTTTGTTTGCGTGTCTGACTGTGTTTTTGTAGTTGTTTATGTCTCTCTCTCTCGCTGTGTCTGTATGCCTGAGTGGCTGTTTGCTTGTCTCTCTATCTCCCTTTGCCTATATGTCAAAGCGTGTGTTTGCCTTCACCTTTTGTGTGTTTGTTTTCCTGAATCTGTGTGTTCGTATGTTTTTTAGTCTCTCTCTGTCTCTGTCTGTCTGTCTGTCTCTCTCTCTCTCTTTCTCTCTCTCTCTCTCTCTCTCTCTCTCTCTCTCTCTCCCTCCCTCCCTCTCTCTCTCTCTCTCTCTCTCTCTCTCTCTCTCTCTCTCTCTCTCTCTCTCTCTCTCTCTCTCTCTCTCTCTCTCTCTCTCTCTCTCTCTCTCTCTCTTGTTCTCTCTCTCTGTGCCTATGTTTCCGAGAGGGTGTTTGCTTGTCCCCGTGTATGTCTTTGTGTGTTTTTGTGTCTGACTCTCTGTGTTTGTAGGTTTTTTTTTCTCTCTCTCTCTCTGTGCCTGAGCGGCTGTTTTCCTCTCTCTCTCTCTCTCTCTCCTCTCTCTCTCTCTCTCTCCCTCTCTCTCTCTCTCTCTCTCTCTCTCTCTCTCTCTCTCTCTCTCTGTGTGTCTATGCGTTTAAGTGGATATTTGCTTGTTCCATGTCTGTCTTTGTGAGTTTGTTTATCATAATCTTTGTGTTTGTATATCTAACTCTTTGTGTTTGTAGACGTTTTTGTCTCTCTTTCTCTCTCTCTCTCTCTCTCTCTCTCTCTCTCTCTCTCTCTCTCTCTCTGTAACTGTGTCTCTGAGTGGATGTTTGCTTGACCCTCTGTCTGTCTTTGTGTGTTTGTGCGTCTGGCTTTTGCATCTGTGTGTTTTTAGGTGTTATTCCCTCTCTCTCTCTGTGCCTATCTGTCAGACTGGCTGTTTGCATGTCTCTCTCACTATGCTTGTCTCTCTGATCGGATGTTTGCTTGTCCCCGTTAATGTCCTTGTGTTTTTATTTTTCTTTCTCGGTATTTTTCTTTCTCGGTTTTATTTTTCTCTCTTTCTCTCTCTCTATTTCTCTCTCTCTCTCTCTCGCTCCCTCTCTCTGTGCCTGTGTGTCAGAGTGGATGTTTGCTGCGAATTCAGCAACTACTTCTATTGTAACTATGTGTAAATAAAATATGTTAATATCACTGCATCTACTATTACTCCCGCTATTACTATTAACAATACTACTAGTAATGCCAATACTAATACTGTGACTACTATTACAAGTATGCCTAAGGGTAAATTTTCAAGGAATTTTGGGAATTTTCACACCACGCCGTCTGGATGCAGATTGTCAAAGGGGCGTAACAGCAATATCTTACGAACAGATTGGTGTGTGAAGTTGAAAATAATATGGCTTGCTGTGGGGGATTTTAGACTAACCAAAAGAAAATATTTGCATCCTAATGCTACTGCACGTAAACATACTACTACTACTACTATTATTATTACTTCTATTATTCCTGCTGCCACTAAAGCTAAAGCTATTAATTCTACTGCTACTAATACTGTTGCTGCTACTAAAACTAAGGGCATTAAGGTAAAAAAAAGGGAAATAGTAAATGTAGCAGTGGTAGCAGTATTATTAGTAGCGAGCACATATTGCCTTTTGATCAGACGGTTTTCCCCTTTTGGCATTCTCTGAAAGTTCCAACTTAATACCCAAATCAATTCTTGAGATACACTCGTTTGACGGTGTACATACACATAGTGTCTTTTGATTTAATTCAAATTTCCCCTCAATATTGTGCATGGAGTAGTGTGGTAGCAGTAGCAGTAATGCTAGCAGTAGTAGTGGTTTTAGTTGTAATAGTAGTTGTAGCATGCAAGTGTTGCCTTTTTGATCATCCGCACTATTATCCCATGAAAGTTTCATATTAATGTATCCAGTCATTCCTGAGTTACGCCCTTCTGACAATCTGTACACACATAACTTGTTTTGATTTAGTTCAAAACTCCCCTTATCATTCTCTAAAAGGCTCACCTGAATGCTCTTCGTCTTTTTAGAAAGTGAAGTTCAAACATGCATACCTTTCTCAATAAAATATTCTATATCTAAGCAATGAATAAATTGTCTAACTTAAAGCCCTTGCCCTGAGGACTGTAGGGAGGTTGACATAATTTGAATCCTCAAAGACATAATTACTAGATCTTTTAACAATGCTGAACAGAGTAGTTTTCTTAAAATTTTGATCAAATGTATTCTGGGGAATGATAGGCTTGTGGGGAGGTGCTTGTTGCTCTTGATTCATTTTAGACAGTTAAAAAGGGCAATTGAAATTCTGACTTCAAATGAAATGAAATAAAATGAATCCCTAACTAATCCAAAGTTTATATGACCATCCGTTCCATAAGAAACCTTATATGCCCTGGGGCACAATTAACAACCCTGGGCTCTGAAGGGTTTTGTCCACCCCGAAGGCATTGCTATATTTTCTTTGGACAATTGTGAACAAAATGGCTATTTCAAAGTTTAGATCGGATACTTTTGGAGAAAAGAGGGTACCAGCGATACGAGGGGGTACAAGTTGCCCTTCATCACTTTTGAAAATGAAAAGGGAACTAGAACTTCAAATTTAAAATCAAATGATCCTCCTCTAAAGTTGATACAATCACCACTTCCATAAGAACCTTATATGCCCCCGGGGCATAAATTATAATCCTTTCCTCCAGACTCTGGAGGGTTTTGCCAACCCCAAATACATTATTATGTTATCTTTGGACTATTTTTGAACAAATGGCCATCTCAAAATTTCTATCAAATGCATTTGGGGAAAATACAACGTAAGGGGAAAGGAGCTAGTTGCCTTACTATCACTTCGACTCTTAAAAAAGACACTAGAACTTCTAATTTCCAATCCAATGAGCCCCTCAGAAATTTATACTACCATCCTTTCAATAAAAACTTTATATGTCTCCAAACTTACAGCCCTTGCCCTAAGGGCTGTGGGGGGGGGTTGTTTTAATTTTCAAAGACAGAATTCCCATAATCTTCAACTACGCCGAACAAAATGGCTATCTCAAAATTTTTATTGGATGTGTACTACGAAAAGGAGCACTAACCCTTTCAATTTCCAATCAAATTTGCGATTTTCGAAGTTTCTACTACGATCCTTCCACACGAAGTGCCCTGGTCTAAAAATAAAATAAATAATACTTTGTGCCCACATCGCTCTTTACTTAGGCAAGGCTATTGCTCTGCATATGATAAAATGAAATACCTTCCGCAAGATATATATATATATATATATATATATATATATATATATATATATATATATATATATATATATATATATATATATATATATATATATATATATATATATATATATATAAAGTCTACATATATATATATATATATATATATATATATATATATATATATATATATATATATATATATATATATATATATATATATATATTATATATATATATATATATATATATATATATATATATATATATATATATATATATATATATATATATATATATATATATATATATATATATATATATATATATAAAGTCTAATGCAGAGGCCATTCTTTGAGTTTTGTGGTGGTCGGTAAGAATTTTGGGCACCCATCGTGCACAGAACTTACGGTAACCCAATCTTGCTGTCACTATCTCGTACAAAAGAGTCTTAAAAATCTGTGGAAAATCAGTAGACAACTCCGCCATTGTGAAACGTCGATTTTCACGAACTTTTGCATCAACTGTCTGAACGAGTTCGTCAGTCACCAAGGATGGTCTACCACTCCTCTCTTCATCATGAACGTTTTCTCGTCCACTTTTAAATAAACGTACCCATTCACGGACAACTCCTTTACTCTTAACTTTTGGTCCGTACACGGCACAAAGCTCACGATGAATAGCTGCTGCAGAGTATCCTTTGGCTGTAAAAAACCTTATAACAGCATGCACTTCACATTTGGCGGGATTTTCTATTGCAGCACACATTTCAAACTACCACAATAACTAAACTAGCGCAGGTACGATGTTCATTCGACTACGGCTTGATGTCGACTGACCTGCTGAGCGCGTGAATGCACAGATGGCGCGCTACTCCCCCCACTACACGCACTGTGACCAATCGGAGGTTAGTTTCTGAAATGCCCTCGTATATATATATATATATATATATATATATATATATATTATATATATATATATATATATATATATATATATATATATATATATATATATATATATATATATATATACATATATATATATATATATATATATATATATATATATATATATATATTATATATATATATATATATATATATATATATATATATATATATATATATATATATATATATATATATATATACATGTATATATATATATATATATATATATATATATATATATATATATATATATATATATATATATATATATATATATATATATAAATATATTTATACATGTATATATATATATATATATATATATATATATAAATATATTTATACATATATATATATATATATATATATATATATATATATATATATATATATATATATATAAATATATTTATACATGTATATATATATATATAAATATATTTATACATGTATATATATATATATTTAAATATATATATATATATATATATATATATTATATATATATATATATATATATATATATATATATATATATATATATATATATATATATAATATATATATATATATATATATATATATATATATATATATATATATATATACTATATATATATATATATATATATTTATATATATATATATATATATATATATATATATATATATATTATATATATATATATATATATATATATATATATATATATATATATATATATATCTATATATATATATATATATATATATATATATATATATATATATATATCTATATATATATATATCTATATATATATATATATATATGTGTATGTATATATAGTGTTGGGCGATATTAGATATCAATATCGATATATCGCACCAAATATCGTTATCGAAACGTAAATATCGATATCGAAAACGATATTATTTCGGCCTTTCTAGTATCTACTGGTGAATATCCAGCAGAAAAGATCCTCCATAGAAAATTGTTTCGCAAATAGCAGAGAAGAAGAATAACCTATTCAATATACTGACTCGTATATACACAGCATACATAGCTGTATCCACAAGAATGCATCGTCCTTTCTGGAACTACATTTAGTGAGGCTGGGCTCTCAAATGTTACTTCCGAAATACTTGGCAAGACGAAATACTTCCTAGGCTTATAGGCCTTGTTCAGATCACACTCGTCCAAATTGCCATGTTACCCCTGACGATCTTCTCCAATCTGAAAGTGAAATAGCAAGAGAAATGGATTGGGCCATTCTGAATCTAGTCGCTGTGATTCAGCCACTTCAGAATCAAGCCAGTTTGTTGGATCACAAAACGAAGTTTCAGTAGTCAATACCAAGCAAGCTTCGTCAGCAGCTGTATCTCTCACGGCTCTCTAGATTTTCAGTAGGGAGTCTTTAGTTCCAAGAAAAACTGATCCACTCAAGTCATGGAAGTAATGTAATATGGGTCTAAGAAATGCCTATACGAAGTTGCCATAAAATTAATATCCATGCCTGCCACCAATATCCTTTATGAGAGTGGTTTTCGTACCTAATTAGTTAATAATCAAATAGTTTTTGGTAATAAACTGTAAGTAAGGAGCAACTGGGCCAATAGAAACCAAAACTTTAAAAAACGGAATTTTTATAGCAATAGATACATCAAATGAGTTGGTCTTTTATGCCGACTCCAAATATATAAAATTCATCAAGTTTCATGTACCCATCAAAAACTACGAATCTGAGAAAATTTGTATAGTTTTTTAGAATTAATTGACCTAAAAAGTCAATTAATCTTAATACAAATCACACCATCAGGTTCGGCAAATAGGAGAACCATACTGTAAGGTTTTCTAGCTTCCATCTCCAAAAATGTGAAATTTTGTAATTTTTGCCAGAAGAAAGATTACAGATGCGTGTTTATTTGTTCTGTTTTTTTTTTGTGTCTGTGTGTGTATGTTTTTTCTTTGTCAGGGTGATCGTATCGAAACAAGGGTCATATAAGATGAGGAGAGGGTTCGTTCGAACGGATATTACAGTTCTAGTTCCACGTTTCGGGACCAAAACGATTGTAGGGCAACTAGATTTCCCCTCTCCCTCCCATGCTTCTTTTCCCCCAAAGTCATCTAATCAAAATTTTGAGATATCCATTTTGATCAGCATAGTCGAAAGGTCTATTATCATGCTTCTGGGGATGACACAATCTGAAAGTCCCTGGAGAAAAGGGTTGTAAGTAATTACATTTGTCTAGTGTTTACGCATAGTTTTTGTGATTGGAAAATAAACAGACATTTTTGGGGGAGAGTGAATTTTTTTCGCGGGGGAATTTTTCAAAGGAAAAATTTTCCGTGTTGATGGAAGTTTCTGGGGAAGAACTTTCAAAGGGAAACTAAACAGCTGGATGGGGGAATTTATCAGAATTCTTATACAATCTTTTTTTTTATCTGATTGACTTTCTCTTTGCCAATTAAATTTAAAACGTGTAGATATTCCTGGAAAATTGCCCAGGGAAAATTGTCAAAGGAGTTGAAATTGTCTGAGGGATTTTTCTGTGGTGAGGACATTCTGCGGAAGAGATTCTCCATGGGGGAATTTCACGCGTAAGAAACTTTCCATTGAGACATTGGGAGGAGAGAATTTCCAAAACAATTTTCAATGGAGGGATGATTTCCGGCATGATTTGAAAAACGATTAGAAATTAAAAGAAAAACAAGTCTTTTTTTCAAAAGAAAGTAGGCATAAAAATAATTATTCAGGGGGAATTGTTCGCAAGAAGTTTTTTTTGGGAATTTTCAGCAAGGATGGAATTGTCTGGAGATGGGAGATCTTACGTGGAAGGAACCTTCCAAGGAGGAATTTTCATGGGGGGAGGAATTTTCCATGTAGCCAAAAGACAGATTTTCTGGTATTATTTAAAAACAGTCAGACTAAATAAAATACTAATTTTGTCAACTAAAAGTAAGGAGAAACATGAAAACTTAAAACGAACAGAAATGATCCCGTATATGAGGGCAAATCCCCCTCCTCAATACCTCACTATTTACGGTAATTTTAACTCTTTATCTCAACTATTTAAAAACAACTCCTGAAACACAAGAGCTGTCTAATTAGAGTAAAGAAATTGGTAAAATACAAAAAGAAACTCTGGCGTGAAGAGCAAGGATTGAGGAGGGGTTATCCCCCTAATATGGGGAACTATTTCTCTTCTTTTGATTTTTAGTGTTGCTCCTAACTTTCAGTAAAAAAAAAAAAAACGATTTTTAATTTAATCACTGAAAGGCTGAACCAACTCTTAGGGAAAAATACTGACATGCTGCTGATTTGAATAGCCAAAAATAGCAAGTAGCTTATTTTTTTTACCCTGAACCCGAGTAATTCCAAATCATGGTTATATTAATATTCGTTCATGTAATAAAAGTTTTTGTGTACTTCATTCAAAATTTGGGAAAAATGTGCAAAGTACTCTTTAATTACAAATTTTGTCGTTGAATTTTGCCAAAACCTAAAGTTAATCTGAGCAAAAAACTGATCAGAAATATCAAAATTGATATATCGATGATCCAATATCCAAAGTAAATACATCGATACATGTGTATATCGCTTAGTCAAATTATCACCCAAAATAATATATATATATATATATATATATATATATATATATATATATATTTATATATATATATATATATATATATATATATATATATATATATATATATATATATATATATATATATATATATATATATATATATATATATATATATATATATATATATATATATATATATATATATATATATATTATATATATATATATATATATATATATATATATATATATATATATATTATATTTGTATTACATAATATGTATGCACGTTTGTCTATACAAAGAAAATCGGTTATATAACATTGTCTTTCTGACCTGCAAAGTAGATTTGATCATCTTATTTCAACTTCACCAGTTTGAACTAAACTAATTTAATCTATCATAAAACTGATGAATTTTAAAGCGTCCTTTTATTAGGTTAGAAAATATTTACTCAAGTGGAAATAGCACAGCTTCAAATTTACGTTTCTTTTATAGCTCTTTTTCATTGTTTGAAGAATAATAATCAACAATTTCTTAGTTCGTTGGCAGCTCTCTTTAATGAATTGGAATTTACTGGAGCACAAAATTGGAGCAATTTAAATTCACAAAATGGTTCTTTTTTTCAAAACTTGTACTAAATTAGTGCGTCACTAATTAAAACATAATAGAAAGCGACTATTAAATTGTAAGGTGAGGTAAGTTAGGTAAGTAAGGTAAGTTAGTGAGGTAAGTTCGTTAAACCTCAAGAAAAACTTTTAGTCTTATGTGAAATGGCTTAAGTATACTAAATATAATTAGGTCTCCCATTTCCTATTAAAATCCGAGCAAGTTCTATCTAAATTCCTAATTACAGAAAATAGAGACTAAGAGACTGCAAAGTATATATTATTACAAGCGAGGGGAAATGAGTTATGTTAGGCTATTAAAGCCTATGTCACTAATATATAACTGGTTATGACATAGCCGTCAATTATTAATACACAAGACTTTAGGTTTGGTGAATAGTAAATCTATTTTGATCAATTCTAACAAACTTTATTTTCATTGGTTCTAACAATTGGTATAAAAATTTACCGGTTAAAAAAGGTTTATTCTACCCAACCGTTATGCTTGTAGATGGCATGGACACCAAGGTTGACACCACGGTCAGTTCCTAAAATACTACAATTGCCCAAATTTGCGTGCGACGCAGCGATTTTCAGAGCTACATTTAACAATTTTTTTTTTTTTGCGCGTGTCACGGCTTGCGCCGCGACACGTGCGTGGTCCGTTTAAGTGTACTTATGTTAATTTTTAGGTCAATTTTATAATATTTTTTCATGCAAAAGAATAAAAGTGTATCCTGGGCTGATCAGAGCACTGAATGGGAAAATGTAAGCGCCACACGCATATCCTGTATTTAAATGTGTTTATAATGATTGGCATGCGTAAATGAAATTTCTAATATATATTTTTGAGACACATAACGTAATTGCGTTTTATGTGTGTATATTTTCAATTTGGTAATATAAGAGAAAAAGTACTAAATTCAATGTAGCACGTGCTGCAGTGCTACATATGATGAAATAGTGCTAAAATAGCACTTTTTGATATTTCTGATCAGTTTTTTGCTCAGATTAACTTTAGGTTTTGGCAAAATTTAACGACAAAATTTGTAATTAAAGAGTACTTTCCACATTTTTCCCAAATTTTGAATAAAGTACACAAAAACTTTTATTACATGAATGAATATTAATATAACCATGATGAAAACTACAGAGCCCTGTATGAATTAAAAAAAAATTGGAAAAATATCAGATATACAATTTTTAATGAAAAGGACTACAGGTTTTTGTAATAGGAGCAATAAATTTGAAAAAAAAGAAGTATGGGTGAAAATTTATTTTTAAAAAAACTAAAAATCTATTCCGCAATACAGGTTAAGAAGGCGTGGCTTTCCTTAAAAGTCTTTATGTCTTTATGAATTGATAGATTGGGTGTTAAGCTTAAGTTTTTACGGATGACAAGCATTATCAAATTTAACTAATTAGTTTTGCTTATTTATTTTTAAGTTTAAACGTGGCAACACTGACAAAATTGAGGTAAAGCCTTAAGAACTTAATAAATTTTGAAGCAACAACAAGATTTTTTTTTATAGAAAATCGTGGTTTTCAGATATGAATAGACGTAATGTGAGTCCAGGAGGCAGAAATGTTTCATTTTGATATCATTGGTAATTTGAATTACATTGAATAATCTTCATAATGAAACTGTATATGTTTACCCAAGGTAATTATTGCTGGTATTCCTAGTTATAGAAGTTCAATTATAAAACCCATTGAAACCTAAAAGAGATGGTACTTTAGCAGGATCATAGCTAGGGGGAGGGAGAACTCGGGGAGGAAGTAGACAGTAGAATCAAAGAGAAAAAGAGGGCTTATTTTCCTACAACTAGTAAAATATTGGTTATATATTATATTTAACCTGATGTAATGTTTATTATTTATTAAGGTAATATATTATTACCTTATATATTAAGGTAATTTATTCTTCTCGAGACAGTGCCTTGCAGTTATAAAAAAAAGGTTTCTTCTTTATTGCCGTCCAAACTATCCATTTAAAACTACTTATTACGTTTCTACCAGCGAAAAATTATTAAAATGCTCAAAACAATAATTTACCTTATAACAAATTAATAACAAATACATATATATATATATATATATATATATATATATATATATATATATATATATATATATATATATATATATATATATATATATATATATATATATATATATATATATATATATATATATATATATATATATATATATATAATATATATATATATATATATATATATATATATATATGAACTTAGTTTATAAGGTAATATATATATTAGTACCTAAAGCAAATTAAATTTAACATAGTAAAAATATACCAAACATATTGGTAATATATCGGTAAAAATTGCTGAAATATATATTTTACCAATGGTCTTTCCCCATCCTTTTGATGGGGAGAGACAGCTGCCAATACAGAATTTTTGGCCTGGGGGGGGAGAGAAGTGGAGTGTTTTCCACTATGTTAGCAAATAATTTTCACATTTTAAAGCGGAATTATTAATTAATTTGACATTTATTCATTTTCCATTGTTTCATTAACTGATTTTGCTTGTTGTACAAATTGAGTTATGTTTCTGTATGACCTGTTTGAGACCTAAATGATCATACTCGTAAAGTTGAGTGCTTATGGAAAAGTTAGCTTATGCTACTCGACCAGGTATGTCCAGGTCTAAATATTTTCCTTTTTATTTTTAAGGTAGCTGCTAATATGTCAAAGAACAATGATATATTGCAGGACCATGCCTATACGCAGTAAGAGTATGGGGCAAGTCGCCCTCTGAGGTTGTTCCTTTTTGCTCCGCGTAAAAGCTGAGCTATGCTGATGTATGACCCTCGTCCGAGACCTGATATTGTAACACCTATATTAAAACAAAATGCATACGTGTATGAGGGATAAGGGGGAAAGTTACCCTTTTTAGATTCATTCAGGAGACTACTGTGGAACATTTTGGCTAAGAAATATGGGGTTCTTCTCAAGCCATCCCTATCATGACAACATGAAAAATATTTGCCAAAAACACTTTGTCTGCTGGTATAAACAAAAATTCCCCTAACCACACAACCCAAATCTTGTAATGTTTTGTACCTAGTATGCTCTATATTAGTGTGAAAAGCAGGCCACATTCTAGCAGGCCTAGTTTGAAGTCAAGGGGGCTCTTGAAAAGAAGTGTCTATTGCGAATACGTTTTTAGGTCTCAACAACGGTTGTTTTTGCATTTTACCTTTTTCTAGATTACATCTCCACCTGGAAAGGACAAGTAGGCCGAAATGTTAGTTTGGTTGTCTGTTCTTCATGCAAAAAAAAAAAAAAAAAAAAAAAAAAAACAACGGCCAACAACACTTTTTTTAGCTAACTTACCAGTTTTTATCAAAGCCAGAATTACTTCCCAGTTACTTTACTTTTTTTTTTAAATAGACCGTTATTCTAGACATTCAAAGAAAAGGTA
The DNA here is from genome assembly GCA_027921565.1 of Artemia sinica. Lineage (NCBI taxonomy): Eukaryota > Metazoa > Arthropoda > Branchiopoda > Anostraca > Artemiidae > Artemia > Artemia sinica. The sequence goes on from CM051274.1 coordinate 14,866,681, forward strand.
TGTTTACTTACTACTGTTTGCATAACGGCCATGGAAAATAAAGTAAAAAAAAAATCGGTAGTAAACATCTAATTTAAATAAATATAAACATTAAATAAACAAAACATATCCTGAGCCAAGTGGATAATGCTTACAACCTGCTCGTGGTATCCCTAAAAAATATTGGTAACAAAAAGGAGTCTAGTATCAGGGCTGTATCCGATGGGGGGGGATAAGTTTTTATGTAATTGATTTTCTCTCAGGGTCATCCCTTTGAAACTTCCAGACCTGGCAAGTGTTATTAACACCTCATCCTCTTTTATGAACGATTAATCAAAAAAACTTTTTACACAAAATAGGTTTTTCAAAAACAAACTAAATAACTCCATTAAACCAAAAATGAACAAAAATAGAATCAAATAATCTACCAAGCATACAACTACCACATATCAGTATCAATAAATAAATGAAATCCAAAACAAACAGAAATTAAAATAAGTCAAACTCAAAACGAGCAGAAATTAATCTGAGTAGGGTTCTAACCCCTTAGCTTTCTAAAATCCAGAATATAATTTGTACTTTACTGAAAAAAAAAATCAAATGAATTTACTGAAAAAAATGTGCATTGTTAGTTTAATATTCATATGCTGATTGTTTTTCCTTAAAATCTTAATTAACTTTTGATTTCTTAAAGTTATAAAAGTGAAAACATTAAACAAAAATTCAGTAAAATACATATTATTTTTTAATGGCTGATTAATTTCTGTTCGTTTTATATGGAGATAGTCTTTTTCAGGCAGAAAGACTGAGCCTCTTCTGAAGGTAAACAACCACTCCTTCCATAAAAACCTTAAATACTCCCTGGGTATAACTTACATCCCTTGCCCCTAATCTCTGGGGTTTCTTTCAACCCCAATAGCCTTGTTATATGATATTTAGACTATTTTAAATAAAATGGCTATCTCAAAATTTCTATTAGACGCATTTCGGGACAATACGACGTGTGTGTAGGGGGAGGGGGTAGCTGTCCTCTGATCCGTTTGACTCTTAAAAACAACAGTAGAGCTTCTGATTACCAATCAAATGAGCCCCCTCCGAAGTTTATATGACCACACTTTCTTTAAAAACCCTATATATCCCCAGGGTATAACTTACAAACCTTGCTCTGAGGGCTGGGGTGATTCGTTATCCTCAAAGACATAATATCTAGACCTTCCTGATAGGCTGAACAAAATGGCTATATCAAAATTTTGGGTAGAAGTGCTTAGGGAAATAATAGGCGGGGGGGGATTTTCTCGGTGATAACTTTTGACCAATAAAAAAAGGAACTAGTCCTATTAATTTCCAATCAAATGAGCCCTTTTTGAAGCTTTTACGACAACACTTTCTATAAAAACCTTATATGGCCCAAGGGCTTAACTTACGACCCTTGTCCTGAGGGCTATAGGAGTAGGGTTGTCATCCTCAAAGAAATAATTTCCAGACCTTTCAACTACGTTGAACAAAATGGCCTTATCAAAATCTTGATCGGAAATGTTTGGGGAAATAATGGGGGAGGGATTCTCCCTTCGATTACTTTCTACTATTAAAAAAGGCAATAGCTCCCTCAATTTCCAATCGAAAGAACGCTTTTTGAAGTTTTTACAACAACACTTCCTATAAAAACATTATATGCCCCTAGGGCATAACTTACAACCTCAGCCCCGAGGGCTCTATGGGGGTTGTCATACTCAAAAACACAATTTCCGGACCCTTCAACTACGTTCAACAAAACGGCTATATCAAAATGTTGATCGGAAGTGTTTGGAGAAATGATGGGCGTGGGAGGGGGAGCATTCACCCTCCGATCGACTTTTGACTATTAATAAGGGCACTAACCCTCTCAATTCCCAATTGAATGACGCCTTTTTTAAGTTTCTACGACTACGCTGGCAAAGACCTAATTACGAGAACTTTCAACTACGTTGAACAAAATGTCCATCTCAAAATTTGATTGGATGTGTTTGTGGAAATGGTGGGCGTGAGAGGGGCGTTAGTTCCCCTCAAATCAATTTTGACTATTAAAAAGCTTCGAACACTGGAATGTTTTATTTTAGTTATGCTGACTGTAACGTGTTTTATTTAAATTATATTAAAAAATAAACATGCCCCTTACAGTTACTTCATAAGGGAAAACTTGGGCTAGAAAACTTAGCGGGAGGTGCTTAATACTTTTTCAAAACAAACATATATATTAAACTTGAGCAAATATAATTGATAAAAATCAAGGAGAGAATTGGTGGCTACAGTAGACAACTGGACAGTTGACTACTAGTTTCTGATTTGCTTGTACAATTTAGAAATAATATTTGAGACTAATCTTTACGAGAAAAAGAAACTGCCGAATCCTCTAAAAAAAATTTATCAAGATCTTTACCTCTTGTATGGTATGGAAAAGAGGTTTTTTTTTAACCCCTTGAGATAGCCATATGGCTATCTCAAAATTTTGATTGGATGTGCTTGGGGAAATGGTAGGCGTGAGAGGGGGTTTGTTGCCCTCCAATCACTTTCCACTATTAAAAAGGGCACTAGCCCTTTCAATTTCCAATCGAATGAGCTTTTTTAAAGTTTCTACGACAATGCTTTCTATAAAAACCTTATATGCCTCCAGGAAATAACTTATAACCCTTGCGCTGAGGGCTGTGGGGGGATTATTATCCTAAAAGACATAATTTATGGACTTTGAAACTGCGTTGAACAAAATTCCTATCTCAAAATTTTTATTGGATGTGTTGGGGGAAATGGTGGGCGTGGGAGGGGTGTTAGTTTTCCTCCAATCCCTTTTGATTATTAAAAAGTGCACTAGCCCTTTCAATTTCCAATTGAATGAGCCCTAAAACTCTCTGTAAAAACCTTATATGCCCCCATGGCATAACTTAAAACCAATGCCTTGAAGGCTGGGTGGGGGGGGGTTGTCATCCTCGAAAACCTAATTTCCAGAACTTTCAACTACATTGAACAAAATGGCTATCTCAAAATTTTGATTGGATGTATTTGGGGAAATGGTGGACGTGAGAGGGGGGTTAGTTGCCCTCCAATGACTTTCGACTATTAAAAAGGCCACTAGCCCTTTGAATTTCCAATCGAATGAGCCCTTTTTGAAGTTTCTAAGACACCGTTTTCTATAAAAAACCTTATATGCCTCCAGGGCATAACTTATAACCCTTGCGCTGAGGGCTGTGGGGGGATTTTTGTCCTAAAAGACATAATTTATGGACTTTGAAACTGCGTTGAACAAAATTCCTATCTCAAAATTTTTATTGGATGTGTTGGGGAAATGGTGGGCGTGGGAGGGGTGTTAGTTTTCCTCCAATCCCTTTTGATTATTAAAAAGTGCACTAGCCCTTTCAATTCCCAATTGAATGAGCCCTTTTTGAATTTTCTATGATAAAACTCTCTATAAAAACCTTTTATGCCCCCATGGCATAACCTAAAACCACTGCCTTGAAGGCTGGGCGGGGGGGGGGGTGGGTTGTCATCCTCAAAAACCTAATTTCCAGAACTTTCAATTACATTGAACAAAATGGCTATCTCAAAATTTTGATTAGATGTGTTTGAGGAAATGGTGGGCGTGAGAGGGGGGTTAGTTGCCCTCCAATGACTTTCGACTATTAAAAAGGCCACTAGCCCTTTGAATTTCCAATCGAATGAGCCCTTTTTGAAGTTTCTACGACACCGCTTTCTATAAAAACCTTTTATGCCCCCAGGGAATAACTTACAACCCTTGCCCTGAGTGCTGCAGGGGCAGTATTCTCCACAAAAATATAATTTCCAGATCTTTCAACTACGTTGAACAAAATGTCTATCTCAATCGGATTGGATGTGTTTGGGGAAATGGTGGATGTGAGAGGGGGGGGGGGTAGTTGCCCTCCAATAACTTTCAACTATTAATTTGTTCACTAGCCCTTTGAATTTCCAATTGAATTTGCCCTTTTAAAGTTTCTACGACGACGCTTTCTATAAAAACCTTATCTGCCACCAGGAAATAACTTACAACATTTGCCCTGAGGGCCGTGGGTGATACTGTCCTCCACAAAAATATAATTTCCAGATCTTTCAACTACGTTGAACAACCTTTCTATCTCAAAACTTGATTGGATGTGTTTTGGGAAATGGTGGGTGTGAGAGGGGGGATTGGTTTAGTTGCACTCCAATAACTTTCGACTATTAAAAAGGCCACTAGCCCTTTGAATTTCCAATCGAATGAGCCCTTTTGAAGTTTCTACGACAACACTTTCTATAAAAATTTTAAATGCCCCAGGGAATAACCTATAACCCTCGCCCTGAGGGCTGTGGGGGGAGTGTCCTCCTCAAAAACATAATTTCCAGATCTTTCAACTATGTTGAATAAAATGGCTATCTCAAAATTTTTATTGGATGTGTTTGGGGAAATGGTGGGCGTGGAAGGGGTGTTAGTTGCCTTCCAATCACTTTTGGCTATTAGAAAGGGCACTAGCCATTCCAATTTCTAGTCAAATGAGCCCTATTCGAAGATTCTACGACACTTCCTTCGTTACGGAGTGCCCTGGTCTGAAGGAAAAAAAAATCAATGGCTGCGCAATAGCGCTCCCTAAGTAAAGAACGATGTTGGCACAATGTATTATTTTATTTTTTATCCATTTATCCCTTGAGTTCAAATAAATTGTCATTACACCTTAGAAAATTGCTATTTCAGCAACGCTGGAATACTCTATCCAATAGTAAATGTTCAATCTCCTCCGTATTTTTTTCCAAATTAATTAAAAAACATTTTCCACAAAATAAGTTTTTCAAAAAAGTGAAGAACTCCATTAAACCCAAAATGAACAAAATTAAAATCAAATAATCTACAAAGCATACAAGTACCACAAATTAGCATCAATAAATAAATGAAACCCTAAACAAACATAAATTAAAATAAATAACAGAGTCAAACTCATAACGAACAGAAATTAATATAAGTAGGGTTCTAAACCCCTATGTTTTCTAAAAGCCAGAATATAACTTGTACTTTACTGAAAAAATTCAAAACGAATTTAATGAAAAAAAGGGGTATTGTCAGTTTAACATACATATGCTGATATTTATTCCTTAAAATATTAATTAATCTTTGATTTCTTAAAGTTATAAAAGGGAAAACATTTAAAAGAATTTTTAAGTAAAGTACAAATTATATTCTGGCTTTTAGAAAGTATAGGGTTTAGAACCCTACTCGGATTCATTTCTGCTCATTTTGAGTTTGACTTATTTTAATATCCGTTTGTTTTGGGTTTCATTTATTTATTGATACTGATTTGTAGTAGTTGTATGCTTGGTAGATTATTTGATTCTATTTTTGTTTATTTTTGGTTTATTGGAGTTCTTTACTTTTTTTTGAAAAACTTATTTTGTGGGAAAAGTTTTGTGGAAATATCATACAACAAGGCGTTTTTGAGTTAAAACAAACCCCAGAGATAAGGGGCAAGGGTTGTAAGTTATGCCCAGGAGTATTTAAGGTTTTTATGGAAGGGATGGTTGTTTAACTTTAGAAGAGGCTCAGTCTTTTTCCCTGAAAAAGACAATGTCAATATAAAACGAGCAGAAATTAATAAAACTATTTTTTTTTATTAATAGATAAATAATACATTGTGCCAACATCGTTCTTTACTTAGGCAGCGCTATTGCGCTGCCTATGATAGAAGGCTAATAAGTAATTTTTTTAATACAACATTACAAGATCGACAAAAGCAAATGATATAAAAACAGGTGAGAATCTGAGGTGTCTGAGGTAGCTGGGGTATCTGAGGTTAGGATAGTATGGCATCTGGCACCTATTACTGACCCATACTGCAGTATATCCCTTCCATATACGACTTTGAGACTAATGGGGCACCTGAATTTTATGTTACTAAAGATGTTTATGACTAAAGAGATTTTATTTAATAACTATATTTAAATATAATTCATAAGCAATAACACTGGCTAATTAAACACACTAAAGGCTGGTACGTATATAGTAGTTTTAAGTATACATAAATACAAAATAAACATGTAACTTTGGTTGCCTGATGCATGCACTTATACTCATAACGAAGCTATGAGTCACTCAGCTTTGCTTTAGTTACTTCGCTTTAGCTGGTTAGCTCCGGACATTTGTGGAGGTAGCAACGTCCCTTTTCTGAACCATGTTTTGCTGCTGCACGCAAACGATCTTTGAAAGCCGGGCTTACCATTTTATTCCCCATGATGCTGTGCAAAACTCTAGAATAAATAAATGTATTTTAATATGTTTGGGCTGTCGCAAAGGGGCTGCGCACTTTAGAATATCGTGTACACAAAATGGCTCGTACCATAAGTGGTAGAAGTGGGTTACGTGTGCTATAGAAAAACAAGTGGCTCTGCAAGATATGTACAAGGTGTCGGAGAGGGGCAATCCCTTGGCTAAGATTTTGACTTGAAGAGGAATCTGGAACTTTATTGACACAGTTTTAGTAGGTTTATTCTTTGGAAATATTATTGTTTGAGATGATGCTTTGGGTCATGAACTAAGAATTATATATTCTATATTGCCTCTTTATTGCCAAGTTTGACGCTGTGCCCAAACACAATTCGGCTAAATTTTCCTTTTCAAAGTCTTAATGAGGAATGAGGGTAGCAAAAGGATTATGATTTTTATAAAAAAAAAGAGAAATTAACCAATGGCGGATCCAGGGGGGCCGGTCCCCCAAGATTTTCGCTCATTGGCGCCCTTGTTATATTTTTCTGTAGATCCATCCCTGAAATTAACAAACACAAAAAAGAGGAAATAGAAGACGAAATTCCATTGAAGTATTAAAAAAAATAAACAGAATGAAGAAAAAGCAAACGTAAACCCAAAACAACGGAAAAAAACGGAAGTTTCTACTTCCTTGGTTATATTCAATTGAAAAAAAAAATCTGCATTTATTTAACTACAAGCAAAAATTTCTGTTTCGAAAGTGAATTAAAATATCGTTGAATTAGGTGTCTCTCCCCCGGAAAATGAGATCCACTTTTTGAGGAACAGGGAAAGCGTTTACTACCACCGCTTGTGTCAAGCTTCTAGATAATTCCCTGCATTAATGGGATTATATCTTATGTAACTGCCATCTTTAGACAGCGTTGTATGAAAAATATATGTCACTACAGCTTCTATAAAGATCTCTTTTCAAAGTTTTGGCTACTAAGGGTCAAGTTTCGCTCTTTACTGTTCTGCAGTTATTGCTGCAACCATAATAACGTTAAATGCCTCTGTATGATTTGAGGCAGAAATAATAAGACAAAGGAATCTTGTAATAGAATGAAGTCCAAATGCTTTTGCACTTTCAGTATTTTTTTTGTTTTGTTTGATGCAGAATGTCCAGTCAAACACTCCCGAAAAGCTGAACTGTGAATACCTAAAATGATCTTCAAAAACATTACTTGCCTGTTTAGGTCCTGTCCATTCTTTTTTTCACCCTCTAATGAGAGAACAGATGAAGAGGCTGACTGCGCTAATTCAAAATAGGTTATACTGCATAGCATAACTTTTTGTTGGAAAACGGAGAGTAAGCTAGATATTTCTATAATACATGTTTTTCAAGAGCTCGTTTATGAGGTAAAACAAGCTTGATAAGAAAAGGCTTTATTTTCGAAAGCTTTATTTTATTTTGACTGTAAGTCATATAAAGATACTACTGGGATTTTGAAAAATGGAAATATCTAAATGCCTTCACAAACCAATTTAGCCCTGAATTATTTGCTTTAACTCGTCATAAGGATATGGTTTTACTGAGATGATATACTTTTTATCTTATTCAGAAGTTTGTCAATAAACATTTGTCAAGGAAGCTTGCCATAGAGAAGAGAAGTCAACTAACGAGAACAAGTAAGTCCCAGGACAACGAGCCAAGCCTCTTATAGAGCTGAAAGGAAAATGGAAGAAACACATCGAACGAAATCACTTGCAGCTCAACCAATAGACTCCAATGAAAAGCTTACCGCCCTCCAGTCATAATGAGAGCTTAGCGTAAGAGAAAATAAGTTTCTTGAAGAGACCAGGAGTTCTCATACAGCCAATCAGACTTCTTAGTTTTGATAGATAAACAGAAGAGGCTTGCTCACATTGTAACTACATCACTTTCAAGATCTTTTAATGAGCTCTCAATTTGCTAGCAAGCAGTCATCAGAGAAGCTTGCTTCTTAGAGCTGACAGAAAAATAGAAGAAGCATCCTCACATTGAAAAGACGTCACTTTCTAGATCTTTCAATGGTCTTTCAGTTTATAAACCAATAGTCATCAAAGAAATTTGTCGAAGAAGCCTGCAATAGAGAAGAAAAGCCAACTAATGAGAATATGAGCCCCCTTACAACCAGCCACGCTTTTTACAGCTGAAACGAAAATTTAAGAAATACACTTACATGAAATGACGTCACGTTGAAGGTCTTCCAATGGAATCCAGTGAGAAGCTACTCATCAACCCATCATAAGAAAAGCTTAGCGTAAAAGAAAATAAGTTTACTGACGTAAACTAGAGCCCCAAAACAGCCAATCAGGTCTCATATTGCTGAAAGGAAAATGATAGAAGCACATTCACATTGAAACGACTTCATTTTCAAGATCTTATACTCAACTCTCAGCTTACCGGCAAGCAGTCACCAGAGAAGCTTGCCGTAAACGAAAAGAAGCTTACTGACGTGAACTAGAGTCCCAAACGGCCAACCAAGCTATTTAGACCTAATGGAAAAACAGAAGAAGTGTCGTCATATTGAAATGATTTTACTTTCTAAATCTTTCAATCGGCTTTTAGTTTACTAGCCTATATCCATCAAAGAAGTTTACCGTAAAAGGAAAGAACTTCATTAACGTGAACTAGAGTCCCAAAAAAGCCAATCCGGCTTCTTAAACCTGACAGAAAAATGAAAGAAGTATACTTACATTGAAATGACGTCACGTTCAAGACCTTCCAAAGGACTCTCAGGGTCAGAGTATTCACAGACAATACGATCCATGCATTTATTTGACGACTCCATAAAACCAGAACAGCGTAAATACCCAGCCATCAGCTTTTCATTTGAGTCTGTGGATGGAACCTGAAAAGAAAATAATTGATAAAAATAAAACGAAAATTGATACTTTTTCACCGTTGTCATCCCTAAGCATCGCAATTGATATTTTCACGCTTCCAAGATCATTGTGAAAAAAATGTTGCTAAGATGCCCTCAAAGGGAGCATCAGCAAATCGATATTTTTTTCATTGGCACCTTGATCCTCCTGATTTAAGTTGTCCTGATAATCCTCACTTTAAGAACAGGTTATCAAAGTGTTTTGGTAATTATGTCGGAAAAGTAAGCATGTCGAATCCAGCATTAGAAGTGAGAGTGATGATTTCTTTGTTTGACGAAATGCTTGTAACGAAAGATCAGACATTTGTATTAAGAATAATCTTTAATGTTTTTATTCTAGCATTGGTAAAACGTGTGAGCCTTTGGTGGATGATTGCGGTGTTATATTTTATGGATTTATTTATATGAATGGGATGTAGTGAAAGTTGAGGGTTTTATCTGAGTTGATTATCTTGTTTTTATTTTGCTAGTGTGTTTCTGACAGCCATAGAGACTGTCCAATTAATTTGCTTAAACTAGGGTCGAATTAACCGATTAAATTACTGAGATTTCCTTTGAAGTTTCTTACAAGTTTCAGTATGAAATTTAATCCAGATAGAAGTTTTAGTTATCCTGTCGATACCAAGAGTTTCTGAAGATTTTAATCATCCTTCAATCTGATTCAATAAAATTTTGGTAAGTACTGAAAATTAAGTTGACAATCTGGGTAAGTAAAATTATTCTATACGGAAAAATTGTAAAATTCTTACAATTTTGGACTTTTGTCTTTTCGACTTTTGAACTTTCTTCAGGATTTACATCACTCTGAATTTCATCATCTTGAGAAGGACATGACCCAAAATGCCAAATATGACAATAATTTCTGTATGAACCAAAGCCAGGGACATAATTTGCTACGGGGCAGGGGTAACTACCCCTCCAAAACCTTCTTTTGCCTCCTCCCCCGTCCCAGCTGAAATTTGGCTTCTTCAAAACTCTTGTCAAAACTAAGACAAGCCTGCACAATTTAAGCATCAACAGAAAAAGTTCAGTTTTCTTTAGTATATCTTTACCTTTATGGTACAATATGACTCATTTTTTTCAGTTTTCACAGTCATTTTCATTTGATTTGGGAAAGTTGGCTCCAACCCCCCCCCCCCTCCAGATTTTAATGGAATTACGTCGCTGACCAAAGCCCATGTAAAATCTTGGCCAATATATTCGACCCATAGGACAACCCATAACTATATAAAGGATTATCTTGAAACGATATTTGGTTGTGGGTTATCGGATATTCAAATAGTGAGATAAAGGTATTTATAGTTATTTAAACCCTTCATATGTGTCAATTAGTAAAATTATAGAGGGGGGGGAATATTTACTTTTCAAAGTTCAAGGGAGAGTAATTTTACTGTTTCTTCAATGATTTTCAATAAAAATACCAAAAATTGGTATTTTTCAAAGCCTAGTGTGGGAAGGGAGTCTAGACAGGGGAAAATATCTCTCCTTCCCCCTCCTCAATAGACGTAACTGAAATCTCTAAATTCTTCCTTTAGGACGAGTGACCCGTTTCTGAGTAAAGGAAAGGACCCCAACCTTGAAGAAGACAGTAAAATCTAATATATTGTAATCTACAATAGGTTAGCTAACCCCATCTACCAGCCATGAAGTGAAGACCCTGACCCTGCAGACTTGTAATAAAGGGATGTTCAAACAGTTCGTGGTAACGAACTGTAAGTAAGGAGTGACCCGGCTCAATGGTAGCCGAAACTCTAAAAAACGGAATTTTGATGCCAGTAGATACATCAAAAGAATCGAATTTTAATTTTGATTTCAAATATATAATTTTCATCAAATTTAATCTTACCCATCAAAAGTTACGTGCCTGAGAAATTTTGGCTGATTTTAGAAAAAAGGGGGAAGGACCCCCTAAAAGTTATAGAACCTTAATGAAAATCACACCATCATATTCAGCGTATCAGAGAAAACTACGACCCAGTGGTCCTATAATATCGTGGGAGGGCTCATTGGAATGGAAATTAAAAGTCCTAGTGCCCTTTTTAAGTGACCAGAAAAAATGGAGGGTAGCTAGGCTCCCTCCCACGCTCATTATTTTCCCAAAGCCACCCGATCAAAATTTTGAGATGGCCATTTTGTTTAGCATGGTCGAAAATATGATAACTATGTCGTTTAGGATGACTTAATCCCCCAAAGTCCCCGGGGGGAGGGCTGAAAGTTATGAACTTTAACCAATGTTAACATATAGTATTGGTTATTAGGAAGTATACAGACGTTTTCAGGGGGGATTTTTTCTGGTAGGTGGGGATGGCTGTGTCGGGGGTTATATGGGTGGATCTTTCCTTAAAGGAAGTTTTTATGGGGGAAGGGACAATGCTATGAAGGGGGCGCCAGATTTCTAAGCATTATTAAAGAAAAAGATCAGAAATTTAATTAAAAAAAACTAGTTTTTCAAGTAAAAGTAAGGAGCAAAGTCAAAACTTAAAACGAACAGAAAATATTACGTATATGATTAGGTTCATCCCCTATTCAATAATAGGGGATCATTTATAATAGGGTCATTTTTAAAGAATTGGAACAAAATTCGAACTTTAGCTTAAAGAGCAAGGTATAGACTAGGGGGCGAACCCCCTAATATACGTATTAAAAATCTATGAATATAGAAGTTCGTTACGTAAGTTAATTCGTAAGTTACGTATATTTATTACTAATAAAAACGTTCGTAAATAAAATTAAACAAGTTTCGAGAAAGCCATTTAACCAAATAAAATTAAAATTGATATGCAAAGTTTTTTTAATTATTCACGTACGGTGAGCCAAAATCAAAACCGTCATTAATTCAAAAACCTTCAAAAATTAAATAGAAAAAAACAAGTTTTTTTAACTGAAAGTAAGGAACGACATTAAAACTTAAAACGAACAGAAATTATTCCGTATATGAAAGGGGCTGTCCCCTCCTCAACGCCTCGCTCTTTACGCTAAAGTTTGACTTTCTCACAACTCTATTTTTTTAAACAATAAAAAATTTTAGCGTAAAGAGCGAGGTGTTGAGGAGGAGACAGCCCCTTTCATATACGGAATAATTTCTTTTTGTTTTAACTTTTAACGTCGTTCCTTACTTTCAGTTAAAAAAACTTGTTTTTTTTATTTAATCTACATCAATAGGCATCTTATTGCAGGCTTTAGGTTTTTACAGTTAAAGAAGGGGTTAGTATCCAAACTCTTGTTTGTAGTGAAACTATATTTGTCTTCAACAATCCTGGAAAGAACTAATAAATTAAACTGAATATTTGATGTATAATGATATTAATTGCTGAAAGCTCATCAGTTTAAAATTTTACTGTAATTTTAATATTTATTTTCAATATTAAGTACAAAAGAAAATATTTGTAATATAATTCGCTTTCAGTAAAGCGCCAGTGACGCAGTAGGTTTTATGCTTTTGCAGTGAGAGAAGGAGGCGTTACCCAAATTCTTGTTTGTAGTTATTTTTTTTCGATTCAAGCTTGATTTGCATATTTAATTTAAGTTTCACTCGTTTTAAGATATATTTGTTCATTTACATTAATATCTATTGTATGTTTGTTTGCATTGATTGTTTATTTAATTTCTGTTCGTTTTAAGTTTCATTTATACGTCAATGGCAAAATATTTTTTTTTTCGTTTTAAGCTTGATTTTCATATTCAATCTAAGCATTACTCGCTTTAAGATCTATTTATTCATTTATATTATTACTTGTTATATGTTTTTTGCTAAGATTGTTTATTTAATTTCGGTTCGTTTTGGGTTTCATTTATTCTTTAATAGTAATTTCTGGTCGGTTTGAGTTTGAATTTCAACAGATATTTGTATCTGCTGAGCTTAAGTTTAAAATGGCCTTTACTTTTCTTTAGAAAAATTATTTTTCGGAAAGTTTTTTTTTTAATTATTTTTTGTTCATTCTTGATTGCAAAAAGTTTTAATTTTTTATGGCATAGAAGGGGGGTGGGTGGGTTGCTTACTATCCGATTATTCTTGACTTTCAAAAACGGAGCTAGGACTTTCAATTTAAACCGAATGTGCCTTTAACAAAGTCTATACGATCACCTCTTTGATAAAAACCTTATATATGAGCAATGGACAGCTTGCATAAGTTACAACCCTTGCACTGGGGTCAGTGGGAGTTTTTGCCAGCTCCCGAGGCATAACTATTTTAATTACTTCACCTTTTAACTATTTCTGACCTTGGATTTGCGCTGCAAATGCGAGGATATTAGAGGGGTCGGATTTAATACTAGGGGGCTTGTGATTTGAGTTCCCTCCATAGTTTATATGACCACCTCTTCCATTAAACCTTATATGCCTCCAAAGCATAAGTTAAAGCCCCCCCCCCGGATTCTGGGGGGGGGGGGGTATGTTGACCCCGAACATACCCCAGAACACACCCGATCGTTGGACTACTTCACACAAACTGGTAATCTCGCAATTTTGATCGCATGCATTTGGAAAAAGTATGTGTGTGGGGAGGGGGGATTTCCTCCGATCCCTATTTGCTCATAAAAAGGAAACAAGACTTTCAATATCCAATCAAATGAGCCACTTCTGAAGTTTATATGACCTCTCCGTACATAAAAACCTTATATATCCCGGGGCATAACACAAAACACTTGTCCCTGGGCTCTGGGGGTTTGTGCCAACCTCAAAGTTTTTATTATCTGATAATTGAACTATTTTTAACAAAATGGATATCTCAAAATTTTTATTGGATTGGTTTTGTAAAATAAGGGCGTGGGGGAGAGGGGGGCTAATTGCCCTTCTATATCTTTTGAATCTGTAAAAGTGAACTAGAACTTTCAATTTTAAATCAAATGGTCCCTCTCTGAAGTTTATACCAGCATCCCTTCTAGAAAAACCAAACTTGCTCCCAGGGCATAACTTACAATGCCTGTCCCCGGGCCCTGGGGGTTGTGTCAACCCAGAAGTTTTAATATCTGATATTTGAACTTTTTTTTATTGGATTTTTTTATGCATTACATTTTTTTATTTGATGTATTTGGGGAAAAAAGGGTGTGAGGGGGGTGGGTGGGTTAGTTGCCCTCTGATCTCTTTTGACTCTTAAAAAGTGAACTAGAACTTTCATTTTCCAAACAAATGAGCCCTCTTTGAAGTTTATACGAGCATCCCTTCCATAAGAACCATATATGCCCCCAGGGCATAACTTACAACGCCTGTCCCCGGGCCCTGGGGTTTTGTCGACACCAGAGTTTAAGTTATCTAACATTTTAACTATTTTCAACAAAATGGCTGTCTCAAAATTTTTATTTGATGTATTTGGGGAAAAGCGCGTGTATCGGTGGGAGGCTAGTTGCCCTTCGATCTCTTTTGACTCTTAAAAAGTAAACTAGAACTTTCACTTTCCAAACAAATGAGCCCTCTCTGAACTTTATACGAGCATCCCTTCCATAAGAGCCATATATATCCCCAGGGCATAACGTACAAAGCCTGTCGCCGGGCCCTGGAGGGTTGTGTCGACACATAAAATTTTGTTATCTGACCCTTGAACTATTATTAACAAAATGGTTATCTCAAAATTTTTATTTGATGCATTTGGGGGGAAAAGGACGTGGGGGGGACTAGCTGCCCCCGATCCCTTTTGACTCTTAAAAAGTGAACTACAACTTTCATTTCCAATCAAATGAGCCCTCTATGAAGTTTATACGAGCATCCCTTCCATAACAACCATACAGCCCTAGGGTGTAACTTACAACGCCTGCCCCGGGCCCTATGGGGCTTTGTCGACACCGGTGTTTTTTAATCTGAACTTTGAACTATTTCTAATAAAATGTCAATCTCATAATTTTTATCTGATGTATTTGGGGAGAAAAGGGTAGGGGAGGAGGCTAGCTCTCCTCCGATCATTTTTTTACTGATAAAACGTGAACGAGAACTTTCATTTTCCAATCAAATGAGCCCTACTTGAAGTTTATACGAGCATCCTTTCCATAAGAACCTTATATGCCCCCGCTGCAAAACTTACAACGCCTGCCCCCGGGCCCTGTGGGGCTGTGTGGACACCGAAGTTTTTGTTATCTGAACTTTGAACTAGTTTGAACAAAATGTTTATATAAGAATTTGTACCTGATGTATTGGGGGAAAAGGGCGGGGGGGGGGTGGCTAGCTGCCCTCTGATCACTTTTGATTTATAAAAAATGAACTAGAAATTTCAATTTCGAATCAAATGAGTCCCATTTGAAGTTTATACGAACATCCCTTCCATAAGAACTTTAGATGCCCCCAGGGCATAACTTACAACGCATGTCCCCGGGCCCTGGGGTTTGTGTCAACATCAGAGTTTCGTTATCTGACCTTTGAACTACTTTTAACAAAATGACTATCTCAAAATTTTATCTGATGCAATGGCTACCTCAAATGTTCTATCAGATATATTTGTGGAAATAGGACTCGGGGGGGGGGGGTCTAGTTTCCCTCTGATCACCTTTGACTCTTAGAAAGGGCATTAGAACTCTCTGTTTCCAATCGAATGAACCCCCTTTGAAGTTTATACGATGACCCCTTCTATGTGAAGTGCCTCTGGGAATAAAAATAAATGGAGTGTTGGGGGAGGCTAGCTACCCTCCGATCACTTTTTTCTCATAAAAAGTAAATAACAAATTCAATTTCCTATCAAATGAGCCCTCAATTAAGTTGATACGAGCATCCATTCCATAACAGTCATATATGCCCCCAGGGCATAACTTAAACCGCCTACCCCCGGGCTCTGGGGGCTGTGTCGACACCGGAGTTTTTTTTATATCTGAACTTTGAAATATTTTTAACAAAATGTCTATCTCATAATTTTTATCTGATACATTCAGGGTAGGGAGGGGGGGGGGGCTAGTTGCCCTCCGATCCCTTTTGACTCTTAAAAAATTAACGAGAAATTTCAAGTTCCAATCAAATGAACCCTCTCCGAAGGTTATATGAGCATCACTTCTATAAAAGCCATGTATGCCCCAGAGTATTACTTAAAACGCCTGCCTCCGGGCCCTGGGGGGTGGCGTCGACACAGGAATTTTTCTTATCTAAGCTTAGAACTATTTTTAATGAAATAGCTATCTTAAAAATTTGTCGGATAGGCTTGGGGAGAAAGGGTCTGTGTGTGGGGGGGGGGGGGGGCTAGTTGCCCTCGGTTTTTTTTCTCTTAAAAAGTGAACTAGAACTTTCAATTTCGAATTAAATGAGCCCTCTCTGAAGTTTATACAAGCATCCCTTTCATAAGAACCATTTACACCCCCAGGACAACACTTACAACACCTAGCCCCCAGGCCCTGGGGGTTGTGTTGACACCGGAATTTTTTTTATCTAACTTTTGAACAATTTTTAAAAAACTGGCTATCCCGAAATTTGTAGCGGTTGGGTTTGGGGAAAAAAGGGCGTGGGGGGGGGGGAGGGGGCTAGTGGCTCTTAAATCTCTTGACTCTTAAAAAGTGAACAAGAACTTTCAATTTCCAATCAAATGAGCCTTCTATGAAGTTTATACGAGCATCCCTTTCATAAGAACCATACATGCATTAGAGCATAACTTAGAACGCCTTCCCCCGGGCACTGGGGGGGGGGGGTTGTATTGACACGGGAGTTCTTCTTATCTGACCTTTGAACTATTTTTTTTTAAACAAAATCTCTATCTCAAAGTTTTCATCAGATAGGTTTGGAAAAAGAAGGCGTTGTGGGAGGGGGGAGGAGGCTATTTGCCCTATGATCTCTTTTGGCTATTAAAAAGAGAACTCGAACCTTCAATTTCCAATCAAATGAGCCCTCTCTGAAGTTTATACAAGCATCCCTTTCATAAGAACCATATATGCCCCAGGGCATAACTTATAAAGCCTGCCCCCAGGCCCTGGGGGGTTGTGTCGACACCTGAGTTTTTGTTATCTGACTTTTGAACAATTTTTAACTTAATAGCTATCTCAAAATTTTTATTGGATGCATTCAAGAAAAGGGGCGTAGGGGGGGGGGCTAATTCCCCTCCAATCTCTTTTTGCTCTCAAAACTGAACTAGAACTTTCAAGTTTCAATCAAATGAGTCCTCTCTGAAGTTTTTACGATTATCCCTTCCATACGAACCCTGTATTTCTCCAGGGCATAACTTACAACGCTTGCCCTCCAGCCCTGGGGGACTGTGTTGACCCCGGAGTTTTCGTTATATGGTCTTTGAGCTATTTAAAAAAAAAAATGGCTCTCTCAAAGTTCTTATCAGATGGGTTTGAGAAAAAAGGGTGAGGAGGGGGGCTAAGTGCCCTCCAATCTATTTTGACTCATAAAAAGTGAACTAGAACTTTCTGTTTCCAATCAAATGAGCCCTCTTTGAAGTTTATACGAGCATCCATTCCATAAGAACCATATATGTCCCCAGGGCAAAACTTACAACGCCAGCCTCCGGGCCCCGGGGGTTGTGTCGACGCCGGAGTTTTTGTTATATGATCTTTGAACTATTTTTAACAAAATAGTTATCTCAAAATTTTTATCGGATGTATTTGGGAAAAAAGGGCGTGGGGGGGGGAGCTGGTTATCCTCTGATATCTTTTGACGTTAAAAAGTAAACCAGAACTTTCAATTTCCAATCAAATGAGTCCTATCTGAAGTATATAAGAGCATTCCTTCCATAAGAACCATATATGCCCCAGGGTATAACTTATAACCCTTACCCTGAAGACTATGGGTGAAGTGTCGTGCTCAAAGATGTAATTTCCAGAACTTTCAACTACGTTGAACAAAATGGCTATCTCAAAATTTGATTGGATGTGTTTGGGGAAATGGTGGGCGTGGAAGGGGTGTTCGTTGCCTTCCAATGACTTTCGACTATTAAAAAGGGTACTAGCCATTTAAATTTCCAATTGAATGAGCCCTTTTTGAAGTTTCTACGACAACACTTTCCATAATAAACTTTATATGTCCCCAGGGCATAACTTACAACCCTTGCCTTGAGGGCTGTGGGGGGCTGTCATCCTCAAAGACCTAATTGCCAGAACTTTCAACTACGTTGAACAAAATGCCTATCTCAAAATTTTGATTGGATGTGTTTGGGTAAATGGTGGGCGCGAGAGGGGGGTTAGTTGCCCTCCAATGACTTTCGACTATTAAAAAGGCCATTAGCCCTTTGAATTTTCAATAGAATGAGCCCTTTTTGCAGTTTCTACGACAATGCTTTCTATAAAACCTTATATGCCCCCAGGGAATAGCTTAAAAACCTTGCCCTGAGTTCTGCGGGGGAAGTGTCCTCAAACATAATCTCTATCTGAAAATCAACTGCGTAGAACAAAATGGCTATCTCTAAATTTTGATTGGATTATTTAAGGGAAATGGTGGGCGTGGAAGAGGTGTTCGTTGCCTTCCAAGCACTTTTGACCCTTAAAAAGGGCACTAGAACTCTCGATTTCAAATCGAATGAGCCCCCTTTGAAGTTTATACGACGACCCCTTCCACATGAAGTTCCACTGGGGAAAAAAATAATAATAAAACATTGGAGCCGTATGGCCTTTACTATAGGCAACGCTATAGCATTGCCTCTGACATGAATAAGGTATAAAAAAATTTAAGATAAATCAACATTACATTTAAATAAATTTATATAATTACTATCTCCACCAAAAAATATCAGCAATAATCAGACAGCTGCTGTTGGGTCTTTTGTAAGTCTAAACTGTCACTGACATCGCTGTTTGGATAAATTGCGCTACTATTTGAATCAAGTTTTGAGTTGTTAATTGGGATAATTTCCAAAACCTTTACACAGATCACTATTAGATTACAGTTGGTTTCTGCTAAAGGAAGGTATGCGCTGAAGGGAGTTTTTTGCTAAGGGGAGGTTTGTGTATTTGGTATTCTTCAACAGGAAGAATGCTAAGGTTTCTTAACGGAAATATGGAGAGGTATTTTTCTCCAGGTTATACCTATCGCTCGGTTATGCTTACCTTTATTCCCTCCCTCCAATAGTCGGGCCAAGTGCAAGCTCTTAACTTCAAGACATTCAATGTCTACAGATATTTAGGTATTCCAACATTAGGATTATGTTACTTGAGTAGAAACATATTTCTGACAATTTGTAATTGATGGTGGAAAATTGGATAAAACACGACTAACTTTCATTGATTTAGGAAGCAATATTAAAAAGATTGCTGGAAAAATCATCATTTGAAAAGCACGGGTCTATTATTAGTCCAGGCACAATCATGTCCTGATTCTCTTACCTCCTACTGATGCAAAAAAAATAAAGAAAGAGACTTAATGAAAGAAAAAAAAAACTTTTTTCCTACTGCGGAAAAAAAGAAAAAAGAGACGCCTCAGTGCTAACCGTTCAAGAATAGACTCTATTTTTGTCGTTCGAGGTGGGAAACCCTTAGCCTTATATTAAGGGTTCTTCGGAAGAACCGTGTCAAAAGTGTGTTTTGTTTCATCTGGACAAAATTTTTAGAGATTTTTGGCTCATTTCGAATTCTCAAGACTGTGTTCTCATAATTAAAAGTTATTTTTCAGTTGACTATGAAAGAATATTCTCAATATATTGTTACACGGGAAATTCTTGTCATTAGACGATATATTTAAAAACATTCTTTTAATTTTGGCCATTTTGGACTGTGCCTGCTCTTTACTAGATTACAACAGCTCTTGCAACCATTATTAAGTGAAAAAGCCTCCCTAAATGCTATTGAAGGGTAGAGAGCTGCTAAAGAAGACACAGAGAAACAGGGAGTTCAGTTTCTCAAACATTTTACTTTGACGAACAATGAGATTTTTTTTACGAAAATACATTATATATATATATATATATATATATATATATATATTATATATATATATATATATATATATATATATATATATATATATTATATATATATATATATATATATATATATATATATATATATATATATATATATATAATATATATATATTATATATATATATATATATATATATATATATATATATATATATATATATATATATATATATACAACTTAGGATTAAAAATTATCTTATAGGCAAATATAATTACAGAAAAGAAAATGGGTCATTAATCTGAAAAGAAAAGAAACAGGGGTGGAACCCCAACACCTCCCCCGTAAGATAAATGACCACCCACGCGCCACACTGGTCCACCCTTACAAATATAACACTTCAAAATCACGAAACTTGTCTATCTTCTGTTCTTCCTTCTTTTGTACATCTCCATCGCAGCTAACCGTTGGCTTATGGCTTCGTGACTATACCATCCCCTTGGCTTTGTTCCATTGCCATTCCGTATTTCTGTCCAACCAATCAAAGATATTGTCTGTACAGTTCTATTCATCAAGCTTGGGATTTCAAAGAAGGAAGAATCCCCGAGATTTGTGGAACTTTATCTTGCACAGCAAAATAAAAAATTTCTCGCTCTCACGAAATTTACATTTGAGAGGAGCAGAGAATCAGTTTCTGGCACATTCAATGATGCCAGCCATTCTGAAAAATTGGCTGTTCTAGTATCTCAATTTCCATCTGTGGAAACAACCCCACATCTCAATTAAATTTAAATTGCCCCTTGGCATAATTCCAAATAATCTAAGGCCGAAAATGCAAAGGCCTGTGGAAGCGATAAGAGTATAGGGAAATCAGCTAAAACTTTGAGCGAATCGCTAATCAGTTCACTCTGGGTTCCCGCCCCTGGGATAATCAAATGAAGAATATACATTAATGCTAATTGAAGATGAAATTTGGATACATCTCCCACTGAATACAATTCGCCGGAAATAATTGTCGGTTCCCATGAAGAGTAAAAACTATGAATAGGGTTACTGGACAAAGGTTTGGGTGAAATGTGAAGTGACTGGGAAGAGCATCCCCCAAAGACTCCAGATCAGAGAAGCAAAACCTCGGTAAAGGGATCACAACTTGTCCGCCAGTTGTGCATTGAGGAAAAGGGCTATCTTTCGCGACTTCCCGCAGGGGATCTTCCCCAAGGGATTCCTCCCCTTTATAAAGGATCGAAATCTCTTTTGAGTTCATAATACTAATCTCAGATTCCTTCCCAAGTTTTTCCAATCCATCCCGACATTCAATATCTCCCAACTTTTCCCCATATCGTTGTAGGTCGCTCATCTCTATTTTGTAATCATCTTGTTTTGTTCTCCATGGGTCTTGGATCTCTTTATCTTCCCTATTATTTATGTTATCAAGTCACAGCCCATCCAATTTTTTTTTTTTTTTACATATATTTTTATCACAATCGGGACATGCCGTCAGCATTCCCGTTATCTGTCCCTGGTCTTGATTTTATTTCAAAATCGTATTGTTGTAAGCACAGGGACCATCGTGCCAATCGTCGGTTACCTGGCTTCATTATATTTAGCCATCTCGATGGGTTGTGATCTGTCACTATTGTAAATTTTCGTCCATATACATAATAGTCAAGTTTTTTGACTGCGTATATTATTGCAAGACATTCTTTTTCAATCGTGCTATGATTTAATTCTGCTTTTGACAATTTTCTGGATATAAATATGATTGGATGTTACCCATACTCAAAATCTTTAGATAAAACTGCCCCTAATCTGTAATCTGGACTGTCAGTTTGTAGCACAAATGGTAAGGAAAAATCTGGATTTCTCAGTATTCTTTCGCTACAAAGAGTATCTTTCAGTGTATCAAATGCATTTTGTTCAATTTCTGACCATTTAACGGGGTCTACGATCCCTTTCCTTGTTAACTCCATCAAAGGTGTAGCAATCGTTGCAAAATTTGGTAGGAATTTTTGGTAATATCCTGCCAAACCCAAAAATGACCGAACTTTTTTCTTTGTATTCGGGACTGCTGCGCTTTTAATTTTTTCTGTTTTTCCCTTAATGGGGTTATGATACCGTTTCCTATTTTGTGTCCCACGTATTCTGTCTCTTATTGTACCAATTTACATTTTTCTACATTCAGAGTTAATCCTGCTCTCCTCAGCCTGGTCAACACTTGTTCTATATGAGTTATATGTTCATTGAACGAGTTTGAAAATACTACAATGTCATCCAAGTAGGCTTTTGCATATGGTAAGTATTAAGATACAATCTACTAGTTTTGGAATGTTGCTGGGGCCCCTTTTAGACCAAAAGGCATATACCTAAACTGATATAACCCAAAAGGTGCAATAAAAGCCGTTTTGCTGAATCTTCTGGGTGCATCTTCACTTGCCAATATCCCCTTTCAAGTCTAACATTGATATAAATTTTCCGGAGCCTACTGACTCTTGAATTTCAAATATTCTTGGTATTGGGTACGTGTCTGATTCGGAAATATTATTCAGTTTTCTGTAGTCTACGCAAAATCGAATGGAGCCATTCTTCTTCGGGACTAATACGACTGGCGCTGCATATTCTGAAATTGATGGTTCTATAACCCCTAAATCGAGCATTCGGTCTATTTCTTTTTCATTTCTTTCATTTTAGCTTCTGGTATTCAGTACGGGTATTGTTTTATTGGTTTATTGTTTTTTACTGGTATTTTATGTACCACATTTTTTGTTTTTTTCTGATTCGGTCTGTTAATACGTCTGCAAATTCCGTGAATAAATTATTTAATTGGTCTTTCTGAGCTCGGCTCAGATGTGTTTCTGACGAAACTCTTTCAATGGCATTTATATGTGTTTCCGCCGGGTCTATTGTACCCAAAGGGTACACACACACACACACATATATATATATATATAATATATATATATATATATATATATATATATATATATATATATATATATATATATATAGATATATATATATATATAGATATATATATATAATATATATATATATATATATATATATATATATATATATATATATATATATATATATATATATAATATATATATATATACATATACATATATATATATATATATATATATATATATATATAATATATATATATATTATATATATATATAATATATATATATAGATATATATATATATATATATATAGATATATATATATATAGTATATATATATATATATATATATATATATATATATATATATATATATATATAGAGGTCGAAATCATGAGGCAGTACTTCTGCGGATCTTTGTGGCTTCCCCTTTCATTCTCCCTGTTAAATTTCCTCAGTAAATTCACATGGCAATTTCTTCCTTTTTCCTTGCTCCATCTAATTCTATCATATAATTTACATTATTCCTTTTCTTTTTCACCTTAAATATTCCTTTCCATCTTACTTCCACTTTATTATTTCCGTCCGGTAGCAATATCAGGACTTCATCCCCTTCCGCAAATTCGCACATTCGGGCGGATTTATCGTACCACATTTTTGTTTTTTCTGCATATTCCCCCTGTGCTTGCTTGACAATTTCATGGTATTTATGCAGTTTTTCTCGTAGTGATAGCAAGTGGTTTATCACTGTTTCTTCATTTTTCTCCTCATTCTCCCATGACTCCTTTAAAATGTCTAACACCCCCCTTGGGTTTGTCCCGTATAGTAATTCAAATGGCGAGAACCCTGTAGCTTGGTGTGGAGTTTCTCTGTATGCAAAAAGGACATAAGGAAGGATTTTGTCCCATTTGTTTATATTGTCTCTTACAAAACGTCTCAACATACTAATTAGGGTTCCGTTAAATCTTTCTGTCACTCCATTTGTCTGAGGATGAAATGGAGTAGTTAATGCTTGTTTAATGCCGAGAATTTCGTATAATTTTCGGATGTATGTCGATATAAAATTGGTTCCATTATCTGTTAAAATTTCCTTCGGGATGCTGTGACGTGAGACATATTTCGCTAATTCTTCTGCGATTTTGGGTGATTTTACTGTTCGCATTGGGATAGATTCTGGGTATATCGTAGCCAGGTCATTAATAACTAGAATGAACCTGTTTCCCGCGCTAGATTTTGGGAGTAGACCTACAATGCCCATTAAAATTCTCTCAAACGGTTTGCCGAAAATGGGCATTTTTTTTCATTGGAACTTTTCACTTGGTTTTTTGTATGCGACTAATTGACAATCTTTGTATCTTTTACAAAAGTTGATAATATCCTTTCATAATTCTTTCCACCAGAAAACGCTGCAAGACTCTATCTCTTTTTATTTTTGGATCCCATGTGTCCCCCCGTTGGTCTTGAGTGAGCTTATTTTATTACCGCTTTTCTCAGTTCATGTGGTACCAAAAGTTGTAATTTTCTTGGGTTTTCCCCAGTCTCCATTATTTTATAAAGTAAATTTCCATTACTGGAAAACTGTTTAGATTGTGGATTTTTTTTATTCGTTAGTGCTAGTTTATTTTTCTGCAATCTCTATCATTTGTTTGTAATTCTACGAATTTTTCGGAGGTTACCCCGAGTATTTCGGTTAGTTCATCTTTCGTTCCTCTGGTTCTCTTTCTACGGTCAATAATTTCTCTTGTTTATGGTTATATTCCTTTTTGTTTGCCCTTTTTTGGCTTATAGGTTTTCTTAGTTTTGCATTTTTTATGAGCGTCTCGTCGTTAAATTGTAATATGTTTGTATATTTTGATCATCATTTTCATTAGTGGGCGGCACAGCCTCCCTTTTATTTTTTCTTGGTCTCGTGTCACCGCATTTACTTTTTTAATCATGGAGGTTGCTTTTAGTGCAAGAAAGTTTTCGATATTGCCGAAATCTCCCCCTAATAAAACGTCTACTGCAAGAGTAGGTACAACCCCTACTCTTAATTCTTTTTAGCCGTATTTCCCTCTTTATTGGCTATTTCTATTATGACCTTAGCCGTTGGATATTTGTGTTTTGCTCTGTAGTAGCATAGCGCTGCCACTTTATTTTCATAGTTTATGTCCATTTTCTTTATTAAATCTTTCCGTACATAGGTTTGGTCGCTGCACGAATCGATAGCTATTTCTACCGATTTACCATTTAGTTAGCCAAATACTTTGTGTGATTCTGCAAATGCTCAAGTTTTCATATTTTCCGGGCTTCTAACCCATGCGGTTCTCTTATACGTCTGAAACTTTTTCCCATTCTCTCGGGAACGATCGTTGTGATATTGATCGTTTCTTGGATTGTCCTGTTTTCCCTTGGACCCATCGTCCCTTGTTCTGTAGTTATTGTCGTGATTTTTGTTCGCGCTGCGGCAATCTGAGGCATAATGTCCACGTTTATTACAGTTAAAACAGGTAACGTCATGTTGTTCCTGTTTTTGGCCGTATTTTCTCCCGTCTTTATTTGGGCAATTGCTGCTGTAGTGGCCGCCGGAGTTACAATGGTAGCACATTGATTCTGTTTGTCTTTGCCATATCTGGCTAGCATTATTTTTATTTTCTGAGTAAGGGTATTTTTTCCTACCACTACCTCCTAACCTTGTTCTTGGTGGGAATGTCTCCCTCCTAATTTCAGTGTGCCTGTCTGCTAATTCGGACATTTCCTCAATTGTTTGTGAGTTTTTCTCTTTTAAGCACATTCTCATAGTTGGATATGTATCTTCTAAAACTGTTCCATCGCTGTTTTATCTACTATTTCCGTTATCTTTCTTTTATTTCTTCCGGGTCTTCTAACATTCTATAGTTTTCTAACTCTGGCCATTTTAAACACATATCTTTTAATTTGTACCCGAATTCCTTATAAGTTTCGTTGTCTCGTTTTCTTTCGCTTCTAAACTTCCTTTGAAAGTGCTCGGGGGAGAGTTGAAACTTTTGAAAAATGGCTTGTTTTAGTCTTTCAAAAACTTTTGAGTAGTGCATTGGTAATGCTTTAAATGCAATTTGTGCTTTGTAGTTAAGGAGGGGCTGTATTCTTGTCACCCAATTTTCTCTCGGCAATCCATTTAATTCCGCGGTTTTTTCAAAGTTATAGAGGTACAAATGTACATATTCATTCTCTGTCATTGGTTGAGAGTTTACTGCATGCATTAAATTTACTGTGGACGATCCTTGATGCTCCTGGTAATTTTTCCCTGCAATTATTTGCATTAGTTATCTTCTATCCTCTCTATCTTTCTCTTCCTTTCGTTCTCTGGCTATTCTATCAGCCTCTTCCTTTTGTTTTCTAGCTATTCTAATATTCTCTTCTCTCTGCTCTCTAGCTATCCTCTCTTTCTCTCTTTCTTTTCTATCTCTCTCTCTTTCTTTTCTCTCTTCCTCCTCTTTTCGTACTCTGGCTATTCTATCAGCCTATTCCTTTCGTTCTCTGGCTATCCTCTCTTTCTCTCTTTCTTTTCTATCTTCTTCCATCAACTTTAATATATCTTGTGTCATATCTATTTGAGTACTTTTTCGCGAGCCCCTGCCAGAAATTGAGCTTCTACTACTCCTACTACTTGGCCTACTATGATTTTCTCTGTCTTTATATCCTCTTAATTCGTTTTCTGAGTCTGTTCATTCTATAATTATATTTTCTCTTACCCGCAACTCCCCTACATTTTGTACCTCATCTGAAGGGTGAGTGGGTTTTGTTTTACCCGTATTTCCATATAATGATTTTTCTTCATATATTATCGCCACTGTTTCTTTTGTCTGGGTTTCTCTATCTGGGAATAATTCTTTCTGAATCTGCCTTAAACTCTTTTTTTCCTCCACAGTTTGTAGCGGAGATCACTCTATTACTGATTTTGTTTAGAATATTTCCCCTTCACACGTGTCAGAAATGTCTATTTCATCCCCTGAGTGATATATGGTTCTATCTGATTGTGTTTTTCTTAGGGTATTTCCAGCGGGAGTCGCATACAATTGTGTGTCTGAATACGATTTTTGTTTTACCGCGGTAGATATTGTCTGAATTCTCCGTTTGTCCGCCATTACTTCAAGGTTTACTTAACGTCTTTTGTCTATATGAAAATCCTTTTACCAATGTCGCTTTTTTATCTTTTCGTGAAAAATTGTTGCGTTTTAATTTGCCGATTCTACGTGGGCCGCGCAGCCTCCCTTGTCTCACAAGTTAATTATTCGCGTGGCATATTGATTCTTAAATTTTATTACTAGTTATTATCTAGCTAGGCACAGCCCAGATAAAAAAATTCCCTTTGCGAATCTTTTTTTTTATGTGTAACCGCAATAGGCTACTATGTAGGGTAACTCAACTTGTCTATTTGAAAACGTGTAATTCTTTTACTATCAGGTTTACTAATAGGACCTTTCTTGCTGCTACCAGTGTTGGTGTGGTGAAGTATGGGTGCCACCACTTATTGGTGCTAAAATGGTGCGGGTGTCACCAAATAATATAATGGGATGCCCGCGTCTACCACACAGGTTTTGTAAATATCGGGTTTGGTAATACACAATTTACAGTATACCCTGCCATATATGTATATGTATAAATATATATATATATATATATATATATATATATATATATATTATATATATATATATATATATATATATATATATATATATATATATATATATATAAATATATATATATATATATATATATATATATATATATATATATATATATATATAATATATATATATATATATATAATATATATATATATATATATATATATATATATATATATATATTATATATATATATATATATATATATATATATATATATATATATATAGATATATATATATATATATATATATATATATATATATATATATATATATATATATATATATATATATATATATATATATATATATTTATATATATATATATATATATTTATATATTTATATATATATATATATATATATATATAGTATATATATATATATATATATATATTATATATATATATATATATATATATATATATATATATATATATATATATATATATATATATATATATATATATATATATATATATATATATATATATATATATTATATATATATATATATATATATATTTTGTTTTGCTGTCTGAGCCACTTTTAATTATATGAATTCCAGCTATCTCTGTTTTATTTACACTTTCCGGAAACTTTTGTAATGTTCCTCTTGCAGTCAAACACTCTATCCAATTAGAAACTGAAGTTGCCCCCCTCAAAATCAAGAGTAGCCGAAGGAGTCTTTTTTCTTGCTATTGACTCTAGATATTTCTTCGCAAATATTGGAAATTAAAATTGGTAATTTGGATAAGTGCAGTCAGCTCAACGAAAAAGAAAATTTAGGAGTAATATTTGTATTTTCAGTTTGGACTTTGAACATCAATCTTTTTGTGTATTTACCCATGGAATCCCATCTATATCTTTGAGGATAAAAGATAAAAATACCCACCAAAAATATTTTTCCAATCTGCACTGACCATATTTCTGGAAAAAAACAAATACTTATCTATAACTCAAGCTTAAGTGTAATGACTAAAAACTCTATTTTAAATGAGAATAAAAGTGTATTTGAAGATTGAACTAGTAAAAGTTTCTCTGTCTAAGATGACGAACATTCCTCTCATGAAGGGAACTTTATCCCTTGTGTTCAAATAAATTGTCATTACACCTTAAAAATTGCTATTTCAGCAACGCTGGAATACTCTATTCAATAGTAAATGTTCAATCTGCTCCGGATTTTTTTTCGAAATTAAGTACCACGTTAAGGAACGTGCTCTAGCAGATAGGGGAGGGCAACCCATGAGTGTGCTCTACCCCAACGCATGATTCTTACGATATTCTCTAAGATATTTTGCAATTTTTGCAAGAAAATTATATTTAGGCCTGAAGGGTAGTGTCTTTTAACGAACAGTCATTTGCTAGTCTTTGGCCAGTAGCCCAAACATCAGCAAAAATGGCCGCGATGCTCAGTTTGATGCGTTCACTTACACTTTGTACCAGCACTTGGATATTAAGGAGATTCGGTACCCTAAAGGATTACCGTATCCCCTCCATCATAAACTTCTTTAGTTTTTGTGCCAAACTATTTAAAATTGATCGGGTGATATTGCCATAACTTGTAGGGCGTGGATAAGAAGTCTCCGCAAAAAAAAAAAACGACACTTATTTTCCAGGAAATTTTGAAAACCAGCTACTCCTTTTTTTGCAGGAGATAGAGATGTTCAGTTTAAATGAAAGCTACATCACCAGAAAACGTAAATTTAGTTTTTTCGATTGAACGGAGCAGAATTGTCTTTTTAAAGTTCAGAAAAGGGCAATTCTTAAATATATTCTAGCATACCTGCTGGGTAAACATTAAAATTAGCTCAGAGGAAATATCATATGAGTCATCTGACAGCTTTGGGAACTCCCTGTTGTGCTACCAGCCTTTGATTGAAAACCTCACCGACGCAGGATGCATGTTACTTATGCTATTTTGTTTAAAATTAGTAGGAGATAATATGTTTTCTCTACTTTGAAATAGCCTCTGGTTAGCTTTTCGAACTGATGACACATTCAAGATCCCGGATCATGTTTATAAAAAATTCTTTGGTAGTTCCCTTTGGTCCTTGGAAAATTTTTTAAATGGCCCAGCTGTCTTTAAGGCGGTCAGCCGACGCTGATACTCACAAAATAATTTTTAAGGTATCAAATCCCCTCAAAAGTGTTACTTTTGCTTTTGCTGGGGATAGGTAAAAAACGAGATTACTTGCCTTTTAATTCGTGTTAAAAATTGTGTATTAATTCTATTCGTTTATTCTTGGGTTATATTTTTTAAGCCATTCCCATTGTTTTGTATTTTCCTAGAAAGACAGATAGCGCCACCTTTTAGAAATTGGTTCAAACAATGCTTTGGATTCTCAACAAGTTTAGCCAGACAATTAAATACGATTCCTGGAAAGACTAATAGCTCCATCTTTTGATAACCGGTGCTTTTGATGGGAATACCCATTTTTTTAATTGGTGCTTTTGATGGGAATACCCAGATTAAGCTAGTAAAAGAAACGAAGCGTTTTGAGTAAAACATATGTACAAGGTTTGTGGGAAAAATACCTGTGTTAAGCCGGTAACCGGAAGGAATCTTTTTTGAGTAAAACATGTAGAAAAATCACTCCTAAGAATTGAACTTCTCTTAAACTTCATTTTCAGGGGGAGCTATATGGAAAGGACAAAATCAAATTTGTTCGTAATGTTTCGCAAAACCCTCAGTCGAAGCCATCAGTCTTATTTTTTGTGTGCCCTCTTTAGAATATGATTTATGCCTCTTTTTTTCCTTGAAATTACCAGAAAAAATCAACCATGCAGATTTTTATTTGCCCCTCTCTCTCTTTTTCAACTCCCCTCTTTCAGCCGATTATTTGTAGAGCTCTGGGGTCCTGCCAGCAATGAGTACTCTTTCAGAATTTTTTCATGCTGTTTAATTTATGAATAAAGTCATTAGAAAATGATATATGCCTGTTCTTTTCACTTAGAACAGTAAATTGGAACTGAAATCCCTAAGTTCATTCTAACGGTGTTTTTTTTTGTTCTAGTAAAAAAAGCTGCCTTCCTTTAGATGTTTAATCGGTAAAGCTAAATTGGTCTCCAAATGATTTATGAGACCATCATTTAAATTTATTAAAGCTCCATTTTTTATGTTTCTTGTTTAGAAAATAATGTCTGCGCTCCCTGTTCGTTTAAATAACTAGATGAAAACTTAAATCCCTAAAAACTGTAATAATACTTTTCTGTGTTACTAATAAAAATGATTATCTTCCTTTAAATAGTTCATCTCCATTATAGAATTTACTTTATGGCCTTTCAAAGCTATTTTTATATACATTTAACATTAAAGCTATGCTTAAAAATGGTCTGTCTAAAATGAAATATGGTTGGTTAATTATCAAGAATTCATTTACTTTCATTTGTTTATTTATTTTTGTTTAAACAACAGCCCTCAGCACATAACATCACTTAGAACAATGAATATTTTCGACTCCTTTTCAGTATATTTGCACGCTTAATTCTACACGTGTTTCATCTTTATCCTCTGTCAAGCCTTTTAAATTCCTTTTCGCTTTTCGCTACTTTCTCGTTTCTGAACGTCTTTTAAACGCGTTCAGGTCTTTCATGCTTTCTTTTATTTTGAGTGTCTTCATTAACAAATTAAGCAAGTTCAAATAAGAAGCCAGCGGAGAAAGCAACAGAGATGTTTCAGGATCTCATGGGCTAGACTTTCCCCTGTAATGCGAGTTACATTTGGAAATACATATGATGAAGGTTTGTAAAGATTAGTCTATGAATCATTTTTAACTCATTCTGTGTTGTGCGTTTTTGGGATTAATCAAGTTACATATGTCTTAGTAATACGGTACAAATTAAAATGAAAAGACATTTGGGGGAAGTGGCTTTTGACCTGAAATCAGGCCAGACACAGGCCTAACGTTTGCTAGGAAATTTGCCAAGAATAACAAATATAAGAGTCATTTAAGTGCTTGAACAGTATTTTGAATAGAATATTTGATTTTTACTTCGAATTGCTTTTTACTGCCCAAGTATCAAGGTCGTATATGCCAAGTTAGGAAATACCCAGGTTGTTCATTTGATTACTTTTTGTATTGCCATTATTTTCTATGACAAATGGCCATATTGATGAAAAACTTAAAAGGGACAGATTAAAAACATCTAAAGCTGCAGCAACACATTGAATTCTACTGAATCATCGATGTAATCATAACCACCGCTAACAAGTAAAAGTGCGTATGTAGGGCATTTTATTCTTACCGGTTGATTAGCATCACCGCATAAATAGAAAATATCGAATTGAATAAAACAGATGCACAGATGTCAGAAAGGACGGGGGACTCGAATAAAAAAAGAATTTTGGGTATGCTCTTCAAAAGGTGCTTCAGATCAATATCAGGGGATATAGTCAACGAAGACATATACTTTTCTAATGTTTTTTTTTTTTTTTTTTTTTTTTTTTTTTTTTTTTTTTTTTTTTTTTTGAAGGGGTGTTTCAGAACAATATTGGGTAATATACTCACCGAAGATATATACTTTTCTAAAGTCTGTAGTTCCTGTACTTTCTCTGAGAACAGTGTATCCAAGTTTGTTATGTTCTTGTTATCCAGAGCTAAAGATTGTAGATTGTCTTCGACTCCACTTGAATCTCTCTTTTTTCGCCCGCTTGTTAGTACAGCTAGTGTTAGTAGCACTGGATTAGTAGCGACTGCTGCTGCAGCACCAAGAAGTGCCAAACCTGCTAAGGGAGCGATCAGTGATGCCACAGGATTTGCACTTTTACCTAGATAGTAAAAAGGTGAGTAAGAATCTCAAATAGAGAAGTATTGATTAGTAGAGGGTTTTGGATTTGCCCCTCTCCCTTCAATTTTTATACTTTCTATAATTTATACTTCACTCTCCCTTAAATTTTTATACTTTCTATAATTTATACTTTACTCTCCCTTCAATTTTTCTACTTTGTATAATTTATACTTTACTCTCCCTTCAATTTTTATACTTTGTATAATTTATACTTTACTCTCCCTTCAATTTTTATACTTTCTATAATTTATACTTTACTCTCCCTTCAATTTTTAAACTTTCTATAATTTATACATTACTCCCCCTTCAATTTTTGTATTTCATTAGTTAGTCGTTGATTAGCGATCTTTCTCGACTGCAATGGTCTTTGCACCAATCCTGTGGCTATTGAGATCAAACTCTGGGCCATCTATGTAATTAAATAATTTTTTTTTTTTTTTTTTACTGAAAGTTGGGAGTGACATTAAAACTTAAAACGAACAGAAATTATTCCGTATATGAAAGAGGCTGTCCCCTCCTAAACGCCTCACTCTTTACGCTAAAGTTTTTTATTGTTTCAAAAAAAAAGAGTTGTGAGAAAGGGTCAAACTTTAGCGTAAAGAGCGAGGCGTTGAGGTGGGGACAGCCCCTTTCATATACGGAATAATTTCTGTTCGTTTTAAGTTTTAATGTTGTTCCTTACTTTCAGTTAAAGAAAAATTTTTTTTTTAATTTTTAACGTTTTTGAATTAATGAAGACTTTGATTTTGGCTCACCGTAAGTAAATAATTAAAACGAAATTTGTATATTAATTTTCCTTTTTTTTGGTTAAATGGCTTGCTCGAAAGTTGTTTAACTTTATTTACGAACGTTTTTATTAGTAATGAATGTGCGTAACTTACGAATTAGCTTACGTAACAAACTTCTATATGCATGTACTTTTAATACGTATATTATGGGGTTCGTCCCGTAGTCAATACCTCGCTCTTTACACTAAAGTTCGAATTTTTTTCCAATTCTTTAAAAATGAACCCCTAATCACAAAGCCCGTTCATTAGAATAAATAACTCTTATGAAAGTACTAAAAAAACTTTAGCGTAAAGAGCGAGGTATTGACTTGGGGGCGAACCCAATCATATACGTAATAATTTCTGTTCGTTTTAATTTTTGATGTTGCTCCTTACTTTCAGTTGAAAACTCGTTTTTTTAATTTAATTTCTGATCGTTTTTTTAAATAATGCTGGGAAATCTGGCGCCCCTTAATAGTAATGTCCCTTCCCCCATGAAAACTTCCTCCATGGAAAGATCCTCCGACGTAATCGTAATTTTGCAGATAGGAGCTTGAAACTTCTACATAAGGGTCCCTGATACAATGAATCTGATGGTGTGATTTTCATTGAGATTCAATGACTTTTAAGGGGTGTTTTCCCCTTATTTTGAAAATAAGGCAAATTTTCTCAGGCTCGTAACTTTTGATGGATAAGACTAAACTTGATAAACCTTATATATTTGAAATCAACATAAAATCCAATTCTTTTGATGAATCTATTGGTATCAAAATTCCGTTTTTTAGAGTTTCGGTTACTATTGAGCCGGGTCGCTTCTTACTTACAGTTCGTTACCACGAACTGTTTGATCTATTTATATGTTTTGGACTTTCTTGATGTCTTGAAGAATTTGCCTTCCAAATTGAACCTTTCAAACTAAATAATTTTATGAGTGCCTGATATAAACTAATTAGCTTAAAACTTATAAAAAAAAAACATGTATCTATAAGTCGAAAAAATGATTTAAAGCCAGCTACAACAGAAAATGGGCAAATATCTCGAACTGTCAATAATAGTTGGTAATTTTACATCTAGTAGCAAAAATGGAATTAAAAACATATCAAAAACATATTCTGACCGCTTAGTCGTATTTCTATAAACTTCAAAAAATGTCTCTGAATATTTCTTTCCCTTCAAAAGGTCGTACATAGTCCTAATGATTTCTAAATAATGTACAGCTTATTTACCTCTTTTCTTAATTGAAAAAACTGCAATTAAAAAAAGAAGAAAAAAGGGGAGAAATAGAGAAAAATAGAGAAAAAATAGAGAGTGTACTAATTCTACACTGTCTATAATCTATTCTCTCTGATTTTTACCCTTTCTATTTTTAATCTCTCTAGTTTACCCCTTAGAACTGGGACAGCTAAACTCTCTTACGTGCACCACTACGCTATCCCTTCAAAGCCATAGTACTACCAATCTTCTCTTACGAAGTTTATCCTTTCCGGTGTATATTACCATTTTCTAAATTATTATTATGGCTAACATGGTAAAGAGGAAGGCGACAAAATTTTTTTTTGGGTCTTAGTTCCCTGTTTTTAATTTATTACTCACTTCAGTGGTTGCATAAATGTCGCGAAATTCCTTCATTTCTTTTCTTGCCAGAGAACTAAGCGTACATACAGAAGAATAAAGAAAGTGGAAGCATCTTCACAAATACCAACTTGAAAAAAATAGAAACAATTTTTAAAAGTACGGAAAAGTTCCTCTGATTTAATGTCCTGGCACGAAACAGCCGATACAGCTACAGCATTCGTGTACTGGTGCACATGTACCAAAAACACCAAGGTGTCCTTAGTGCACCACTGGTGCACCAACATGAATCAAGGTGCGTATTTATATTGAACAGCAAAATACCTATTGTCTGTAATTCTGTTGAAGGGTTTATAACGTACTTCCGAGAAGCCAGCTTTGAGGGGAATATGCAAATTAAAAGTATTGTGATGAGCCTCTAGGAACCAAAATTGTTGGTGCGAAGAATCTGCATATTTAAATTCTTCAAATAAGGTCAAGTTGAAAGTTTCCACCTCACAAGCAATTTTATAGCCACAGTTTTTGGCTGCATTTCTCTATCTCTGTCTGTCTGTCTGTCTCTGTCTCTCTGTCTATCTCTCTCCCTCTCTCTCTCTATCTACCTATCTCTCTCTCCCTCTTTCTATCTCTTTCTCTCTACCCTGCTCTCTCTCTTTTCTCTCTCTCGCTCTCTCTCTCTCTCTTTCCCCTATCCCTTTTCCTCTACTTTCTTCAACATGCCTTTGTCTCTGCACCTCTTTCTCAATCTTATTACCGCTCTGTCTCTCTCTGTCTTCCTTTCTCTCTGCCTCTGTCTCTTTCTCTCTTAGTATCTTCGTGTCTTTTTGTTTCTGAGTATATAATAAGAAAAAAAAATCAACAAAGAATTCCACCGTCCTGTGGTGTCGTTAGAACCGCGGATCGTATACCTGTACCTCACTATTGGTACCTCTATTCGTCACATTCGTAGTCTTCTGATCGCTCACATTTCCCGCCAACAATCTGCCCTCCATGGCTCACAAGATATTTCGTTTCAACTATTTTAGCTTGCCAATCTCTACAATGCTGTAAAACTATCACGTTCTACGTATGCTATGCCTTTCTGGAAGATTTAAGCTAAAACTAATAGAGTAAATATCCGTCCAACTTCTTCCATTTCGCCAAATTTCTGTTCCACATGCCACAATGGATACGCAACTCAAGATTTATTAATAAACGTAGTATAACCGACCAAAAAATTGATGTTTCCAAACTCTGTGAAAAAGTAAAAATATTTTCACAAATGCAAATAGCTAGTCGCCAAT